>PYAF01000245.1:108125-153072 GCA_007407185.1 Glycine tomentella
ACTACATTACAACCAAAAACAAAAAAAGAAAAAGAGTGGACAATCTCTCAAAGAGAAGAAAAGATTTCACATTCTGAAAATCTAGAGTTAATTTCTCATCCCAATCTCTCAAATTTGTCTGTTTGTGATGGAGATGAATATTAAGAAAACGGGTGGTGGAGAGTGGATCACCATAGAAATTGATGATGATGGTGGAGGGAAGGAGACTAAAGAGAAAAATGTTGAGGGGTGTATAATAAAAATGTACTTAGATTTATGAGGGCTACGATAATAGCATGGTGGATCACTTATGATAGTGGTTCAACCTAGAAGCCGTCACTTTTTTTAGCAATTTATTCTAAGGTACTCCCTTCGATCCCCAATACAAGCAACACAAATTATTCATGCCAAGAAAGTTAGTCATCGACTTTTTTTCTTTTTCAATTTATCATTCATTAGAACTCAATATCAAGTATAAAAAAGGTTTACTGGAAATAAAAATTTATATGAAGAATATTTCGAAATGATAGCATTAAACAATGTGAAATTAGTTAACATTTGAGACCAATAAACATGACATTTTTTTTCTTATATCTAAGATGGGAGGAAGCATTATTCTGTGTTTTTCAGTAAAAGTTGTGTGCATTTGCACAGTTCTTGTGAAAAGTAGTAAACTATTTGTATGCATGTAACATGATGATTTTAGGGAATTTATAGACAAGGTCCCAAGAGATTGAAAGAACATGTAGTGGCCTAATCGCTAAGGAGCAGATAGGAAATGGTACAGAGAAGGATTTGGTTCTAGTTTTAACTTTGGATTGTCCATTTTTGTACATCGTAGTGTTGAAGATGCCATTAAGTCTCGTGAAATTCATATCCCTTCAGCATTGCGCCACCATGGACACAATCATGACGATAAAGCTGATGATAGGAACATTGAACTTCCACGTGAGGACTATGTAAATAATAGGTCATTGCCACTTTCACTTCATGATAATTTTGGGAAAGATACTAGTCCTAAAGTAAAGAATTTCATGAAGTTGGGGTTGGAGGGTAGTCTTGCCTAAGTTTCTCAAGCAAAAGTTGGATATAGACGATAATGGGTGGCAAAACCTGCCATGGAAACACAGGTTGACAGTGAATATGACACATAAACTGCATCAACCAATCCCCGCCATCTAGATGGTGGAATTCTGATGAGTGGTTGTTAGATCGATGGAACTTCAATAGATGCAAGTCCTTCAGGAAATTCTACCAATGCCTATGGCGCTATTAGCAATGCAAGATAGCCTATAAAAGAGGAAAGTGATGGTGCAGTCACAAATCAAGTGATTGTTTTGTAGGCAAGTGAGAAGAAGCTGAAGAGAGGTCTCACCCAACAACCAAGATTCTATTGCAGTGATGATAAGTTCTCATCTGGTGCGGGACAAAGAATAATTTGAGTTGTGTATGCTCGTCTACTATGACTGGACAATCAATGTTGCTCAAAAGGAATAATCAATATTTCAACTATGATTTCAGTAATCGTTCATAGTATCTAGTACAAACTAGTTCAGATTCAGACGGGACTAAATGTGATACAACCTAAGCTATCTACTATTTCACTTTTTCCGTTAATCATCTTTACAAATATACAAAATCAAATTATATCCCAAAATGGGTGAAAAGTAATAACTAAAATGGGACTGCACAATTGTGATGCCGGGCGTAGAGAATGAGTGAGTCTCAAAAAATTTCCACGCCAATGTTGAGTCTTCTGCCAAAAAATTGCATGTTGACATTCAAAGACACCCATATTGGTGGTAATGCAATCAACTGCCACAGGTGGTACCTAAATTTAAACTTCGTTAACAAAAAATTGAGCAAAGCCTATTGTCACATCAATCATCAATTTCTTGAACCCACGCTAAACCTGCAAATGATTTCAATAAAACTGGGTCAGTTTCTTCATCACACATCAACATCAACATCAACAGCACTTTTAACCCAAGTTAATTGAGGTCGATGATAGATGAACTCAATGATAGATACGAGGAAATTAAATAAAAAAAAAAGAAACAAGAAAAGGGAAAGAAAAAGGGAAAATAGGATAGAATAAAAGAAAATAAGACAAAAGAAAATAAGGGTGAAAGAAGGAGGGGAAAAAAGAAGAGAAAAAGAGCTAAAAAGGAATCGTCTGGAACATAGAGAACAAAATACAAAGAAAATCCATCTATTAATTATTGCAACACTTTGTTTACGCTAGTGTTGACACTTCTCAACAATTAATACCATAGATCACTGTTAGCCGAATGACTGTATGTTGAAATCTTCCTTTTAGGAAGCACCTTTTCATCACAAATAACACCTAAATCACTCCATTTCATCTATCCAACTTGGATCCTAATGTTTATGTCTCTCTATGATACTTTTCATGTTAAATCCAAGA
The DNA here is from genome assembly GCA_007407185.1 of Glycine tomentella. Lineage (NCBI taxonomy): Eukaryota > Viridiplantae > Streptophyta > Magnoliopsida > Fabales > Fabaceae > Glycine > Glycine tomentella. The sequence continues at coordinate 110,533 of PYAF01000245.1, forward strand.
TACCTAAATTGCATGACTTGCCATATAGCAAGATCTCTCATTTTCACCTCCAACCCCAAGCCATTGTTAATGCATATTTTTGCTAAACTTCTATTCATGGTTCTGGATCTAACTATATTGAAAAACAGGTTATTCCAGAGCTTATCCACAAAACTATACCAACTACAAGAAGCACACATTGAGGTACAAACCTGCATATTATTAGCAAGTAAACCCAAAACCAAGGCAAAAGGTAAGTGCCCGAGGTTGAGCCCTTGATGCAATCTTATAGTTACAAGGAAATCCTTTCCATACGTTTGCACAAGTTATCTTAACTATAACCATTTTATATGCAATTTAAAGGTCAATTTTTTTCCAACAACTATAAAAAGGAGTTCAGGGAAAAATAAACAGTTCTTCCTTCTTAAATTCAGTCCATAGTTGCACCTAAGTAGTCAAAAGGAATAATACCTAAGTCCAAAAAAATCACTTACCAAGAACATTTACAAAGGATTATCCATTTTTTATTTTAATGTAGGCAGATCATGAATGCATATTCAGAAATGTGAATGTCTGTTAGGAGTCCCACATTGAATAGAATAAACTACTTGATGGGGTACTTAAGTCTTTTAGAGAGAGAGAACCTTGAAGCACAGTTTCGACAGCTGCATTAGGAACAAGAAGCCCAACAATACGTTGCGTATCCACAGTAGTTTCAATGCGAACAACACGTAGCCTCCTATGGCTTAGGCGGGCCTGTACAGATTTTGTTTTGCAGTTAGTTTTCTTCAAAGAGAAATATATCTTAAGCAATTTCTGAAAGTACTGTCAATCAAAAACATCTTAAAATCAGCCACAAGTTCAAGAGTCATGAGTAAAGTATAATGATTCAACTATTCAACAAGGAGGAACCAAAGCCCCTCAGAAAAAATTTCACGAAAGAAATAAATTCTTCTGGACTTCAAAGGTTACTGTACTCTCCAGACAGGGTTTGTGTGAATAATACTATAATAAATCATATCAACTGATATCATAATCCAAGCCAACAGCTAGATTATTCATACTGAAAACCTCATCATTTAAAAATTCAGCTCATATCACCAGATTCATTAATAGTCCTTTTCAATAAAATGTTTAAGTTCCTCGCATCTTATATGCTGGAGAGTACCTGCTTTGAAAGAGCCTTTTCTACTGCTCCCCAAACAGGAAGGATGAGGCCACCCAAGACATTTACTTCCTGTAGTCTTCTACCAACTGTACAAAAGTTGCCAATCTTGCAGTTGGGACCATGCATGCACTGCCAACAAAGGCAAAAAAAAGTCATGTAAGACAACAGAATCAGCAAGGAGTACATATTTTCTTGCCTTCCATACAAATGTATTTATAGGTACTACCCTATTGATCATTAGGTTATACAGGATATTTAATATAGCAAGGCCAGTTCAGGATACATGACAATTGTCCCAGGTGTTGACAGTAATTAGAAAGGGCAATAGCATATCAGTTATAAGGAGGACAGTATAAAGAACAAAGTTCTTGGTGCATTTGCGTATGAATGTTTACTTTGTCCCCTTGTCTTTTTCTTTTGTAGATTTTACTTATAAATAGATTAATAAAGATGTAGAGAGTAAAAGGGGAATTATATTCTATACGACCAATGGCTGTAACAAATAAATAAAATAAACTGTTGTTTTACTTGTTTATTTTGTGTTCAAGTAAAACTGGCACCTGCAATCACAAACTGTCCTTGACTGTGTAAAGCCTCAAGGTTTCAACATTTAAATCACATCGATTTCTTGCAAATTTACAAATAGGGAAAAGTAACTTAACGAAGAAATATACCTGTTTTGATGAAACTTCATATTCTTCTTCCCAACCAGATTGAGCCTTCTCTAAAGATGAAATTTTTCTATATTTACTTTTTAATTCAGACAGAGGCATCTCCCTATATATTTTGGAAGGAAATGGTGGTTAAAAACACAATTAAACTGAACAGATCAACAAGGCCTGATTACAGGAAAATACATACCTGTTCGATTCACCAACTGGGGGGCGAACTGTTTTATACATACCCGAAGCGGAACTGGAACAAAATAAAAGGATATACTGACATAATCAGATCATTATGAACAATGACCATAATGACCAAAATAGCTCTTTTCTATTACTAATTTCCTTTTTTATTTTATGAAAAACAAGATTTTAAGCCATGGCCATGCTACTTATATAAATACTAAAAGAAGACAATTTTATCAGATATCCATTTCTCTTCATATTAACTAACATCAATGATATTAATTTTCTCCAGATTCTATTTCCATTTTTGCATTCCATGATAACAGAATTCTGAGAGAAGATATTTTGAGAACCTAAAGAAAAGAAATTTGAGAAAGTGAAAGTGAGTTTTCAATAACCACTTGATTTGAGTATACATCTTTGCATTTATAGACAGAACTGATATTAGATCAGCTGTCATAACTGAGCAACTGTTGACTAACTCACAATGTAACTATCTTTGTTAAAACTAACTGAGACTGCAGTTAATAACTGCAGATCTCTTTACATTACTCTAATACCCTCCTCAAACTCAAGGTGGTTGAGACTTTGACACAGTCTCCATTACATTGAGTTTGCCTCTAAGAAAAACAAATCTGGCTGGAGAGAGAGGTTTGGTGAGTGCATCTGCCCACAGATCAAGAGCAGGAATATGATGAACAATCAATTGCTTCGTGAGCACATTTTCATCAACAGAAAAGATATCAATCTCTATATGCTTTGTTCTTGCATGAAGTACTGATTATGAGTGAGTCCCACGGCACTTTGATTATCACAAAATATCACAGGAGTTCTGAATGGTACACCTAATTCAGTTAACAAGGTCTTGATCCAAGAAATTTCTGCAGTGGTTTGAGCTAGACTTCTGTACTCAGCCTCTGTGCTGGATCTTGCGACAACTTTGTGTTTGCAAGACCACCAGGATGAGATTAGGACAAAAGTATATAGCTGCACCAGAAGTAGAACATCTATCATCAATGTCTGATGCCCAATCAGCATCACAAAGAGCCCTAATGGAGTAAGGTTGAACCAAAGCAGCAGGTCATAAATGAAGACCATAAAGAACTGTGCCTTTTAAATACCGTAGAATTCTTTTCAGTGCAACCCAATGAGTATCGAAAGGATTTCCCTGAATTGGCAGACTTTGTTGAACCCTTTTGCAACTAATCAAGCCTTAAATTTGTTTATTGAACCATCAGCATTTTTTTTCACTCGAAAAACCCATTTGCAATCAATTGCCTACCTATCAGGCGGGAGAGGCACTAAGTCCCAAGTAGTATTCTTCATAACAGCATCATATTCTTGTTGCATAGCTAATTTCCAATTAGGATCAGTCAATGCTTGATTCACACTGGTTGGTTCACAGTGAGCTAGAAGAAGAGAAGCATAAATTCTGGGTTGATGTATACCAGATATTGATCTGGTTTGCATTGAATGAATATTTGTTGGTCTGGGAGGAGAAGATGCAGTGTCCAAAGACGAGGATACAGGACTAGGAGAAGCAGAAACGGGAGCCAACAGAGACGATAAAGTCAGCAGAAAGAGGAGCTGACTGAACAGGCTGAGAATGATCAGTAAGATACTGATCAGAGGAAGAAGAAGATTGATCAGGAGGAGACTGATCGGAGGGTGAGTTGGGTAAATGATGAGATGCAGAAGAAGCATTAGCTGTGTAAGGATGAGAAGTAGTGGAATTCTGAATATTAGGTACAATAGGTACCGAGGGAAAATTTAAAGAAGTAAGGGATAATAAAGACTGACTAAGAGAAGAGTGGATTCAAATAGTTCAGCAAAAGGAGACTTGGACTCATTAAAAAGGACATCTTTAGATAATAATGGTCTGCCTGAAGGAGAAAGACACTTATATCCTTTATGAGAAGTTAAATAACCGAAGAAAAGGCATTCATGAAATCTGAAGTCCAATTTTTGACTATTCTAGGGTCTGGGCAAGGGAAAACAAGCACATCCAAAAGTTTTGAGGAAGTTATAGTCAGGGAATTTGTTAAACAGAACATGATATAGAATAGAGAAATTTAAAGAGGCTGTGGGTAGTTTATTGATGAGATAAACAGCAGTTGTAAATGCAAAATCCCAAAATTTAAGAGGTAAAGAAGCATAATGCAACAAAGTGAGACCAAGTTCAACAATGTGTCTATGTTTTCTTTCAACAACCCCATTTTGATGATGGATGTGAGGACATATAAGTCTGTTAAATACCACAGCTGGCAAAAAAAGGAGCTAAGGGTCTAAATTCCCACTCCCCAATCAGTTTGTAGGCTTTTAATGTTGGTGTTAAACTGAAATTCTGCCATTGCTTTAAATTTTTGAAAAACAGTAAAAGTCTCACCTTTACTTTTGAGAAGATATATCCAAGAAAATCTGGAAAAGGCATCAACAAAGGTAATATAATAGAGAAAACCATTAGTAGAAGTGACATGGGAGGGTCCTAAAGATCACTGTAAACTAATACTAAGGGAGAGGCATAAACAGAATCAGAAGGAAAAGATGGAAGTCTGTGAGACTTTCCTACAGTAAATGCAGAAATCAACCAAATTTTTATTGACAATTTTTAGATGAAGTGAAGAAAGAGAATTGAAAAGAACTCTGTTTATTATTCTCAGAAATTAATTGTTAAATGAAGATTGTTACAGAGGGGGTATTTATAACCCTTGAACAGAAACTAACAATATCTAACAGAAAAACCACTAAGAGAATTAACTAATAACAGAAACTGACAGCTGTACTGACAGCTGTACAGAGGGGTGTTGTTAGCAATAGCTGCCAGCCCTTACAATTGCAACTTTACACCTATTACAAACCATTTGCACAGTTTGTATAAATACATATTCTAATAACAATAGGTATTTTACAATGCTGCAATACAATTTTTAAAACATGATGCCTGGGATGACCAAGTCTATCATGCCAAAGAGTGCTAGTACTATTACATGGATTTACAGTTGAATTTTCAGAACTAGAAAGACAACAAGAGGCAGAACCAGAAGAAGAGTTCAGAAACTGAATGTTGGAGAAGCTGTAGAGATCATCAGGACCAACATTACCTTGAAGCAAGACCTCATTGGTAAAGCCTGGGATTTCACAGCACAATTAGAATGAAACTCAAAGTAAACACCATCGTCCCTAGCAAATTTACTGACACTAATAAGATTTTTAGTGATGCAAGGCATATGTAAAAGATGATTGAGAGACAAAGACACTTTGGAATTATTATGAGAAATAGAAGTAGAAGATCCAGAGGAAGTAATTAGCAGACCTTGACCATTGCCAATGAAAATCTGGTCAGGGCCTTGGAAAGGTTTTATTGGCTGGATATTCCGAGATTCTCCAGGAACATGGAAGGAAGTACCTGAATCAGGGATCCAATTAGTTGAATTTGACTGAGAATTTGCATTAGTCAGCATAGCACTGGGAAGATTTTGATAGTTGTTGTTGGTTGTAGACCTATTCCAGGCATTAGAAGGGCAAGAATCAGCATTGTTCTTCCCTGAACTAGTGTTATTCTGTCCATAGCCAGAATTGAAGTTGTTCTGCAACTGACTTGAATAATTCTGAGAAGAGTTCTGACAAGTAGGATCATGAAGAACCAAAGCTGAAACTTGGTTGATAGTACAGGTCATAACGACAATGAAAAACTGAAGCAGTGTGGCCATATTTCAGGCACACTTGACACTGGAAATTAGCGAACTGGCCACCGCCACGGCCTCAGCCGCCACCACCACACCAACCACCACTGCGGTTGAAACCACCACCACGATAATTGGAGAAACTTTCAGGTTCCAATTGTTGAAAGTTCTTGTTTGGCACCGTGTAGCTATCGGAGCCATGCAACAAGACTTAGGGTTTGCTTGTGTGTGGTTAATCGAAGGAGAATCAACAAGTGTTTGTTTCTGAAACTTGTTCAGACGTGCTTGGTGAGCTAAAAGAAGTGGTTCTACCTCTGCAATTGGTAGAGGTTTGAACTTGCTTTCAATGACAGAAATAACTGAGTCATAATCAGGCAGAAGTCCTTCAAGGACCAAATTGACATGCTGCTAAAGCATGATAGGACTTCCAACTGAGGCAAGAGAGTAAAATATCTGGTTGATTTGAAGCAAAAATTCTCAATTGATTTTCCTCCAAGCGTCGTAGCTCTTAATTCCGTGCGCAATTGACACATCATGACTCTTGTTTGCTTGTGAAAATAATCATGAATCCTTTCCCATAATTCTTAGGAATTAATACATCCCAGAACACTAGACAAAATTGAAGTTGAAACCATCGATTGAAGCCATCTAAGGAGAACTTGATCCTGTTGTTCACAAGCTTCATATGCAGGATTTTCGATTCCATCAGCGCAATCTGCTTCAGCAAGAAATAGCAGTGGAATTTGTTGATTTGCCACAAAATATGGAAGACGATGAGATTTGATAACATGTTCAACCTGTCGGCGCCATAGCAGGAAGGTCGAATAATCAAGCTTGTGAGAAATGGAATTAGGAAAAGAAGTAATGAATGAGTTGTTTTGAGCAGCCATTGTTGATCTTACCAAGCTCTAGATACCATAACAGAACTCTAAGAGAAGATATTTTGAGAACCTGAATAGAAAAGAAATCTGAGAAAGTGAAAGGGAGTTTCATTAACCACTTGACTTGAGTATACACTTTTGTATTTATAGACTTTTAGAGAGAATAGAGAGATAACAGAGAAAGGAAAATAACTTTGATATTATTTCAGTAAAATGAAAAGATAGTTTGTGTTAGTTACAAGAGAGGTTTATATAACCTCTAAATGTGTCTAACAGAAATAACTAACTCCCTAACTTTTGATAGACTGTTTATATGACTCTCGATTTTTAATCACAGATTAGTTGGATGATATTTCAATTAGGTTTATGATTTCAATTAATTTAGGAGTTAATTCGACTAAACTGCTTCTAATGAAATTGAATGAACTTTCATAACAGAATCATTATCAGAGAACTATGATAATTACCATTGTTTGGTTTGGTGAATTGGATTGATGCTCTTTAATCTGTTTTACATTACCTCTTGTCAATTCGCATTAGTTTATACGTTTTCTGCAATTTTTACTTATCTGATGCAAATTGTTTGACAAAAATCCCCTATTTTTTATTAGTGAATTGAAGTTGGAACCATATTGATAGTGTCTCTGAGTCGACCTAGGTTAATCCTGTGCTACAGAATTAGCGTAGTTTAATTGCTTTGAAGCGATACGACATTGCTAATCAAAACTCGCGTCGTTGCCCGGAACACGATTCATTGTGTTAGCTTTAATTCACTCATAATTAGATAAAAAAAATATTTACATTCATTCACTGCACATTGCCATTTTGTTGCACAATTGCACTTTGTTACATATTTGCATTGTTGTTATTGTTTGTTATGAAGTGTGGATGATGTAGTGGATGTAGTGCTGTAAAAAACTGAGTGAACAGTAAAAAACAGAGTAGTAGTAGGGAGAGAATTAGTGTAGTGTAGTTGTTTGTAGGTGGTGCAATTTGCTGTCCAGAAATTTTCGGTCCTGTGGAGTTTGATTCTGAAACTTGGTGTTCGAAGTTTATCCCCCATTTTAAACAAAACTAACTCCTTTAGGGGTTAGGTATGGGTTAAAATTGGCAAATTCGGCCTCTAAGTAGGAGTTTCAACAGTTTTGGCACAGGGGCAATCTGGTCATTTGACAGCACACTATCTCTGATTGAGCTGAAAATTTACCAGAATGTAGAGAAAATTAATACATCAAGGTGACCTTGTGAAGGATGAACACGGTCAGGGGGGTACAAATTGTCAAATTCATTGATCTAGACCACTTTTGAATTTCTTTTGTGTTTTCATCATTTTTAAAATTCATCAAAAAAATCACAAAATCAGCCATGATTTATAGATATTTACTGTGGTGTTTTTGAATTTTTTAACAATTCTTTAGGGTAGTTTTCCATTTTTTGTTTCATTTCAGCAGATATTGTGAATAGTGTCCTCATAGAGTAGTTGTCTGTTATTTCTGTTATTCCTGTGATTTTGTTCTCTAATGAGCTAAACTGTGCATGACTAGGTCCCAATCAAGTGATTTGCATTCATTTGATCCTGAAATAGATAGGACATTTCACAGATTGAGCAGGCATGATAGTAGTCTAGATGACTTTGATAGTGTAGTTCTAGATAGTAGTGTAGTGTTTTCTGAGTCTAGTTCTCATTCTTCACATCTTGATTCTGAAAATTTTGTTGATACAATAGCTGATAACAACTTAACTCTTAAGGAATTGGCTACACATGATGTTGTTTATCAACTTGGTGCATTCAATATCCTGAGACTGATGTTAGTTATGAGCTCAAATCTGGTCTGATACATTTGCTTCCAAAGTTCATGGACTTGCTGGTGAAGATCCCCATAAGCACCTTAAGGAGTTTCATGTGGTGTGTTCCATCATGCGACCAAATTACATTCATGAAGATCATGTCAAGATGAAAACATTTCCTTTCTCTCTGGATGGTGTTGCTAAGGACTGGTTGTACCTTCAACCAGATCCTATCAACACTTGGACAGACATGAAGAGAAGATTCTTAAAGAAATTCTTCCCTGCCTCCAGAACAGCATCCATCCGGAAAGAAATTTGTTGCATAAAGTAGTTTCCAGGAGAGACTTTGTATAAGTACTGGGAGAGATTCAACAAGCTATGTGCTACCTGTCCTCACCATCAAATAAGTGAGCAATTACTGATCCAGTATTTTTATGAAGGCTTGATGTTGATGGACAGAAGTATGATAGATGCAACCAGTGGAGACGCTTTGATGGACAAGACTCCTTCTGCTGCAAGGCAGTTGATTTTGAACATTGCAACCAATTATCAACAATTTGGTACTAGAGGTGCTGCAACAAGCAAGGCTGCTGCAAATGGAATTTTTGTTTCCATGGTTGCTGATAACCAGAGGTTGGAAAATAAATTAACAGAGTTGACACCCCTTGTGAGATAGCTTGCTATTGGTCAACAACAGAATGTGATGACAGCCAATCAGCCAAGGCTGTGTGGTATCTGTTGTGCACCTGATCATCCAACAGATTCTTGTCCCACTCTCCAAGAAACAGAACAAGCTGTTGAAGTGTTTGCCATACAACCTGAACAGTCATTTAGATCTCAACAACAGTATAATCCTTACTCCAACACTTATAATCTTGGTTGGAGAGATCATCCGAATTTGAGGTATGGTCCTAGTTCACAAAACCAACAGCGGACACAACAGCAGTCATTCAGACCTCAACAACAGCAGCCATATCAACCTTCCTCCAACAAATATCAATCTCTCTTGTTCAGACAACAACCACAATTCCAGCAACCTGTACCTACACCTACACAATTTCAGACCAGTTCTGGACCTTCCTTGGAGGATTTGATGAAGCAAATGGCCACCAGTTCCAGCCATGGTTCCACATTGATCCTAGGGATATCATTCTTGATGACAGCCAGGACCAAAATTGATGTGTATGCCAGAACTCTTTCCATGGAGTTTGGTGATGACGTTATCCAGTTTAACCTTTTTGATGCCATGAGACATTCGGTAAAGGAGCATTCTGTTTTTCTTGTTGATATCATTGATGTTGCAGTAAATAGTGTAAATATTTCTAATTTACTTTCTAATGATTTTTCTGTTTTTGATTTTGATCTTGGTTGTACCTGTGATGATTCTACTGCTGTCTGTAGTACTTGTGCGGAGATTTCCTTGCCTTCCACTATTCAGCCACCTTCCTTAGAGCTGAATTCACTACCTGAGCACCTCAAATATGCATATTTAAATGATGTTCAGAAGCTTTCAGTCATCATATCTAGCAGCTTGTCACTTGAGCATGAAGAGAAGTTGCTGTATGTTTTGAGAGGGGCCACAAAAAGGCCATTGGATGGACACTTGCTGACCTTCCTGAAATCAATCCTTCCATTTGCATGCATTGGATACTCTTAGAGGATGATTCTAGGCCAGTGAGGCAGCCGCAAAGGAGGCTGAATCCCACTATTCTTGATGTGGTCAAAAAGGAAGTGATGAAGTTACTAGCTGCAAGGATCATTATCCCATCTCAGATAGCACTTGGGTTTCACCTGCCAAGTGGTCCCTAAGAAGTCGGGTATCACGGTTGTGAAGAACTAGGATAATGAGTTGATTCCGACTAGAGTGGTCAACAGTTGGCGAGTTTGCATTGACTACAAGAGACTCAACTAGGCCACTCGCAAAGACCATTTCCCTCTTCCCTTCATTGATCAAGTTCTGGAGAGGTTGGCAAGTAAATCACATTATTGTTTTCTTGATGGATTTTTTCGGTTACATGCAAATTCATATTGCACCAGAGGATTAACACAAGACCACATTCACCTGTTCATTTGGCACATTTGCCTACACCCGGATGCCTTCTGGCCTATGCAACGCACCTGGCACCTTCCAAAGGTGCATGGTGAGTATCTTTTCTGATTTATTAGATAGTTGCATGTAGGTGTTTATGGATGATTTCACTGTTTATGGTTCCTCTTTTGATGCATGTTTGGATAGTCTCTCTAGAGTGCTTCACCGATATATTAGGACTAACATTGTTCTTAACTTTGAGAAATGTCATTTTATGGTGCATGAGGGTATAGTCTTAGGGCATTTGGTCTGCAGTAGAGGTCTTGAGGTCGATAAGCCCAAGATTGATGTGATTACTTCTTTACCTTACCCCGCTTCTGTGCAGGAAGTGCGTTCTTTTCTTGGAAATGCGGGTTTTTATAGGAGATTCATTCAGGATTTTTGTAAGATTGCATTGCCATTGTCCAAACTTCTCCAAAAGGACGTAGACTTTATGTTTGACCAGCCTTGCAAAGAGGCATTTGAAGGATTGCGGAAGAAGCTTGCTACCTGTCCCATGATGCAGCCACCAGATTGGGAGCTTCCCTTTGAGCTCATGTGTGATGCCTCTAAGTATGCACTTGGGGCTGTGTTGTCACAAAGAGTTGATAAACTCTCCCATATCATTGCTTATGCTTCACGCACTTTGGATGCAGCCCAAGTTAACTACACCACCACTGAGAAAGAGCTTTTGGCTATTGTTTTTGCTTTAGATAAATTCAGATCTTATTTGCTTTGCTCCCATATCACTGTCTTTACTGACCATGCAGCTTTGAAGTACCTATTGAAGAAACCTGATGCTAAATCTAGATTGATCAGGTGGATGCTTCTTCTTTAGGAGTTTGACATTGAGATTAAGGACAGAAGTGGTGTCGAGAACTTAGTTGTTGATCATTTGAGTAGGATTGAGGGACCTCTTGAGTCCTTTCCTATTCTTGATAATTTTCCTGATGAGCATTTGATGCATTTGCATCGCATGTCACACCTTGGTTTGCTGATATTGTGAATTTCATTGTTGCATCTGTTGTTTCCCCTCATGCATCTAGGTCCCAAATAGATAAACTTAAGAGTGATGCTAATTATTATGTGTGGGATGATCCTTATCTGTGGTGGTTTGGTAGTAATCAAGTGATCCGAAGGTGTGTGCCGGATCATGAGATTCAGTTTATTCTTCAATTTTGTCATGGCACACCTACCAGAGGTCATTTTGGTCCTCAGCGGACTGCTAGGAAGGTATTAGACTGTGGGTTCTTTTGGCCCACCTTGTTTAGAGATGCTCATCATTTTACCACCACTTATGAACAGTGTCAGAGAGCAAAAGGAACCATTACACATAGACATGAGATGCCTCAGCAGCCTATTAATTTTTGTGAGATTTTTTATGTGTGGGATATTGACTTTATGGGTCCATTTCCTATTTCTCATGGTGTTTCATATATTTTTCTTGCTGTTGATTATGTTTCTAGATGGGTTGAAGCTAAGACCACCAGAACTAATGATTTTAAAGTTGTTGTGGATGTTGTGAGATCCAACATTTTTTTGCAGGTTTGGTGTACCTAGAGCGATTATCAGTGACTAGGTTTGGTGTGCCTGAGTCATAATGAGAGACTTGTCTGATAGGTACATGATTTCAATTCCCAAGAAATAGTCAAGATGACCTAATTGTTTTAGGAAAAAAATAGAATGAAGCTTATTGATCAGTTGCTGAATTAGAGCAGATGAGCTACCATTGATGATGATCTCATCATCTACATACACTGGTATGTAGATAGTGTGAGACTGCTGTCTATAGATGAATAAAGAAGAATCTCGGTGACTTGCTGAAAAACCAAATTGGATGAGAGTGCTCGAGTTTATCAAACCACTGCCTTGGTGGTTGCTTTAAGCCATAAAGAGCCTTGTTAAGTTTATAGACAAGTAATTTATCAGCATTCTCAAACCCTGGGTGATTGAGTCATATACACTGTTACTTCCAAAATTCCATTGAGAAAAACATTATTCACATCGAATTGAAATAATTCCCAGTTGTTAGAGAGAGCAAGAGTGATGATTAGCCTAATAGTAATATAGGCTTCACAATTGGAGAAAAAGTTTCATGAAAATCAAAACCATGAACTTGATGGAATCCCTTAGCAACCAATCTGGCCTTGTATTTGTTGATGGACCCATCAGCATTTTCTTTTACACGAAATACCCATTTACATCCCACTGCTTGTCTGTTAGGAGGTAAAGGAACCAAATCCCATGTATGATTATTCATGAGAGCAGCATACTCCTGCTGCATGGCAGAAACCCAATTGGAATCTGGCAAGGCCTGTTTGACATTTTTACGTTCTGTGTGGGTTAAAAACAGAGAAGGATGAAGTCTGGGATTATCAAATCCAGACTTTCACCGTGTTTGCATAGGGTGATTGTTAGAAGGTCTAGGAGGAGAATCAAAATTTGAGTGTGTAGACTCAGAGGAAGTGGAAGAGGAACTTTGAAGAAGATGGTACCAGATCCTATCCTAGATCCATTAAAAGGGTCCCCCACCATGTTATCCACGCCCCAAGCCCAAAAGTGTTGGGGGTGAGGAGGTGTATTGGAAAAAATCCAAGTCCCTCATCAACTAGAGATAGTGCCAGGATAAAATATATAAGTGGGGCAATGTTGATATTCCTTGATTTAACGTTGATAACAAGAAATGTCATTTGGATATGAAGGTTATCCCTAAATTTGAGGGATTTGGTTTTCTAACCTTTAAATATAAAGCAAAGGGGGTTGAGAGGATCAATTTCAAGCAAATTTGAACACTCTGAGGTTTCAAGGATTTGACCAGTTCCCAGGGGCCTTGAATCTCAAATATAGGTTTTTGCATGTTCAAATGTTTTTATTTGTAGTTCAGAAAGCTAGGCTTCACTAAAACAGAAAGACTGCCCAATTCACATGACACTTTTACAAGCATCAAAGGGTGAGTAAAACTTTTATCTTGGATATCAAGTTGGATTAAGGAAACTCCTAATTCAGACAAAGGGAAACATCGAAAGAAATAAACAAAAGGGAAAAAAATGAGGGACCTTTGCTGTTTTGGATTTCCATGCATATGTGAACAAAAAACAAGCTCAGTCATTTAATTTCACAACCTTAAGTCAACAAATATTGGAACATGAAGATTTGCATTTAATTTGATATTGGAACAACAACATCAAGATTTATAATCAAATAATATTGCATTTAAATTAAGGAAACAAGAACGCTGAACAAAAAGTATGAAATATACCTTTCAAATGCTAAAATGAAATGACGTCTTCCCAACCACTCCCTCTTGGACTCATAGAAGCCATCATTGGCTGAACCAAGCCCATCCTTTTGCTTTTCATTCAGCATTGTACTTGCCAACTGATATGTAAATATGAAATTATAAGTCAGCAAGCTAAGTTTGTCGGTGTCAAGTACATCATTATATGGGTCATGAAGAGAAGAACAAGTACCTCCCATGTGATCCCACGATCTAAGATGAATGTAAACAGAAATGTTGAGGCCCCAGTCAATTGATCAACATGAACAGTCTGCATGAAAGTGAAAAAAAATTCATCCATATTAGCTTTATAAAGTTAACATAAATAAATGAGTTGCCTCAAGAGGTCTAGCAACAAACAAACCTTTGGAGTCCCTTGTAGTTCAATTACATTAGCTTTCAAGTCGACAATGCCCGTGTCAAGGTTACCTTCAATGCGAGCATTCCGAACAAGAAGATCCAAGATACTTACAAATAACTCAAATAACCTGTTGCAGTAATATATATATATATATATATATATTATATTGACTGAATCTAACTAATACTAAAAACAAGAAGCATCAAGCCATTTAATTCGCAAAAGACAAACCCATTCTGAATATCAGGGGGTAGTCCCAAAATCCGGTTGAGGAACCGTCCAACTTCGTGCATATCTGAATCAATAATACGACCAGATTTACCATTACCTACAAATATAGGAAGCATGTGTTTTAGAGAAAGGTAAGAGATAACAGAGAAAAGAAAAGTGAGAACTGAACTTCTGATATTATTCCAGAATTGAAAAGTTAGTATATGTTAGGTACAAGAGAGGTTTATATAACCTCTGAACAGAAGCACCTAACTGTACAACTGAACTAACTAATTTCCTAACTGGCATAACAAATAACAGAATGTACAGAGGTGTGGATAGCAGAAAATATAAACGTACAAAAATAGAGGTGCTGTTAGCAAAAGCTAACCAGCACTTACAATATTTACATTTTTCTAAATACAACTCTAATATCCCCCCCTCAAACTCAAGGGGAAGAGTTTTCAGAAGAAACACTCTTTACATTGAGTTTGCTCCTAAGATATTCAAATCTGGCTGATAACAAGGGCTTGGTCAGCACATCAGCCCAATGATCTAGAGCTGGAATGTGCACAATTGACAGCTGTTTACTAGAACTTTCTCCCTTACAAAGAAAACATCAATTTCCATATGCTTTTTGAGACTATAAAAAACTGGATTATGATCTATGGATACAACACTCTGGTTGTCACAGAACACAGCAGGAGTTGTGAAAGAAACATGTAACTCAGTCAGAAGAGCATGAATCCAAGTGAGTTTTGTAGAAGTTTGAGCTAAGCGGCGATATTCAGCCTCAATGTTGGATCTAGCAGTAACCTTCTGCTTTCTGGACCACCAGAAAACCAAGTTTGGACCAAGGAATATAGCAGAACCAGAGGTGGATCGCCTATCATCCACATCTGATGCCCAATCAGCATCACAGAAAGCATGAAGAGACAATGGTTGAGTGATGCAAGCAGACTGCAACAAAAGTACATGAAAAATAGTACCCTTACGGCACCTTAAGATTCTCTTAACCACAGCCCAATGAGAATCAAGAGGAGCAGCCAGAAATTGACAAACTTTATTGACAGCAAAGCTAATTTCTAACCTAGTAAGGGTAGCATACTGCAGTGCACCCACAATTGATCTGAATAAAGTGGGGTCATGAAAAAGGTCAGCTCCATGCTTGGACAGCTTGCAATTAGACACCATGGGAGAAGAGATGGAGTGAGCTTGAGCCATATTAGTTTTGTGTAACAAATCTCTGATATACTTGCTTTGAGTCATGATAGCAGAATTGTTGGACAAGTACTTAACCTCAAGCCCTAAGAAATAATCTAGTTGACCAAGTTGCTTTAGAGAAAAAACAATGTTCAACTTGGAAGTAAGCTGCTGAATCAGAATGTTAGAGCAGCCGGTAATAATGATGTCATCTACATAAACCAAAAGATAGACAACCTGCATCTGATGTTTGTAAATGAATAGGGAGGAATCACACTTGCTTCAAAACCAAATTGAGTTAAAGTGGACCTCAGCCTATCAAACCATTGCCTAGGGGCTTGCTTTAAACCATACAATGCCTTGTTAAGTCTGCAAACTAATGACTTATCATCGGCTTCAAAACCAGGAGGTTGGCTCATATAAACAGATTCTTCAAGGAGCCCATTAAGAAAAGCATTATTTACATCAAGCTAAGACAACTTCCAGCCATGGGAGAGGGCAATGGTGATGATAATTCTAATAGTGACGGGCTTAATAACAAGGGAAAAAGTTTCATGAAAATGAAAACCTTGAACTTGGGTGAACCCCCTTGCTACTAACCTTGCTTTGTATTTGTTTATTGTGCCATCAGCATTTTCCTTTACTCTAAACACCCATTTACAAACAACAGCTTGTCTGTTAGGAGGTAAAGAAACCAAATCCCAAGTTTTATTTCTCATTAAGGCATCATACTCAAGTTGCATGGCAGCATGCCAATTTGAGTTAGCAAGGGCCTGTTTTACAGTTTTAGGCTCAGAATGAACAAGAAACAAGGAGGGATGCAATCTAGGATTATGAATACCAGATTTAGACCGAGTTTGCATTGGGTGAGTGTTATTAGGAATGGAGTGAGGGACAGAAATATCAGTAGGTGCAGAGGAGGGTGCAAAGACAATGATAGTCTCTAAAGAGACATGTGAAATAGAGTCAGAAGTTGAAACAGTAGCTGGCTGTGACAGGAGAAGGAACAACAATGTGCTGACTGATTATAGGAGAGAAACCAGGTGGTACAGCAGGTACAGATTGAGAGGACTGTGTATGGGAAAGATCTGACTGCACAGGAGGAGGAGACAAATTGGGAGTTAGACTGAAGTGTGTGTTTAAGTCACTAACTGTATTTGGGCATGAAGGGAACAAGTCAGAATAGGGAAATTTTTGCTCATTAAATAGGACATCTTTAGATATATAAATTCTGTCAGAAGGGGACAGACATTTGTAGCCCTTGTGAAAATTAGAATACCCTAAAAATAAGCATTCCTGAGACCTGAAATTAAGCTTGTGATTGTGGTAAGGTTTTAAGAGAGGAAAACATGCATAACCAAAGCTTTCTAGAAGCTTAAAATCAGGATCTTTTTGAAAAAGGATGGTGAGAGGAATGGCAAAATTAAGAGAAGCAGTAGGAAGTCTATTAATGAGATAAACAACAGTGGTAAAGGCATAATCCCAAAAATTCAGAGGTAAAGAAGCATGATGTAATAAAGTAAGACCTAAGTCTACTATATGCCTGTGTTTTCTCTCAACCACTCCATTTTGATGATGAGTGTGAGGACAAATGAGCCTATGAGATATACCAAAAGAGTTTAAAAGAGTGGGAAAAGGTCTATACTCTCCTCCCCAATCAGATTGCACACTTTTTATTTTAGTGTTGAGCTGTAATTAAACAAGAGACTTAAAAGTCAGAAAAACAGACACAGTTTCAGCTTTGGATTTAATAGGAAAAATCCAAGTATACCTAGAGAAAGCATCAATGAAAGACACAATACTTGAAACCAGCATAGGATGTTATGTGAGAGGGTCCCCATAAATCTGTAAAAACCAGTTCTAAATGAGAATAGACTGTATTAGACTTGAAAGATGGCAAACTATGTGATTTTCCCATACAACAAGATGCACAAAAATCTGGAACAATTTTATTCAACTGAGAAATATTACAATTGCTTAGGACAAGTCTCATTACATGATTATTTGGATGTCCTAATCTAGCATACCAAAAATGGGCAATATTATGAGAAGAAAAACCAGAATCAGAAGAAACAGTGGTAGATTGTTGAGACAAAGTTGTTGCTGAAGCAGAAGCTGAAGTGGACAGCAACTAAGGAGAGGTGTGCTGGAGCTGGATATTCTGAAAATAGTACAGTCCATCAGCTCCAACAGATCCTTCAAGTAGGACTTTATTTGTCTCCTGGGATTTCACAAGACAGAAATTAGAATGAAACTCAAAGAAAACAGAATTATCTTTTGCAAATTGGCTGACACTTGACAAATTTTTTTGAAATGGAGGGAACATGTAACAATTTTTGTAGTTTAAGGTGAAATGACTATTATTAGGAGACATAAAGCAAGAGGAACCAGCACCATTGATATTCAAACCAAGGTTGTTAAAATTGACATTTTACCTAGGATCGGGAGGGGGGATGAAAGATCGTAAATTGAGGATCGTAAAATCGGATCGAGATCCTACTATGAAACTGCAGAAAGAAAAAAGTGGGTACGGAAAGACTGTAAATAGCAACTACCTAAATTAAAACTCAAAAGTCCATTTCAAAAATATAATATGAAACTGCAGAAAGAAAAAAAGTAGGTACAGAAAGCAAATTGGACCCAAATTAGAGAAACCCAGCAGCGTCCACTAGAACCTTCCACGTGCCTCTGACTTCTTCACTTCTTCATTTCTTCACTGAAAATTTTTTCACTTCTTCACTTCTTCACTTCTTCACTAGAACCTTCTGTGGTGCCTTCACTTGTTCAAATTCCTTTCTTTCTCCTTCTCTGGATGCGCCTTCTTTGAGCATCTCCTTCTTCACTTCTCCTTCTCTGTGCATGACCTTCTTCACTCTCTTCTCCGCGTGGCACCACCGTTCGGGGTCTCTTCTTCCATGCGTGTGGCACCAGCGTTCGGGGTCTCTTCCTCCATGCACGCGGCACCACCGTTCGTGGTCTCTGCAAAATTGAAATATTCCCCGTTTGCAGAGCTGGTTCTGCCATCATGTTCCGCGAACTCGACGCCGACAACTTTCACCACCTTCTTGATCAACAGGTGCGCCCAATTTCACCTTTCTTCTTCCCGTTTTTTTTCTTCAACTAGGATCAGTGAGGATCTGAGATCCCCCAATTTTATGATTAAAATCGCGATCCTACACCGATCTTACCCGTCCGCGATCCTACAACCGATCTGGATCGTCTACCGCGGAAAAAATCGTAGGATCGTACCATGTCACGATCCGGAGCGCGATTTTAACAACACTGATTCAAACCTTCACCATTGCCAATAAAGATCTAATCTGGATCATCAGAATGATGAAATTGCTTGATGTGTTGTGACTCACCAGTCACATGAAAACTAGCTCCAGAATCTGGAATCCAAGTGGAGCCAGCTAGATCACCACCAGAATTAGTCAACATAGCACTTGGCAATCTGCCACCCCCATGACCTCTGCCAGATCCATTGTTGCGACCAGTGCCATTATCAGAAAAACCACCACAACCACCACCATTCCGGCCATAGGAACTTCTAGAATTTGTGTACCCTTGAGTGTAGTTTAAAGAAGGAGAGCTTAATACCTGAATCTCTTTGTTATATCTGTTAAGTCTAGTCTCATGTCCATATAGAAGTGCCTCTATTTCAGTAATAGAGGGCGTTCTCTTTTTCCCTTCAATAACTGAAATTATTGATGCATAATCAGAGGGGAGACCTTCCAGCAAGGCATCCACATACTGTTCATGTCTCACTGGAACTCCAACTCCAGCTAACTCATCAACGTAGCCTTTAATCTACCTCAAGTACTCATCAATGGATTTGCCATCAAGGGAAACTGCCCTCATTGCAGTGCGTAATTGACGTGCTCTAGATTTAGTGTGTAGGCTAAAGTGTTCATGAATTTTGTCCCAAACTTGGTAAGTGTGTTCAGAACTAAGAACATGAGACAAAACTGATTTAGAAAGAGTGGACTGAAGCCAAACAAGGATTGTCTGATCCTGAACCTCCCAGGCTTCAAATTCTGGATTAATTTTATCAGCCACTTGATCACTTTCGGTGAGATATCTAGGAGGAATGACAGGGTTAACCACAAACCTCTGCAGCTTATCAGACTTAATAACTGGCTCAAACAGCATAGACAACACCAAAAGGAGAAACCCAAGCAAGAACAAGACCAAACACTAGCTCACGAGTGAACAGTGACGCGAACAGGATGAACAGTGCGCAATGAACAGTAAGCACGAACAGGAACAAGAAGCGAGAACAAGACCCAGGCTTGCCAAAATACACAATCAGTGCAAAAAAATGGCTCTTGATACCATTTTAGAGAAAGGTAAGAGATAACAGAGAAGAAAAGTGAGAAATGAACTTATGATATTATTCCAGTATTGAAAAGTTAGTATATGTTAGGAACAAGAGAGGTTTATAAAACCTCTGAACAAAAGCACCTAACTGTACAACTGAACTAACTAACTTCCTAACTGACATAACAAATAACAGAATGTACAGAGGTGTACATAGCAGAAATTATAAACGTACAGAAATAGAGGTGCTGTTAGCAAAGGCTAACCAGCACTTACAATATTTACATTTTGCTAAAAACAACTCTAATAAGGTGGAGGAATATGGATCCCAAGCAATACTTCAATACCAACACTAGGAGACATGCAAAATTTATTATTATCAAACCACACAATCTAACTTTTAGAAGAGGGCAAGAAATGAATTACCAAGAGTGTCCCTTACTATTCCAACAGATACAAGAGCAGCTTTTGCCTGCACAATAAAATCTTGAATTGTATCTGGTCTGTGAGATGAACATCCTGGAGGTACCACAGGCAGAGAATCCTAAAAAACAATTTGTTAATAGTAGTATTTGACCATTATTTTCCTTTTATGCATTTCAATATCCATATATGTTATTTTCAATGAATATTATGAAACCTGCTCCATTATTCCTTTGTACATAATCGTCAGAGCCTTCTTTCCATAGACACTATCATAATTATAAGCACTTAACGAAGGTCCAGCCCTGCAGGCCATCAAGGAAGTCATGAATAACACTGCAAAAAATGTTAATCTATGCCAGCTCATTGATAGAAAAAAGAAATGATAAATTTAAATTCAACTTACCTGCGGTCACCCTGAGTCAAAGCACCAAGAGATTCTAATCTCTTGGCAACAATTGATGCAAATCTTCGTTCTCCACCAAGATTTGTAAATAGTATCCTGTACAACATTTATGATAATATAGGTTAGGTACAACTGGCGTGGCATCAAGGGAGAGCATCAACACAACCACTGAACCATTTTAAGGTCAAGTCTAAAGTGCTTCCATCTTAACTTCTATATGTGCAATTTTATCATAGTCAACCAAGTCACACCAGCAATACAATTTTTTGACAAAGCAAGGTAGCATATGTCTATGAAACAAAATTCCATTCAAGGAAACATATTACGCACAACAAATGTAGAGTTTAGCTAGGCAAATATACTTATGTTTAGAGTTGTCAATTGCACGTGATAGTTTATTCAGTCCTGATCATCATAATATGGAAGCCAACTCCTTCCAGAAATAATTTATAGCATGAATGTTACTAATGTATCCTCTTCCCTGACTGTATTTCCTCCATTTCTCCTCTTTCCCTAAAGCAACATTAATCAAAATCTTTTTCTCAGGCCTCAGTTTAAAGTTAAATATTTAGCAAATTCAAAACCATAGAGTAGAGACAATTAATTAGAGTTTAGTTATTAGCAATGTTTTAAATTGTAGTCACGTTCCGGTTGAGTTAAGGTTGTCATTATTACGGGTATTGCGGATTCTGCGATGCAGATTGCGGTTGAGGCGATAATGAATCGTAACTTTGCACAAAATTATATTAAATAAATTTGTATCACTATATAATATATAATAACCTATAATTAATAAGCATAAAAAAACTATAATAATTTAAATTGATTTTAAGTTATTTTAAATTAATTCAAAATAATTTTGATCTTTAATTTCATTTTAAACCTTAATTAATATTAGAGTAAATTAATTCCTTCCATTTCTCACCTATATTAATCAATTTTTCACTAATTTCTCACCTAACTAATTAATTTCCCACTCACCCAATTAACTAATAAATTAAACTTAGCAATTAAGAAATTTCAGTAACCTACTTGCTTCTCTCATGACCAAAATACTCCCACTCATATTTTCAATTTTAATTTCAATTTCCCACCTTTTTTTCGATAAGCAAACTCCCAATCTAGTTTCCCACCCCCACTTTTAATTTTTAATTTTCATTTTAATTTGTTTAATCTTATCTCATTTTATTTTATCATAACTTCCCCTCTCTCAAATGATGATATGTTCATTCTTCTCTTGCTCTCACAATTTTCCCTCTTTGATCTCTTGATTGTCCAGCCTTTTGCATGTATACAGCATCTTTGAATAGGAAAGGGGTTTAGGCAGTGAAAACTAACTATCTCTGATTCTTTACTTCGTTTTTTTTTTTTGGGACTCTTCTGGTTTTCAAATGGGATTCTTTGACAAAAATCATGTCTAGACTGAAATTGAATTCTTGTAATACTTGTTGCGGCTGCAACACCATTTTTTTGTGGCTTTTTTTCTGTGATTTTTAGCCCCACTGCGATTTTTTTCGGAAATGGTATCATTTGGCTCTTAATACCATGCTGTTGCGGATGATATGTTCGTTTAGCAATGATTTATAAAACCTTGGTAATTGGTAATACCAATATGAACAAAGCAACCAAACAAATAAAAAGAAAAAGTTTTAAATCAATAATGCTCAAAGACCTGTATTCTGGTGCTGAAGCTTGATTTGATCGATGAGTTCTTCCAAACTGCTGGATTGCCCGGTCAGCACTCCATGGCAGTTCTAGTGTTAAATGAACCCTTCTTTTCTGTTGTGCAAAGGTCAACGAACACAAAATGAGGAACATAGGACAGAAAATGACACATAGAATGGGTATTTAAAGTTCAGTAAATCAGAACTTTACAAGCAGACTATGTGCATAAATATACATGACCGACAGTAAATGATATCAGCGATGAAATTTCTTCCAAATCAGTTTTCCACACCTGATTTGCAGCTCGTCTATCTGCCTGCAAAGAAACGCCAGCTGATCCAGCTTCAGAGATAATAGCAACAAACTTTTTACCATCCATAAAGAGCTGCTTTTCATGCATGTTAACCATTTCCATAGTGACATCTTTTCTAAACAGGTACACTGAAATTAGTAACTCAGCCATTATAAAATGTTGTTTATTAATTAGGGAGGCAAACAACAACTCACGTGTTACGAGCCTGATAAGTAACACCCTTTCCAGTAGCAGCCCTCACAAGCATGCCTCTCCTTCCTGTCATTTCTGCAACTTTGTCAGGGCCTCCTAGCTACACATAAAAACATTACAGTAGCCAGGAAAGAGTTAGCTGTTTCACTAAAAAAAGAAATATTTTTAAGAGGAAAAAGGACAAAAAAAGAAGACATCCTAACAAGACAACTATAGAAAAACTAGAAACTGTGAGATTGATCATGTAACAAAGTATATCCCAATGTCTGCATGTTTGACAGAGAGACAAAACACCTCAAGTACAAAATGGAAGCTAAAAACAAAAAACAATCATATCCTATAGGTGTATATTTACTCGATAGACTGTTTTTCCTTCTTCTATATATAGAATTAACTTCAGTCTATTGTATTGTTAGTTCACAGTTACATCTGTGTAAATGCATATATAAACTGAGGTGTAACCTTTTCTCATTGGGTTGAATAATATTTTCACTTCACCTGAACTCTGTTAGTGATATTTTCTCTCTCTCCTTCTCTGTCTCTCTCTCTCTCAAATTTCTATATGGTATCATAGAGCTTTGTAATGCGACAATTAATGGAAAGGTACACCATGCCAAATGTGCCTGAAAAAGAATAGCGTAAAAGAAATAGGGTCTTGAGCTTCTTAAAATCTCGAACATCACCTAAGCTATTTGAGCTTCTGTCTGAATTCCCCGAGGGAAAAGAAGAAAGACTTACATATGGTATTCATAGATCTTGAGAAAGCATATGATAGGATCCCAAGAAAAGTCTTATGATGGACTCTTGAGAAGAAAAAGGTAGCACTAAAGTATGTTAATGCAATCAAGGATATGTATGCTGGGACTACCACATGCGTAAAAACTCGTAATTCTCATCTCTTTGCCTTAGTGATGGATGAACTAACGAAAAGTATTCAAAAAGGAGTGTCGCGTTGTATGCTTTTTGCACATGATACCGTGCTTATTGATGAGACCAAAGATGGTGTTAATAGGAAATTGGAATTGTGGAGAAACACTTTGGAGTCTAAAGGATTCACGATAAGCAAGAGCAAGACGGAGTATATGAAGTGTGAGTTTTCACGGGTAAGACATGGTGATCAAAACACAGTGCATCTTTTTGGTCAAGAGGTATCCAATAAAGATGTTTTTAGATACTTGGGATCAATTTTGCAAAAAGGTGACGAGGTTGATGAGGATGTAAATCATAGAATCAGAGCAGTGTGGATGAAATGACAGAGTGCATCAGGGTTTTTGTGTGACCGCAAAATTCTCCGTAAGCTAAAAGGAAAACAGTTGTAAGACCGACAATGTTATATGGAGCGGAATGTTGGCCAGCACATAGGCAACTTGAGCATAAAATAGGTGTAGCAGAAATGAAGATGTTAAGGTGGATGTGTGGTTATACGAAGATGGATAAGATAAGAAATGAGGATATTCGACGAAAGGTAGCAGTAATACCGGTGTGTGAAAAGATGAGGGAGCATAGATTGAGGTAGTTTTGACGCGTTATGAGACGACCACTAGATGCTCTCGTAAAAACAAGAGTTTCTTACCAAGAGCTCGACACAAAGAGAGGTAGAGGTCGACCGAAATTTACTTGGAGAAAGGCAGTTAAACAAGACCTAATGGAATGGTATATAAATTAGAGGACGGTATGTCTTAGGACGGAGTGTAGAAAAACTAAAAGCTCGGTGGAGGGTTAAACCCATTAGTATTTCTATGTTCCAGTCATTCCATTTTTTTTTGTTCTTTTCCTCTTCTTTTTCCTCCTCGTTTCACCCCTCTTTTATTTTAGCTTATTTTTCATCTCTTTTGTCTTATTTCCACTTTTTCTTCCCTTCTCCCTTTCTCTTTCTCTGTCTTATTTCCGATCTATCATTGGGTTCATCTATCACCAACCCCAATTAACTTAGGTTAAAGGTGTTGTTGATGTTGATCATAGAGCTTTGTTTCAATCTTCATGGCTTCCGCTTTTGCTTCTGCTGCTCCTCCTCCCCCTCCTCGGCCAGGGAACAGTGGCTTTCTGCTAGATTCTTCGGCGGTTATTACTGCAAAGGAGTTTTCGCACTCCATTTCACAGGAGCTTAACAATTTCAATTATCTCCTTTTGTGTCAACAGGTTGAACCTGTTCTCAAAGAACATCGTCTTTTTCATTTTCTCACTGAACCGCAGATTCCGTCTCAATATCTCGCCATTACCAATTGTGATTCTAGTGTTGTTTCGTCTGAGTTTTTGCTTTGGGAGCAAAGGATCGGCTCCTTTTGTCATTGCTTCAATCCACTATTTCTGGCAAGGTGCTTCTGCGGCTTGTCGGTTGCAAAACTGTGTGGCATCTTCGGGATTAGCTCCACACAAACTTTCAATCTATTGTTCGTGCGAAAAAGCGGCAACTCCACAATGATTTACGCAACATTTTTCTGAACAATAGTTCTATTTTTGACTATTTGTTTCGCATTCAAACCATTATTGATTCTCACTCACCGATTGGAGAGTATGTGTCTGAATATGATCATGTTGACATCGTTCTTGATGGTTTACTAAATGAGTTTGAGTCGCTCGTGACTTTTATGAGTGGCAAGTTTGAGTCGTTGTCTATTGATGAAGTCATGACTCTCCTACTGGCTCATGAGACTCGAATCGCTCACAAGAAATCACTTCCCTCGTCTGTTGCTTCGATTAATCTCGCTGAAGGAGCAAAACTTAATTTTAGGCCCAATTCGGAGCACCGAGATTCTCATCCTCAAGATTATGTTGCCCAAGGTTCTGGCTCTTCGTCACCTTCTGGCACGAACTATAATAATTACAATGGTGGAACTAGGTAAGTTAACGCCAGCGCTGGCCGTGGTGGTGGTGGCAGCGATGGCCGGAACAATATCGCGGTGGTCGCAATGGTGGTCACGCCAAAGGTCCATTTGCTCATATCCAGTGCCAAATCTGTGATAAATATGGTCATTAGGCTTCTTACTGTCATCATAGGCACAATGATGATTATGTTCCTACTCAGCCTATGGATTATCCCAATCAGTATCCTGATCAAAATCAATCTCAGACCTCTGCTAACTCCAATCAGAACCAGTACCAAAGTCAGAATCAGAACACTAATTCCCATCAGACATAGCAGTCTCATCAGTCTTAGTCAATCAGTACTCTACTCCATGTTCTCCTCAAGCCAATCTGACAAGTGTTCCTACAGCCTCTCCTTCAAGTTGGTATCCTATTTCAAGGGCCTCTAACCATGTCACAAATGTTTCTCAGAATATTCATCAAACCATTCCCTTTGAAGGACCAGATCAAATTACAATTGGTAATGGCAAGGTTTGAATATCAACTCTTCAAGTTTATCCTCCTTCTTATCTCCTTCTAATCCGAAAATTCCCCTTGTTCATAATAACCTCCTGTTTGTTCCTTCCATTACCAAAAATTTAATCAGTGTCCGTCAATTCTGTAGGGATAATTCTGTATTTTGAGTTTCATTCTGAATTTTGTTTGGTCAAATCTCAGGTCTCTAAAGAGGTGCTCCTTAAAGGGATGGTAGGCTGTGATGGTCTCTATCAATTCCCTGATTTGCTTCAGTCAGCTAGACAGCTACATTGCTAAATACAACTCTAATACTTCTCAAAGTATTACAGTCTTAACAGCCAGCGTACCAGTTTAGTTAGCTTTTATTTTGTCTAAAATTCTCAAGTATTATAAGAGAACATGCATCATCACACAGAATAGGCATCATCATCACTCAATGAGCTGATATTTTCCAATCACAGCATAATGTAGGTTTAAAATAGCAAATATTGGCTATAAAAATTGTTCTTTGTCATTACTTCCTGATCACAGAATTGAAAACATAATTCTGACCATAGATATCAATCCCGGATAGCGGAGCGGAGCGGCCGCCCTCAAAACTGGGATAGCGGGATAACGGATAACGGGATGACCGCTATTCTAATATTTTTATATATGTATTAAAAAAATTATAATATAAATATATAAGCTTAAAAATAGAAATATAACTAAAAAAATAAGCAGAGGAGTACATTAAGCAATAAAGGGGGTGCAGGAAACAATCTCCTTTACTAACACACGGTATATTCCCAATCTCCTTCACCAACACACACATCCATTCACTCTCTCTCTCTCTCTCTCTCTCTCATGGCTTCTTCTTCCATTTCTGCTCCAACGCTCACCTTCCCGAAGCAGAAGCTCACCGTTCCATTCCCCGCGCCGTGGACGCCCTCGCTTCTTCTCCAACAGTTGCCGCTGCACCTGCTGCACCTCACTCCTTGCTGCGCCCCAACAGTTCCCCTTCTTCCATGCTCTTCTTCCAACAAAACGACAAGGAAAGGGAAGGAAGACAAAGAAAAAGACAAACACGAAAACAAAAATGGGGAGAAGGAGAGAAAGTGCCGCGGTCTTCAAAGAAGAAGAGAAAGAAAGTAAGAAGAAGAAAGGGCAACAAATTGCCGCCGGAGAAGAAGAAAGGGTCGCCGGAGAAGGAAGAGATGGTGGCCGGAGTAGGAATGTCGGAGTGAACGAAGAAAGGGTCGCGCAAACGAAGTTGCGGCCGCTCCCTCCGCAATCGCGACCGCTCCGCGAATCCCACATCACGCCCGCAGCGTCCCCGATCCTTAACCGCACCACAACACCACCTACTGTAGCGGTGAAGGCCCACTCTGCCGCTATCGCGGCCGCTCCAACCGTGATTGATAACTATGATTCTGACTTCTTCATAGCAGCTCCATACTTCATTTTAAAAAGGTAGATGGTATGCTGTCATTTTAAAATTAACTTCAAAAATATTTAAACAGTTCTTCTAACGCTGCATTTTAAAAAAACTTTAAACATTGTATTTTAATAGTTATGTTGTGAATCAAGCAATGATCACTACCTGGTCAACAATATCATCCAAAGGATTATTTGGAAGATCCAAAGAACGAATTATCTCTAATATTTTAGTCTTGCGTCCCAAGGCTGCATCATACCTGGAAAAAAAAAAACATTCATCAATCATCATTTTTCTCACACTTAGTTTTGGTTGATAGAGAAGATAATGTGTCTTTTACAACCGGTTTCTTTAGAAATCAGTTATTCAACATAAAATGAAAATTTTGAGCCATGCAAACAAGACCCCAAGAATTCAAGAGAAATGTTTAAATTCTATACCTCTTCTGAAGTTCAGCTATGTAGGCCTGTCTAGCTTGAAGATATTCATCGGTTTTCTCCTTACACAAATGACATGACCACTCTTCAGGAACTATATCACCAATTGGTGGCATCAGGCATGCGGAATGGACTAATTTACCACAGCAGGAACACTGTAGCAATTGTTTCCTCTCCTGCAGGGAAAAGCAAGTCATTCCTGCATCCCAAGTATTGAAACAATTCAAGATATTTAAAAAGTAAAAGTACCTCCTCTGTAGTGCAAATTTCACATATTTGAAACTCATCATCAGAGTCAGTAGATTCAATGCCAGAGTCCGCTGCACCAAACCAGAGGAAACTTAATAATGTAAACAAGCAACCCAGCAAGTTTCAAATGTGTTCCAAAACCATCAAATTTCACACATTAGATTTTAAAAAAAAGATATCATGAGAATAAAGAAATTATATTTAGCTAACCATAATATTGCCTTCATACCCAAGTAAGGAAACAGGCTCCATACCCAATGAAGTTCGAACCAAATAAATAAAAACATAACAAGCAACAATAACAAATAAGTCTTATCCCACTAGGTGAGGTCAGCTAAAAACAAATAACACAGCAAAATGAAATGATCACATGTCAATGGCACTGACTCAATATGGAACGAGAGAAAAATAAAAAAATGGTTACATGATACAGCGGTCAGTGCACTTTTAGGCATCAACAAATCCTTTCAGTCATCTATCATGTGAATTCAAACCCTCAATCAACTACTGTCTGCTAACAATTTGTCACAGAAATCATATTTAATGCATTCCAAGTTTCAACCAGTAAATGGAAAATAGGGACGGGTATATAATTAAAACTATTCTTGCAAATATTTCAGTTTCTCAAACATTCTCCTACAAGAAGTCAATTTTGCCTCAGTTGAGCCAATTTCAAATTCTAAGGGCCTCTTGGTTTAAGGATATGTTTTCTATTTTCAATAACAATTAAAAAAAATGACACCTAATTTTGACTTTGTTTCGTGTTTTCAAATGTTACAGAAAATGAGGAATATTGTTTTCACCATTTCCTATACCAATATTTGATAATGGAATACAAAGTGAAAATGAGTTGAAAACATTTTTTCAAAGCAATCAAGACCTAAAACTTCTGCGTTCAAAGCTCTTGTTGTGACAACTTTACTCAGAAGTATTAAGACTAATACTTTTTGAAGGTAAGGTAGCCTCACAGGACTCTTCATGCTGATATGTCTGTCACTTCTACATAGAAACTGTGCCTCATTTATTTTAACACTGCCCAGTTGTGTGACTGCTTTAGAATAAACTGCTGAGCCTGGTAGGTTGGATCAGTTTCTACACATTTGTTTCAAGGGTTTGGTAAGAAGGAAAAGAAATCTTGTAGCAATGTTCTGTTTATCGGATTTTGAGGGTTTTAGGGTTGGAAAGGAATACCTGCTTCTTCAAGGGTGTTTCCACCAATTAGAATTTTCATGGTGGTACTGCTTCTTCACTTTAGAATATGCTTTTATTATGAATAATTCCCTATCTTGCAGTTTTCTCTTTGTAAACTCTATAAAAAGAACAATAAATTCTTATAAAATTTTCTTCTGAATAGAATAAACATTTCTTTAGAATAAGTCAATTAATTGGCATCCTTATCCTTTATAGTACATTATGAAACTGTTGCCTTTGTAACATATTTGAAGTAATCATACCTGTGAGAGGATCAGAGAGATGAGAGAGAACTTTAGAGAGAGAAACAGGGGGTGGGGTAGAGTGAATGGTAGAGTCAGTTTCCACGAGAGATTTAGGGAGAGCGCTAAGGGTAACACTCGCTACATCTTCTCTAGGAATATGTATGGTCAGCAATACTAAGACGCTGGAAGGGCAAAACAAGGTGGCGCTTTCGCAAAAGATTGGAGGGAAGCCACAGATGTGTCGAGCTTCTACTTCACCCGTTTCCCTGATGACATGACTGAAAAAGATTTATGGTATGTTTTCAAAAGGTGGGGCAATGTAAGGGAGGTCTTCATTCCAAACCATAGGAATAAGATTGGACGTAGATTTGGCTTTGTACGTTTCAAGGGGGTGGAAGATGTTGGTAAGCTTGAAAGGCAGCTGGACAACTTAATTGTGGGTGGCCTTAAAATGCATGTGAACCTCCCTAAACATGTCAGGGAAAGACACACGAATCCTCTCTCGACATAACAACTTAAACAGGAGATGGGAGAGAACCACAGGGTTGATAAAGGTAAAGCAAAGGTAACAGGGGACCCTATAATCCCAACGGAAGCTAACCAGAAACATATCCTGCGTCACCAAAAGCAGAGCTTCTCTTATGCACAGGTAGTTAAGTATGGAAACCAACCAAGGTATAGACGGCGACCTACGCTCTACGACCAGGCGAGGACGAGACCATCTCAGTCGCATGTCATGTTATCTATCCTCATGGATAATAGAAAATGGTACGATGAAGCCTAGATTGGTAGGCTTACGAACTTGAAGGCCTTTGACAGGCTTGAAGAAGAACTGTTGTGGAACGGTGGTGAGGAGGTCAGGCCCAAATACTTGGGGGATGACATGGTGCTACTCACCGGGCTCACCGACTCCAAAGCCGAGGAAATGCGTAGGGAGGCAGAAGTATCTGGGCGTTCCATTTTTTACTCCCTGGAAAAATGGAACCCAAGTATGAAAGCCGGATATAGGCTGGTTTGGTTACTGTGTTGGGGGATCCCACTACACGCATGGGATAAGACTTACATCAACAGTATAGTCGCCGAAATTGGGGAGGTGGTGGATTTGGATGATGACACCGAGGATTTACACCGTCTGGATAGAGCAAGGATCCTCATCAAGACTCCATGGCAGCCCACTATCAATCACTTGGTGGTAGCTTCCATCAACAATGAGGAGTATCGTATAAACATTGTGGAGGAGACATGCTTTCAGCTTTGTAAGTGTCCAGCCGGAAGATACACCTCGACTTCGGAGATTTTGTCGTCGGACGATAGCTTGGTGGGTGACGACGAAAGCCTGGACGATACTTTGGTTGCTGAAACTCCGATGTTGGGGTCGAAGTCGGTCGGCGTTAGGGAGGAGGGCGATGACAATGGAGTTAGTCGGGTAATACCCGGGAGACAACGCAACACCTCGAAGTCTGACAACAGCTTCAGAGCTAAAGGGGATGTCTCGCACGCGTTCGGCGACGGACGGCTTCCGGTTTTCACAAACTGGGCAAATGAGGGTGACACCTCAAATGTAAGCCTGATCGAGGGTACGGAACCTGATACAAAACCCACAAAAAGGAGACAGATGAATGGGGATGGTCCGCAACTGTGCCTGACCAAGATCCTTTGAAAAAGCATGTAGATGATCCATGTCATAATAGTTCGGGGTGGGCCCTAAGCACTCTCGGTCAACTTGACAAACAAAGTGATAGCAAAGGTCTGAACATCGTGGTTGCAGAGAAAGAGGGCAGTGGGGTTAAGGAAACCAAAAAGAGTGACAAAGCTGAGTTGGAGTGCGTCAGGGTACCAGAGGACGTCCTGGAGGGGGACCCACACTTGCTTGCCTTGTCTAAAATATCTGAGGATAAGGATGGTGGGGTAGGAGAAGCTTTACCTGTGGGACCCACCACTTCTGTGGCACATAAGCTCCAACAGACTCCAGGATGTAGTCATTTGGGCCACATTCTAAAAGGCCCACAATCCTTCTTGAAGGTGTACTCAAGAGGAAAGGGGTGCAAGAAGGATCTGGTCCTGGGCTTAAAACAGTAGACGTTCCCCAGATTGCCCTCACATTACAGCAGATCAACAATAAGGGTAAAGAGGCAATCACAACATTCTCGCCCTCTAAAGCATCCCCATCTACAGAGCAGGTTAGTGGGCTAAAAGATGTGGTGGAATGGGGGGGATATCATATATCACCTGAGAACCCCGTGGCTTCACCTGCAACAATAAGCCCCATTATGAATGAATGGAGGAAAGATGTTAAGGAGGAATGGGAATTAGCAAAATTGATGGGTATAAACTGCGACAATGAAGCAGAGATGATTAATACAATATCATCCTTGGAGGCAAGAGACATGGATGAAATCCATAGGTTGGGAGACAGTAATGGTGATCAATGAAAATCCTGACCTATAACACTAGAGGTCTGGGAGGGGGGGTAAAGTGGACTGCTATTAGGGGCTTGGTGAAAAAAGAGAGGCTGGATATGTTATGCCTACAAGAGACCAAAAAAGACATCATTGATCTGAAGTTATGTCAAGCTTTGTGGGGTGATTGTGACGTCCATTGGGAATACATTCCTGCAGTTAACAGAGGGGGTGGCTTGGTATGCATCTGGAGCGAAAAGACCTTCAAACTGGTGAACAAGGTGGGTGGGGTTGGGTTTCTATTACTGGAAGGTAAGTGGGTTGCTGATGATTCCAAAGTTACAATTGTGAATGTTTATTCACCTTGTGAGGTAGCTCAAAAAAGAATCCTATGGGCAGAAATTAGGCAGCTGAGGAGTGCTAACATGGATGGATTATGGTGTATAATAGGGGATTTTAATAATATTAGAAGGCCTTGCGAACGTGTGGGTGTTAGTCAGAGAAATATTGATGTTGGCATTTTAAAGGAGTTCAACGACTGGATTGATGATGTAGAGGTGGCTGAAGCGCCTTGCTTGGGCCAGAAATTCACTTGGCATAGGCCTAATGGTACTGCCAAGAGTAGACTGGATCGCGCCCTTATTTCTGCTAAGTGGCTGAACAAATGGCCAGCAACAATTCAGATTACATTGGACCGCAATTTTTCCGATCATTGCCCCGTCCTTCTAAGATCTACTTTCGTTGATTGGGGCCCGAAACCTTTCAGGTTTCTGGACTGTTGGCTGCAGAATAAATCTTTTAAACAGTTTGTCAAGGATTGCTTCTACTTTGATTCGTGGTTGGGGGGGATATGTCCTAAAAGAAAAGCTCAAGAGACTAAAATTGAAGCTAAAAGAATGGAACAAAGAGCTCTTTGGAAATACACAACTCAAATGGAAGAAAATTGAAGTGGAGCTCAATAGGATCGAATCTGCAGCTGAAAACAGACAGTTAAACGCAGATGAAATCAAGAGGAGAAAACAATTACAGGAGGACCTTTGGTCAGCTGCCATATCACATGCTTCATTACTTAGACAAAAAGCCAGGACAAAATGGATTAAGGAGGGGGATTGCAACTCAAGGTTCTTCCATTTAACTGTTAACTGGAAGCGCAGATCGAACTTGCTGAAAGGTGTGCTGGTTGACAGGTGCTGGACTGAAGAACCACCAAGAGTCAAAGCAGAAACTCGACTATTTTTCTTGAAAAGATTTGAGGCTCTAGGAAGGATGGCTCCAAACCTGGACAGAGTAACATTTAAGACCATTGATCAGCAGCACCTCCATTCACTGACAGCTCGCTTTGAGCAGAGTGAAATAAAGGCAGCTGTTTGGGCTTGTGGCAGCGACAAAAGCCCTGAACCAGATGGTTTTAATTTCAAATTCATCAAAGAGTTTTGGGATGTATTAAAGGCTGATTTTCTTCGATTCATGGATGAATTCTACGTTAATGGTGTATTCCCTAAGGGAGGTAACGCCTCCTTCATTGCTTTGATCCCAAAGTGCCATGACCCACTTGGTTTGAATGAATACAGGCCCATCTCCCTTGTAGGTTGTGTATACAAAATAGTAGCTAAGGTATTGGCTAACAGATTGAGGGAGGTCCTGCCGTCTCTCATCAATTATCGACAATCAGCTTTCATTGAAGGGAGGCAACTGCTACACAGTGTGCTAGTAGCTAATGAGGTGGTGGACGAGGCTAAAAGAACAAACGGAAGTTGTATTGTGTTCAAAGTGGACTTTGAAAAAGCATATGACTCAGTTAGCTGGGATTTTCTAACTTACATGATGAGAAGGATGGGTTTTGGACCAAGATGGATCGCCTGGATTGAAGGATGCCTAAAATCTGCTTCTATTTCCGTTTTGGTGAATGGAAGCCCTACTGCTGAATTCACTCCAAAACGTGGCCTCAGACAAGGTGACCCCTTAGCTCCACTACTGTTTAACATCGTAGCTGAAGGTCTTACGGGGTTAATGAGAGAAGCACTGCAAAAGGACTTGTATGAGGGATACAAGGTGGGGAACAACCTGATTGACATCAGCCTCTTGCAGTACGCGGATGATACTATATTTTTTGGGAAAGCATCCCTAAAAAATGTCAGAACTTTGAAAGCCATGCTGAGGGGCTTTGAAGTGGTGTCTGGGCTGAAAATCAACTTTGCTAAGAGTAGTTTCGGGGTGTTTGGGGAGGATGAGCAGTGGTTTACCCTTGCTGCTAGATACCTTAATTGCAGACAGCTGTCTATACCTTTCCTTTACCTGGGTGTCCCTATTGGGGCGAACCCAAGAAGATATGAGATGTGGGATCCCTTAGTCAAGAGATGTGAGAGAAAGCTAGCTGTGTGGAAACCAAAATACCTGTCTTTCGAGGGAAGGGTCACCTTGATTAAGTCAGTCCTTAACTCTATTCCTATCTTCTTGTTTTCTTTTTTCAGGGTTCCGAAGAGGGTGTTAAATAGGCTGATCAGGATACAAAGATCTTTCTTGTGGGGTGGAAGTGCAGGTCAGAGAAAAATAGCATGGGTTAGATGGGATAGGGTCTGCCAACCTAAAGAATGTGGTGGTTTGGGCATCAAAGACTTATCTGTTTTCAATATGGCTTTACTTGGAAGATGGTTGTGGAATTCTTATCATCAGCCGGGTGAGCTATGGGTAAAAGTCCTAGAGTCAAAATACGGGGGTTGGAGGAACATGGAAGGCAACAATAGATGTGGTGGGGATTCAATATGGTGGAGAGACCTCTGCTCATCATGCTTTCCTAATGAAGGAGGGGGTGGTCTTAAAGGTGGTATAAGGTGGAAGGTGGGCAGTGGGTCAAGCACTCTATTTTGGGAGGATGATTGGTTGAATGAGGGGATGACCCTGAAGGAGAAATACCCACGTTTGTTCCAGATATCTCACCAACAGCATCACTGTATCCAGCAGATGGGATTCCAATCGGATTCAGGATGGGAATGGCAGCTTCAGTGGAGAAGGTTCTTTATGGAAGGGGAAGTTAAGTCTGCTATGAAATTTATAGATGATATAAGTGACTTGGGTATCTTTTCACAGCAGCCTGACGCTTGGCAGTGGGTGGCTGAACCGAGTGGCATATATACAGTAGGAAGTGCTTACTCCTTCCTTTGCTCGGAAAGAACACCACGGATCCAAAGCGAAGTGTACAAGGACCTCTGGAATATTAAAGCCCCTCCTAAAGCACTGTGTTTTGTCTGGAGACTCATTGGGGATAGGCTTCCGACTAAGTTGAATTTAAGTAGGCGAAATGTGGTCCTTAATGATTCTGTATGCCCATTCTGCAGGGACACTACTGAGGAGGCTTCGCACTTATTCTTTGGTTGCCACAAAATCAAGCCGCTCTGGTGGGAATCCATGCTGTGGATAAATATTTTGGGCCCATTCTCTGAAAACCCGAAACAGCATTTCAGCCAAAGCGGTTTTTTCTGCAGCATCGGGATCACCTCACATAGATGGCTCATATGGTGGACAGCTCTGACCTGGACCATTTGGAGACACAGAAACAGGATTATCTTTCACAACGACAGTTTCAACCATTGTAAACTGTTGGACGATGCGCTTTTCACTTGTTGGTCTTGGATTAAGAATCTGGAGAAAGGATTTGACAAATCCTTTCATTTTTTGTCTAGTAATTTGAGGGAGGCTTTTTGTATTAGGGGTGGGGTCACTATCTAGTTTTTCCCTAGTTTTTTGGTAACCGTTTTATCCTTACAGCCCTTTGGCCCTTTAATTCATGTATCGTATGTATTAGGGTGCCACATGGCTTGTCTTGGATTCTAGGCGTCTCTGTATGGTACTACTTGTACTATTCCTCTCCTATAAATATATATATATATATATATATATATATATATATATATATTATCTTAGCTGATCAAAAAAAAAAAAATGAAACTGTTGCCTTTGTATTTATTGGGCAGTGGAAAGTGAGCATGAAAATTTTCAAATTCTTACTTTTTTGGTAGAATTTGATATTCAAGAATTACTAGAATTACAATTTTGTTCTTAAATTCTCCATCCAAAGTCCAAACAACGTATTTCAACCCAAAGCATTTAAAATTCCCTGAAAAATTAGTCACTCTTAAAATTTCTCATCCAAACACACTATTAGAGTCATGATTCCGTACATCGCCTCTTATTTTTCCAAGCATACAATCTAGTAATAGAGGGTCTCTGTCTATCATTCCTAGTTGCAACACCAAGGGTTTGGATTGGATATTTTCTGAAGTTTATCATCCAAGTGCAGGCTGGTATTGTCTGGGTTTGGGCTGGGTATTTCCATAAGTGTAGTTGCTCATCCAAGGGCTTTTGAGGGCAAGGTGGGATTATTACGATTGTAAGAGTTCCACGAACTATGACATGATCCCACCAATAGGATTGGAATTTTCTCTATCCTAAGAATCATTGGAATATTATTTTCACAACATTGATACTCCTAATTGAAGAATTGAAAGATTCAGTACATTGTATACTTAAATTGTGGAGTGAGTATTTGGAAATGAACAGTTTTCAATTAAGTAAAGATTGACTCTTTGGAATCCTAGTTTGGCAATTGAGGGGAGGACCATATAATTTTTTATTTTTTTTTTATCGGCAAAAATATATATTATATATATGAAGAAAAGATAGATACAAGAAAAGAGAAACAAGATCAGTCCATGATATCAAAACCAACCTATGGCAATCTAATACATAGAGATGAATTAAAGTGCCATAAGAGGATGGACATAACAAAAAACACCCCAAAACAGGTGATAGAAATTTAAACCCTCCCCTGATTACAAAAAATATCCCTGAGATTGCATGACCACACATGGAAAGGTATGTGGAAACCTTTCTCCAGGTTTTCAATCCACCACCAACAGTGAAAAAGAGCATCCTCCATCAATTTTTGGCTGTTGAAACACCCATTTTGGAAAAGGATGCAATTTCTGTGCCCCCATATAGCCCATGTCAGAGCTAACCACCAGATCAACCATCTCTGCAAACAAAACCCGGTGTGGGAATATAACGAATGTTGACTGAAGTGTTCCATCGGGTGTATGGGTAGGGCACTTTGAATAGATACCCAAGACAATGTTTCCCACCATAGCGGTCTGATTTTATCGCAAGTGAAGAACAGATGAGCCGCATCCTCATTAGCAGCCCTGCAGAAAGGGCATGATAGATCAACAATAGCCACGTTCCGTCTGAATAGGTTCAGCTTCGTAGGTAGTCTGTCCTTAAATAACCTCCAAGCAAAGCAAGACACTTTACTAGGAACTTTAATTTTCCATAAATCCTTAAAGGCTTGGCCTGCTGTAGTTTTTTCCCTACAAAGGAAATTATATGCAGCCCTCACTCTGTATTTTCCTGGTATACCATCCTCCCAGAGCCAAGAATCTTGCTGCTGTGTCCGGAAATCAGAGTGCTGGATATCCTCCATAAATTTAACAGCCGATAC
Source organism: Glycine tomentella (assembly GCA_007407185.1). Lineage (NCBI taxonomy): Eukaryota > Viridiplantae > Streptophyta > Magnoliopsida > Fabales > Fabaceae > Glycine > Glycine tomentella. The sequence continues at coordinate 148,071 of PYAF01000245.1, forward strand.
CACCTCACCTTCCATAAAAAATCGTCTCCAACTCAGCTGCCATTCCCACCCCTGCTGGGATTGTTTACCCATGTTACAAATGAATTGTTTTTGTTGGAGGGATATCTGATACAGTGTTGGGTATTTATCTCTCAAGCATAAACCTTCATTGCTCCAATCATCCTCCCAAAACAAAGTCCTAGACCCACAACCAATCCTCCATATCTTTCCCCTAAACAGCCCGCTACCAACCTCAGATGCACAGCAGATGGAGCTGAGATCCCTCCACCAAATTGATTCTAACCCAGACCTTCTAGCCACCTCCATAGACCTCCAGCCACCATATTTCGAAATCAGCACTTGTGCCCAAAGCTCATCCTGCTGATGAAATAATTTCCAAGCCCATTTCCCAATTAGAGCATAGTTGAACCTTCACAAGTCTTTAATACCCAGGCCCCCGCAATCAGTAGATTGGCATATTAACTTCCAGCTAACCCAAGCAATTTTCTTTTGGTCTTCATTCCCACCCAAAAGAAAATTCCTTTGAATGCTTATCAGTCTATCGATGACCGTCGTTGGAGCCTTAAAAAAGGATAGAAGGAAGATAGGTAATGAGTTGAGGACAGATTTGATCAAAGTGACCCACCCCCCAAAAGATAAGTGCTTATGTTTCCAGCTTGCCAGTTTGCTCTGACACTTCTTGATTAAAGGGGCCCAGGTGGTAGCACGCCTAGGATTTGCCCCAATAGGAACCCCCAAATATGAAAAAGGAAAAACCATCTTTCTACAATTTAGGAATGCAGCTGCCTCATTACCCCACTGTTCATTTCTACCAAATACCCCAAAGCAACTCTTAGCAAAATTAATTTTGAGGCCCGAAACTAACTCAAAGGTCCTTAGCATAACCTTGATAGATAATACATTTTCCGTTGATGCAGCACCGAAGAATATAGTGTCATCAGCATATTGCAAGATGCTGATATCAATCATATTCTTCCCCACCTTATATCCCTCAAAAAGCTCTTTTCGTTCTGCTTCTCGCATCAATCCGGTAAGGCCTTCAGCTACAACATTAAACAAGAGGGGGGCTAAAGGATCTCCTTGTCTAAGGCCACGCTGTGGAGTAAATTCCTCCGAAGGAATTCCATTAACTAAAACAGAGATGGAAGCTGAGCTAAGACATCCTCTTATCCAAGAAATCCATTTCGGGTCAAAACCCATGTGGGTCAGCATGTAAAACAGAAAATCCCAGCTAACTGAGTCGTATGCCTTTTCATAATCCACCTTAAACACAAGGCACCTTCCATTAGACCTTTTAGCTTCATCCAGCACTTCATTTGCTACCAGCACACTGTGTAATAGGTGCCTCCCTTCCATGAACGCAGATTGGCGCTGATCTATGATGTAAGGTAGGACCTTCTTCAACCTAGATGATAGGATTTTGGCCACAATCTTATACACACAGCCCAATAAGGAAATAGGCCTGAAGTCATTTAGACCATGAGGATTCGAAACTTTAGGGATCAAAGCTATAAATGATGCGTTTCCTCCCCTAGGAAAAGAGCCATTCACATGGAACTCATCCAGGAACCTCAAAAAATCCGATTTGAGCACTTCCCAGAAAATTTTGATAAATTTGAAATTAACTCCATCAGGCCCAGGGCTCTTCTCAGATCCACAAGCCCACACTGCCTCCCTCACCTCCAGCTCACCAAAAAGTCTGAAAGAAGAACATTATGCTGATGTTCCAGGGATTTAAAAGCAACCCCATCCAGCTTGGGTCTTGCCCAATCTGGTTCTTGAAATCTCTGCTTAAAGAAAGACCGAATTTCATCTTTGACCCTATATGGTTCCTCAATCCAACATCCGTCAACAAACAACCCATTTAACAAATTTTTCCTGCGCCTCCAATTTGCAATCAAGTGGAAAAATCTGGAATTACAGTCGCCTTCCTTAATCCATTTGGTCCTAGCTTTCTGTCTGAGTATTGAAGCATTTGAGTGGGCAGCAACCCATAACTCCTCCTAAACTTGTTTTTTCAGCTTTAGCTCATCTTCCTGCAGCTGCCTTTCTTCGCTGAATATGTCAAGCCTATTAAGCTCCGCCTCTAAGGATTTTATCTTCTGTTGAATATTCCCAAAATGTGATTTATTCCAGGCTTTCAACTTTGTTTTCAGGGCTTTAATCTTTTCTTTCAGAACATAACCCCCCCAACCAGTTAATGAATTTGAATTCCAGCTGTCAAACACAAGTTTCCTGAAAGATTTGTCCTGCAGTCAACAGTCCAAGAATCTAAAAGACTTCGGGCCCCAATCAACTGAAGAAGATGTCAGCACTATAGGGCAATGGTCAGAGTAGTTTCTGTCCATTATAGCTAGGGAGGTGCTCGGCCATTTATCAAGCCAATCAGCAGAAACTAAAGCCCTATCCAGTCTGCTCTTAGCAGTGCCATTTGGTCTATACCATGTGAATTTACGCCCAGAACAAGGCACGTCCGCAATCTCCAAATCGACAATCCACTCATTAAATTCTCTCACGATACCTGCATCATAAGGTCTGTTACATACACCAATCCTCTCAGATGGTCTTCTAACATTATTGAAATCACCAATAACACACCAAAGCCCCTCCATGTTAGCACCTCTCAGCTGCTTAATAGCCTCCCATAAACAACTCTTCTGGGATGCCTCACATGGTGAGTAAACATTGACAATGACAATTTTAGTATCATCCCTTATCCAATTGCCCTCCAGATAAACAAAGCCCCCACCTTTCACCTTGGCTGTGACATTAAACACCTTTTCAGACCATAGGCAAAGCAGCCCACCAGCTCTGTTAGTAGCAGGTAAAAATTCCCACTGAACCTCAGGATCCCCCCACAAAGACTGACATAGCTTTCTATCAAAGTCCTCACGTTTAGTTTCTTGCAAACATAGAAAGTCCACCCGCTCATCAATAACCATTTTTTTGATTGCAGACCATTTAATTCCCCCTCCCAGTCCCCTAATATTATAGGACATAATCTTCATGGGTCACCTGTTCTATTTCCCACCATCTTAGCCTCCTCCATATCTCTAGCCTCCATTGATGACAGTTTTTTTATCATAGCATCTGGGTTACAACAGCTGATGCCCAGTGTTTCTGCTAGCTCCCATTCTCTAGCCACATCTTTTCTCCATTCACTTGAATTAAGACTTGAATCTGTTTTATCACTTTCACCATCAGACCCTCTTTCACTCCCATATGCGCCTACCTTAGTCAAATTGTTATCAATGTTTTTCCCCACCCACTCAGCCGCTTCTTTTAGACCACTGCTAGATGACAAGGCCTGAGCAGCAGCAGAGCACGGAGAAGAAGATACAGCACGTTCTTTTCCTTTGTCGCCAGGCCTCTGAAAATGTATTTTGGGCCCCAAATCCTTTTTACAACCCTTTGATCTAGAATATTGATGTCAGCACTATAGGGTTTGTATGAAGGTTTTAATGTGGGGTTCAAAGATATTGATGTCAGCATCCTGCAATATGCAGATGACACCATATTCTTTGGGAAAGCAACTACAACAAATGTCAAAACCTTAAAGGTATTGTTAAAAAGCTTTGAGCTGGTGTCGGGTTTGAAGTTAAATTGTGATAAAAGTAACCTCGCTGCTTTTGGGGTGGATGATCAGTGGGTAGCTGCAGCTGCTGGCTTCCTGAATTGTGGTGTTATGGCTGTACCTTTTCCCTATTTAGGTGTACCTATAGGGGCAAATCCGAGGCGGGGGTCAACTTGGGGACCAATCATCAAAAAGTGTGAGAGAAAATTAGCCATGTGGAAACACAAATACCTCTCATTTGGGGGTAGGGTTACACTTAATAAAGCTGTTCTCAATTCTTCCCTATTTTCTTTCTTTCTTTTTTCAGGGTACCGCCGCAGGTTATAACGAAACTGGAAAGGTTACAGAGGAGGTTCTTGTGGGGCTCTAACCATGACCAGAAGAAAATTTCATGGGTGAAATGGGAATCAGTGTGCCTTCCAAAGGAGGAGGGAGGGTTGGGCATCAAAAATTTAAAGCTCTTTAATCAGGCGCTGCTAGGAAAATGGTGCTAGAATTTTTTTCACCATTCAGGAACCCTATGGGTTAAAATTCTGGAATCCAAATATGGAGATTGGAGGCATCTACAGGTCTCCTCCAGGCTACCAACAGCCTCTATATGGTGGAGGGATTTATCTCTGCTCTATGGGTCTGCACAGTTTGATGGCTGGTTCTTTACTGGAATTAGATGGAAGATTGGTAATGGTGATAAGACACTTTTTTGGGAAGATTCGTGGAATGAACATCGGACATCTTTCAAAGAAACATATCCTAGACTTTTCCAGATTTCACAACAAAAAAAACATCTCATACAACAGATGGGTTCCCAACATCAACAAGGGTGGGAATTGCAGCTACAATGGACAAGGCCGTTTAGAGAATGTGAAATTCCGATGGCTATAAAATTCTTGGAAGATTTTCAAGGGTTGGTAATCAACCCACAGCTATCAGACTCTTGGATCTGGTTGGGTGAATCCAGTGGTCAATATTCGGTGAAAAGTGCCTACTATATGCTCAGCAAAAACCTGAATTGTAACCTTAAGGATGAGGTATTCAGCAGCATATGCAAATTGAAAATCCCACCCAAAGTAGCCTGCTTTCTATGGAGATTGTTGAAGGATAGATTACCTACAAAGAATAATCTCAGGAGAAGAAACATACATATATCAGATACCCTCTGCCCTTTTTGCAACAATTCTGAGGAAGATGCGTCACACTTATTTTTTAGCTGCCCTAATATCTTACCTCTATGGTGGGAATCTTGGGCTTGGGTAGGTATGATAGGGGTATACTCCTCTACCCCAAAGGAGCATTTCAGACAATCCTCCTTCTGTCATCTACGGGGGAAACACCTATCTAGGTGGCTTACTTGGTGGTCAGCTCTGACATGGTGTACGTGGAACCACAGAAACCACATTCTTTTTCACAATGAACCCTATAACGGTCACA
>PYAF01000245.1:153172-187640 GCA_007407185.1 Glycine tomentella
GAACCCTATAACGGTCACAAACTTTTGGAAGATGCTATTTTCTTCTGCTGGTCTTGGTTAAGGAATCTAGAGGATGGTTTTGACACACCTTTTCACTTTTGGTCTAGTAATTTGAGGCACTGTTTTGTACCTTTGGGGAGGGGCTAACTTCAGTTGTATTTTGTTTGTTCTTTCTTTCTTGCGTGATCTGTGAGACCTTCGTAGGCTTGGTTATAAAGCCTTCAAAGTTCTCTTTAGTATCCGCTGTTTTGTATCTCCATCAGTACTCCTTGTACTGTTTTATATATATATATATATATATATAGTATTTTTGCTGATCAAAAAAAAAATATATATAGAACTTGGGCCAGAACAGTTGTGGCCCATCTTGCCATTGTGTAAAATGACAGGACTGTAGGCCTTAGAAGTATTCTGTGTTACCTCATTCACGTGCCTTTTTCCACTACCACTAATTGATGCATGTGGGTCCCATTCACTATCTCCTACATCCTTCTTTTTCGTCACCTGGTCACCATCATTATCCTTTACTCCACCTAACACCGCAGCATCCGTACTCTCTATCAACACTCCCCCTACTTTCATATTCAAATCTTCTGCCAATGCTTGCTGACCCACTTCTCCCTCCTAGCACACTTCCTGGCCCTCATTGACCATTGCCAATTCTGTGATAATATGCTGACACCCAACACCAAAAGTCTGGTTAATTTCAACCACAGTATGGATATCCGTGTTCAACTGGTTATTATCCAGCGGTTTCTGTAATGAACATTGACCCTCGGACAATGCTCTTTCGTCCCACCTGACCCATCTCTCCACACCGGCACCTTCCGTCCGTATCTCCGGGCTCTCCTCCACGAAACTCACCCCCGGCGACTCGGCCCTCCCTGACACACTTTCGTCGGAAAGAATCACATCCAATGATGACACATAATTCCCCCTTAGGCACTTGCAAGATTGAAAGCAAGTTTCCTCAACCACACTAATACTATATTCCTCTCTGTTAATGGTTGCCACAATTCTATGATTGATATTAGGCAGCCATGAGGTATATAGTAGTAACCGTGCCCTATCCAGGCGATGAAGGTCGGCAGTGTCGTCATCAACATCTACCAAGTTCCCCATGCCACCAACGATCTGTTTAAAACATTCTCTATCCCATGCATGCAGTGGGATACCCCAGCATAAAACTCAGACCAGCCTAGAGCCCGTCCACATACCTGGATGCCACTTCTCCAATGAGTAGAACATGGAAGAACCATGTGCTTCAGCATCTTTGCACATTTCAGCAGCCTTGGAGTCCGTAAGGCCAGATAATAACACCATGTCACCACCCATGTATTTGGGTCTGACTTCCTCACCTCCCTCCCACATAAAATCTTCTTCAAGTCTGTCAAAAGCTTTCACATTCGTGAGCCTCCCAACCCAAGCTTCACAGCACCAGTTCCGGTCCTCCAGAGGTATAGATATTTGGATGGTCGACATAGACTGCTTCCCCTTCATCATGCCATATCTCGTTGCGCCCCACCTAGGTCTCGTATTCTTCCTCGCCGCTACTGCTTGCGCGTATGTTGCTGGACGATGTGAGTAGTATGGCGCACGTTTTGTAAGTACCACCCTCGGATCTTCATGTTCACCATCAACCTTAGCTTTACCTTTGTCCTTAGTAAGCTTGTTTACCTCCAAAACCATCTTCTTGGCCGTCGCATGATTGTTTGACATCACTCCTTCCTTCCGCGTCCTCTCGTGCTTAGGGAGATTCACATGAATCTTATGCCCCCCACAATAAGGTTATCAAGCTGACGCTCTAGCCAGACTGCATCGCCCACTCCCTTGAACCGAACGAAACCGTATCTGCGCCCATGTCTGTTCCGTTGTCTTGCAATGAACACCTCCCTAACTCCCCCCATTTCTTGAAGACGAACCATAGGTCCCTTTCGTCCACCTCATCAGGAAAATGGGTGAAGTAGAAGGACGATATGTCTGTAGCATCTCTCCAATTTCTCTTATCTCCTGCTCTTCGTTGTGTCTCCTCCGCCCTCGAGTGATGGTGGTTATTCCCATAACCACTGTAGTCAGCTCGAAAACCACCTCTGAACCTATCGCCCCCCCCCCCCCTCTCAAACAGGTCTGCTCTGTCCCACCCTCTGTTTCTGTCCCAACCCCACCCGCTCTCTCTCTCTCTAAAGACCCTCTCTCTCACTCTCTCTCTCATTATTTTTTCTCTTTAGGGGAGGACCATATAATACCACAGTTTTTTATTTCATTGTCTGATAAATACATACTAACACAAGTTGCAAGGTTTAGGCATTGTGCTACTACTTTATACAGAGGCAAGAAAACTGAGTGATATGTAACCCAATTGAAACGAGGTAAATGAAGTGAGAAAATGTTTGAAATGTGAATTGTGACATCAAGCTGCCAACCAAACTCACGCTACAATACAGATACAAGACTAAGTGTTTTATGTTTATAAAATGATGGAGATTAAAAAGCCAAAAAGAGTGAAAATATTAGAGATGATAATTTTGTGACGAATGAATGAACATACCCCCCCCCCAAAAAAAAAAGATTAGGAGCAGCTGCGTTAGTGGTTTTGAGAGAAAATTGGGCATGACCAATGGAGGGAAAGATGACACAAACCAACCTATGGTGGTTTGGTCATTTACAAGAGAAGACCAAAAGTTTGCAATATGAAAAGTTGATCAACTGGAAGATAGTCTGGTTAAAAGAAAAAAGACTGGTTAAAAGAAAAAAGAGAACCAGAGAGAAATCATCTAAATGGATTTTCTGAATATTTGACTTCCGAAATAGCAAAATGGTTTCATTTGTTCAATTTAGCTGACCCAGCATAGGGAGCTACAGTCTTGGATATTGGTAATAGGAAAAAATGCCTAAATACTATAACAGCAGAAGCACAAGAGGAACAAGGAAGTGCATAGGATTCCTCAAAATTTGTTTCAAAGAAACTCACTTTCAGATTCTTCATCACTTTCAGCATCACTAGGAGGTTGCCACTTGGCTACTTTTCTGACCCTTCCTTTTACGGAAACACCAGGAGTTGCAGAATGCCTCTTCCGTTGGAGTTCTTTTACCCCATCCTCTCCTACAACAGAAGAGCAACTAAATGCACAATAACTAGAAAAAGAAAAAAGAAAAAAAAAAATCATTAAGCAAAACAAGTCTCAAACCTGGGAGAAGTTCAGGTTTTTCCGGTAACGGGTAATTTTCTTCCACAAATTTAAGCAGCAATTCTCGAGGTCCAGAAACAAAGTCATCAAGTTCAGAACCCTATCCAAAAAATTAAAGCAAGTGAGAAACTGAACAGCTGAAAACAAAATTGCTTTTTGTGGAATGAACAGAGAATTCAAATACACACATATTTTATCACAGCTTCCTCTGTCCTTGCTTCTCCAGTACTCTGAAGACCAATGACTACACATTTTTCTTCAACTAATGCTTTCTGCGCTAGTCTCACAGCAACAGGGACTTTAGCAGACATACACATGTGTCTAAAGAAACGCTACAGAATTACAAGGAGCAATAACAAACAAAAAAGTCAATGAATATTAGTGCAAAGACTGACAGACAAGAGAAACAAAATACAGATGCTGCATTTAGGTATCACATAAACTTCAATACCTGGTGGCTTGCCCAGTATAATCGCCATAGTTGACTAGAATTTGGTTTATCATTTAGGAAGGCACTGGCTGACAGCAATTCTACACGTAATTCAGCCCAAAATTCTGCTGCCTTTTTATAAATGTCCTAAGTTTGATATGAACAATAAGATCATCAAATGAAAATATTGAATTCAAAGGATAAATTAATTCATCTAAAGATAATATAGATAACTATACATGTTACAATTATATGAAAAGAATGTCAAACAATCAGCATCCAGAAAGCAATACACAAAAGAGAAAGAGAAAGCGCATTCTTAATTTACATACTTAAATACCTATCATATATGAGAAATATACATACATGCATGCATGACAGTGTATAATGTTGGTATTTGTTGATACAAATAAATATGATTTTGACAAGCAAAATCCAAATTAAACACAAGCGAATTTGTTAGTAGGGGTGGGCATGGATTGGATTTTTAAGAATCTAATCCATATCCAATCCATATCTATTTAAATAGATCGGATCTTAAATCTATATCCATATTTTTTATAAAAAAAATTGGATTTAAGATCCAATCCTGGATATGGATTTTGTTATATCCACTTAAATATTATAATTTTTTTTATCAATTTTAGTAATTAAATACTAAAAAGAGAAAACTTAATACTTGTCCACTTGAACTTGATAAAAATTACTTCAAATATCAAATGTGTTAATTAAAATATCACTAAACAGAATTAATCATACACTTAAACTTGACCAAATTCTATCATAATCACACTCAAATTATTAAAATAAAATGTAATATAAACTCTCAAAACAACAAACAATTTGGAGTCTAAAAGATGAAGTACAATAATAGTTACATATTCTTAAAGCATAATTCATCTATATAATTTTCATTATTCAGAGTATTATTCTATAAAAAAATTACTAAAACTATATTTCTGAAATATCGAAATCCAAGAGTTCATTCATCCATCCAATGATCTATCAATTTCACTCAAATTTAATATATATTCTTAATCTGATTACAGATATTAAGTACGACGTATGAAATGCACTTTAATGAATATCTTTAGAATACCTTTTATTTAAGTTGTTTTGTTGATTTTCTCAATAAGTATTTTAAGAATATTTACTATTTTATAAATAAACAAATAAATAATATTTAGAATAAGAAAATATAAATATTATTTAATACATTGAAAAGTTTTAAGATATTATATAAATACTAATTGTTAAGTATATTAAAATACTATTTACGTAACTTTTGAAAATAATGTTAAACATAATAAGAATAACAAACAATATATTTATTGAAATTTAGCTTCATGTTATAAAATGTATTTCTTTCATAAAATAATTTTCTTGTTTATAAACGTTACTTTTATTTATTCTTTTAAAAAATTGTGTAGCATTAAAATGATAAAAGAATAGGAAAAAATATTTTGCTTAAAATGGTGAGATAAAAAAGACTGTTGCCAGAGGAGGTAATAGGAGATTACGTCACGTGAAGATATTTAGAAGGGGCAGAAGTGAAGATAGAGCGACAGTTATGGGGTTTCGAACCAAACAGGTTGCATTGCAGATCTTTTGCTTAACGGCAGTGATAATTTGCCATTTACCGATAGATTCAAAAGCTGATTGTCAGAAAGAGAAAAAGGCTAATTATTCTATCCCATGTCACAAAACTAAAACAAAACTGGTTGATGTAGTTCTCTTTCTATTAGCTTATAGCCTACTGATTATTATTTTCAGATGCCAGACAATATTTTACCAGATAATTTCCATTATTTCTTCAGAAAATAAATTACAGTTTCAATAAATAATAGCACCAGTAAACAAATAATTTTCATACCATCATTTTATCTTCTAATGGTGCGTCGATAACTTCAAACTCTGCACCCTCATAGCTAAGTGTCCGACATAAATACATACCCCTACAATAAGATAAATGAAGCAAATCTTTCGTAAGCATGTTCATTAAGGATGAGGGATTGTATGTACATGAAAATAATACAACCTTGCTTTCATGTCCATGGCAACTAATTCAAGAGCTCCAACACCCCCTCTGTCAAGAGCTCCTGGAGGTATAAATTTGAATAGTTAATTTCAGACTTAGGAGATGAGGCCATCATGGGCAACAAAGACATGTAGGAACGATATTAGAAATTCTTAAGCATTTTATACTATGTAGCTATAAAATATTATTCATAATAACATCAACAGCACCTTTAACCCAAGTTAATTGGAATCAGTAGTAGATGATCCCAATGATAGATTCGAGGAAGTTGAAAAAAAAAACAAGAGGAAAGGGGAGGGAAAATAAGACAAAAGAAAAGAAAAGATGGGTGAAAGAAGGAGGGGTTTAGAGGAAAAAAAAAAACTAAAAAGAGATTGTCTAGAACATAGAAATAATAACGGGTTCAACCCTCCACCAAGCTTATAATTTTTCTCCACTCCGTTCTAAGACACACCGTCCAACAATTTATTTCTAATTCCATTAAGTCTTGTTTAATTACCTTTTCCCAGGTAAGTTTCGGTCTACCTTTACCTCTCTTTGTACTGAACTCTTGGAAACAAACTTTTGTTCTTACGCGAGCATCTAGGGGTCGTCTCCTGACGTGCCCAAACCACCTTAATCTATACTACCTCATCTTTTCACTCACCGGTACTACTGTTACCTTTCGTAGAATATCTTCATTTCTTATCTTATCCATCTTCGTATAACCACACATCCACCTTGACATCCTCATCTTTTCACTCACCGGTAATACTGAATCCTAATTTATGTTCATGTTGCTTATGTGTTGACCAACATTCAGCTCCATATAACATTGCAAGTCTTACAGCTGTTCTATAGAATTTTCCTTTTAGCTTAAGGGGAATTTAACGATCACTCAAAAACCCAGATACACTCCGTCATTTCATCCACCTACTCTGATTTTATGACTTACATCTTCATCAATCTTTCAACCTTTTTCCAAACTTGATCCCAAGTATCTAAAAACATTTTTCTTGAGTACCTCTTGACCAAGTAGATGCACAGAATCTTGATCACCATCTCTTACCAACGAAAACTCACTCTTCATATACTCAGTCTTGCTCTGACTTATCGTGAATCCTTTAGACTTTAAAGTGTTTCTCCACAATTCAAGTTTCCTATTAACACCGTTTTTAGTCTCAACAATAAGCATAATATCATCTGCAAAAAGCATACATCACGGCACTTACTCTTGAATATTTTTCATAGTTTATTCATCATTAAGGCAAAGAGATAACAACTAAGAGTCGAACCTTGATGTACACCTACCGTGATAAGAAAATCCCTTGATATTCCATTACAAGCTTTCACACATGTGGTAACCCCATAATACATATCATTCGACACACATAGTCATTTTATTCCATATTTCATTTGCCTCCAATAGATTCTCACGGTCTTTCACGCAACATGTTTTCCTTGAACTTTATTTGTTTTTCCTCTTTTAGCTTCCACCATCTTATCCTTGGGTTTTAAGTCTTCTTCCTCATATTAAGTACTTTGTTGAACCAAACCTCTAGAACTACCAGCTTATGTTGCATAGCAATATATTCTCCAAGTTAGACCTTACAATCGATACAAGAATTTCTATTTTCACTTCTAGCCATAAAGAAATCAATTTGACTAAGATTTTAACCACTATGATAAGTGATAAGATGGGACACCCTTTTACCGTAAAATGTGTTCGCTAACATCAAATCATAGGCTAGTGCAACGTTCAAGATATCTTCTTCAATCTCATTGCCCGTCCCATAGCCAAAACCTCCATGAAGTCTATCAAAACCTTCACTGTTTTTACCAACATGACCATTTAGATCTCCTCCTAGGAAAATCTTCTCTTGTGGTATCCCTCTCAAAACCTCCTCCAAGTCTTCCCAAAATATTATTCATAAACAATAATAAAATATTAGTTATCTATCATTAACGGTTGTTAATCATAAAATATTACTAGTATTCATTTTTGTTTTTGCTCCGCAAAGATAAATATTGGTAAAAAATGATTATCAAACAAAGCCCAGTATGTAAATGAAAATAAATACATCATCGGTTACACAAACATAATATACCTCCAAAATGTGGATCACTAGTTAAATTGTATTTCCCTATAAAAAAAATAGGAAAATGATGGATAAGTAAGTACCTAAAAATTCACGGAAATCAGTGAATGAAGTCCCATCTCCCCAAAGCCCAAGTCGTACCATATAACCCATATTGCGAGGTTCAGATGCTCCAGTTGCTGAGCAATAAACAACACGAGCTTCAAGTAGTCGATCCTGTGAAATTAGACTGGAATAACTCAGAAACCACATTTGTACCCACAATTTCAATGCTAAATATTGCAAACTAATAATTTGATTTCAACATACATATCAATGTGACACTACAGATAAAGTAGGAGACATACATGAGAGGGGGGAGGGCATAATTGCAAAATAAGCAAAAAGATAGTGGATAATTGTATAGAAGTCATTCTCATTTCAAAACATAAATATAAGAAAAAAAAAAAAACTATTTATTTCCTATTAGTACTTGTTATAGTATGTGATTGTATAACTGTGAAAACAGTTTTGTAATATGATTGTAAGGGCTGTTAGCTTTAGCTAACAACACCCCTTTGTGTTAGGCAGATAGTTTCTGTTATTATTGGGAAAAATCCAAGTCCCACATCGACTAAAGATAGAATATATAAGTGAGGGACAACCCTCACCCCTTGAGCTAGCCTTTGGGGTTGAGTTAGACCCAAATTCACATTCTAAGAATCTAAGATGGTATTAGAGCATATCTAATATTTCATTCAAAGGATCACCCACCATGTTATCCACACACCAAGCCCAAAAGTACTGGGTGTAAAGGGGTGTATTGGGATAAACCAAGTCCCACATCGACTAAAGATAGAGTATATAAGTGAGGGGCAACCCTCACCCCTTGAGCTAGCTTTTGGGGTTGAATTAGGTCCAAACTCATATTCTAAGAATCTAAGAGTTATGGTTAGTTCAAAGGTTCATAGGTCTATATATACCTCTTTGGTAACTAACTCTAACTAACTTTTTCAGTCTGAAATAATATCAGTTTTCTCTGTAAATTTTCTTTCTTCTTCCTCTCACTTTATCAAAGATGGTATCTAGAGCCAATTTTTCGCAGTGATCGTGTCTTACAAGTTCCCGATCTGTGCCATGGCTTCCGGTCCTTCGAATTTCTTCACTCAATCCTTCCCAAACTCCATTGTCGAGAAGCTCGATGATTCAAACTATCTCCACTGGCGACAGCATGTAGAACCAGTTCTCAAATCGCATAAACTGCAGTGTTTCGTCGCCGATCCCACTGTCCCGGCTCGCTATCTCACAAAAGATGATCGCATTGCTGACCGTGTGAAACTCGGCGAGATTGAGGCCTTGCTTTACGGTCATGAAACTCGCCTTACTCGCTAGAATAAAGAAGCTTAGGCGCTAAGTTCTCCATCCTTGAATTACACTCAAGGCTATTTGCACTCTAATTACTACAAATCCGGTGACTCTGGTGGTTCTAGGGGATCATATGGCCGCAGCAGTGGTGGTCGTGGCAGTTTTCCTTGTCGTGGTGCCGGACGCAGTGGTGGTGGATGCAGTAGAGGTCATGGTGGTGGCCAATTTGCCAACTTTCAGTGTCAAATTTGTCTTAAGTACGACCACACCGCCGATGTCTGTCACTTTCGATTTGACATGAGTTTTCAGCCTCATGAGAGATAGACCTCATGAGTTTTCAGCATCTCCTCCACCTTAGCTTCCATTCCCAACCTTCATGGGAGATAGACCCCATCTGTTGGAGACTGTTTTTCTGTTGCTGTGAAATAAGATATAGTCTGGGATACTTCATCTGCAAAGTGACACCGGTCTCCTTCCACTCGTCCTCCCAAAACAGAACCCTAGATCCACACCCAATCTTCCATTTGACATGATTTTTAAACCATCCCTCCTCTACATTACAAGTGCTCCTGAAATCCCTCCACCATATAGACTCAAACCCGAATCTTCTTGAATCATCCAGCGACCTCCATCCTCCATACTTTGATTCCAACACTTGAACCCATAACTCCCCATGGTTAAGAAACATGTTCCACCTCCATTTTCCGAGTAATACAATATTGAACTTCGCAAGATCCCGAATACCCAAACCTCCTTTCTCCTTTGGTTGGCATAACTCCGCCCACCTCACCCAAGCTATCTTCTCCGAATCACCATTTCCCCCCCCGCCCCCCACACATAAAAATCTTCTCTACAGCCTCACCAACTTGTCCACCACCTTGTTAGGTATCCTGAAAAAAGATAACAGAAATATAGGAATCGAAGTAAGGACAGACTTAATAAGTGTCACTCTACCCCCCAAAGGAAAGATATTTTTGCTTCCACTTAGCTAGTTTATTCTCCCATTTCTTGATCAACGGATCCCATGTCTCACCGCGCCTTGAATTAGCTCCAATAGGAACCCCCAAGTATGGAAACGGTACAGACAACAATCTGCGGTTCAGGTAAGAAGCAGCCCTATGAATCCACTGAGAATTTACTCCAAATGCCCCGAAGCTGCTCTTGCAAAATTAATCTTCAGCCCCGACACCAATTCAAAGGTCCTTAGCATTACTTTGATAGTTTGCACGTTAGCCGATGTTGCAGCTCCAAAGAAAATAGTATCGTCTGCGTATTGTAAAAGACTAATATCAACTTCTTCCTTTCCGACCAAATAACCTGTATAGCAATTTTTGTCTTCTGCTTCCCTCATGAGACCTGAGAGACCCTCCACTACAATGTTGAAAAGAAAAGGAGCAAGTGGATCACCTTGTCTTAGCCCTCTTTGGGGCGAGAATTGGTCTGTTGGGCTCCCATTAACCAGAATAGAGATTGAAGCTGATTTCAGGAAGCCCTCCATCCATGTGATCCATTTAGAGCAGAACCCCAACCTTTTCATCATGTATATAAGAAAATCCCAATTGACTAAATCATAAGCTTTCTCGTAGTCAACTTTGAAGACAAGGCAGCTCCTACCTCTCCTTTTGGCCTCATCAACCACTTCATTTGCAACAATGACGCTCTGCAGTAGCTGCCTCCCTTCTATAAAAGCAGATTGTCTGGTATCTATTATAGTTGGCAGCACCTTCTTCAATCTTGAGGATAGCACCTTAGCCACAATTTTATACATGCAGCCTATTAGAGAGATAGGCCGATATTCATCTAAGCTCACCGGGTCATGAACTTTAGGAATCAAAGCTAAAAAAGAGGCATTTCCACCCTTTGGAAAAATTCCATTCACAAAAAATTCATCCATGAATCTAAGGAAATCAGGCTGAAGGAGTTCCCAGAATTCCTTGATGAATTTGAAATTTATACCGTCCGACCCAGGGCTCTTGTCACACCCACATTCCCATACTGCATCCCTGATTTCCTTTGCATCAAACCTTGCCACCAGCATATTGTTCTGATGTTGGTCAAGGGTCTTGAATTTAACTCCATCTAGTCTAGGCCTTTCCTTCATCGGTTCATCAAACCTCTTCTTGAAGAACAATCTGACTGCTTCTTTTACCCTACATGGTTCTTCCAGCCAACAGCCATCTACAAAGACACCCTTGACCTGATTTTTTCTACGCTTCCAATTGATTGTCAAATGGAAAAATCTAGAGTTGCAATCCCCTTCCTTAATCCACTTTGTCCTTGCCTTCTGTCTAAGAACTGAAGCATGTGACTGTGCTGCTTCCCATACCTCTGCCTGCAATTGTTTCCTCTTCACCAACTCCGCCTCATCAAGCTGTCTTGTATCACCTTCCATTTCCAGTTTGTTGAGTTCCCTCTCTGCAACTGTTAATCTTTGTTGAGTGTCACCAAAATGATGTTTATTCCATTCCTTAAGAGTCAGTTTCAGTCTCTTTAATTTTTCTTTTAACACAAATCCACCCCATCCAGGGATTAAGGTTGACTTCCAGTTTTCTGTAACCACCTTTCTGAAAGACTTATCTCCAAACCAGCAATTCATCATCCTAAACGGTTTAGGGCCCCAATCAGCAAAAGCTGCTGTCAGCACAATAGGGCAATGATCAGAGAAATTACGGTCCAACGTCAGCTGAGTAGTGCCTTGCCACTTAGCCATCCACTCCTCAAATACAAAAGCTCTGTCTAGTCTGCTTTTTGCAGTTCCATTAGGCCTATACCAGGTGAATTTCCTCTCAATAGATGGCACCTCTATCACCTCAAGCTCTGCAATCCAATCATTAAACTCTGCTATTATTCCTGCTTGTGAACTTCTTTGGCAAATACCCATTCTTTTCGATTGTCTCCTGATGCTATTAAAATCTCCTATAACACACCATTGGCCCCTAGAATTTCCATGACGCAACTGACTGATCTCCTCCCACAGAATTCTTTTTGCTGCTGCCTCGTACGGTGAATAAACGTTCACAAGGGAAATTCTGGTATTGTCTGCAACCCATATACCTTCCATGTATATAAACCCATTTCCATTATTTTCTTTTCTAGTTTAAAAGTAGCCCCACTCCACACGCACAACAGTCCTCCAGCATTGTTTACAGCTGGTTGAAATTCCCAGCTAACATCAACATCCCCCCACACTGCTTGGCATATCATTCTGTCTATATTTTCTTTTTTTAGTTTCTTGTAAACACAACATATCCACCCTTTCCTTGAGAACCATTTTCCTAATGGATGACCATTAAACACCCCTCCCCAACCCCCTTATATTATATGATTGAACCTTCATCATAAAACTTCGCTGTTTCCCATCTTGAGGATCCCATTATTATCTCTTTCCTCCATGTCAAACATCATCTTCACCATATCACTATGGTTACTGCAATTTGCTCCAAGCAAAGTTGCCAAGGCCCAATCTCTCTCAGGTTGGTTATCCCATTCAGCAGGTTTAGGGTTACACACTTCTTTTCTGGCAGATAGAATTTTAATTGGCCTTCCCCCTGGTACCACGAGCTCCTTTAGTCCACTGCTGTTCGCCATTGTAGGGGATGCCTCAGGGTTAATCATGACGTGCTGGGTTTTGTTGCTGGTAGAGATGCACGGATCCAGGCCTGGTATAGAAGTGTTTGTGGTTGCTGACTCTTTTTTGCACCCCTTATTCCTGGAGTATACCTTCAAGTGTGAGCCAGGCCCACTATTTCTAAGGCCCAACAATCCATGTTTATCCCCCGACCCTTCCCAACAAGCCAAATCTGTGGATCCCACTTGTGCCCGTTCCTTATTCTGCCCCAACAATTCACCCTTTGACTCCAGCTCCAAAAAAGCACCACACATAGAAACCTGTGGGTCCCCTACTGTCCTTCTTTGTTCATTTTGACAGCTGACTTCCTCCATGCCACGAAAAGCTGAAATAAAGCTTTCCCCTTGCATACAATCCCCACGCCCAAAGCTTGCTTTTTCCACTGCTTCATCCTGCTCCCACGCTACCGTCTCTGCATCCCTACTCTCAAGAGCCTGCTTCTGTCGTACCACTGGCTCGGTCTGCGGTGCGCAGCAAGGTGAGTTTTTGTCCAGTGGTTCTTGTGTGGGACGCAGACCACTGGTTCCTCGTTTGCCGTCAACAGTATCGTCATGCCCTTCTGCCGCCCCTTTCCCAGCCAAAGCTTCCTTCGGTGTTTCAGCCGCCCCTTCCACCACCAGAGCTTCCAGCGGGGTTTCTGCCACCATCGAAATCTCCTCTGAGAGCTCACGGAACTCTGAGCTGCTATCCTCCGACGTTATCTCGTCGGAGAACGATCTACTGGAGCTACAGTTACACCTGCACTCACTATAGCCCGTCTCCTCGGCGATAAAGATGCTATATTCTATATCATTGATGGTTGTTGTCACCTTATGATTAATCAAAGGAGGCCATGGTGTTTTAAGGAGAACCCGCGCTCTATCCAGACGTTGAAGGTCGTCTGTACTATCATCCACGTCCACAACGTCACCCACCCCTGCCACAAGCTTCGTGATGTTTTCCATGTCCCATGCATGAAGTGGAATACCCCAACACAAGACCCACACCAGCCTGAATCCCGACCTCAGCAATGGGCTCCACTTTTCCAAAGAATGAAACATGGATAGGTCACCGGCATTCGTCCCCTTACTCTGCTCCTCTGATTTTTCATCACTTAGCCCCGAGAGAAGCACCATATCATTACCCAGATATTTGGGTTTGATGTCTTCTCCCCCATCCCACATGAACTCTTCCTCAAGCCTGTCAAACGCCGTCAGTTTCTTTAACCTACCTACCCAAGCATCACTGAACCACTTCGTTTTCTCCATAGGGACATTTAAATGGATAGATGAGTGAGATTGCATCGTCCTCTCCTTCGCCTGATTCCATCTCCTTGTCGGAAACTTAAGATTCCAGGTTACCGCTTGCGCATAAGAGGGTCTTTTAGGCTGAAAATAGGAAGAAGAGGCCTGTTGAGGCATAACGTTATCCTTCTTCTGAGTTGGGTTCTGCCACGCCTCGACTCTGCCTTTTCCTTTAATCTTTTCACCCTCCAACCCGTGCTTGTAGTGTTGCCCCACTTCATCTACCATATTCATGTGCCCATCCCTTGCATGTTTGGGGAGATTTGCATGGGGTTTCAAACCCCCAATAACCATACTATCCAGTTGTCGTTCCAATAGTCGAATGTTATCAACCCTTTTGAAACGAACAAAACTGTATCTACGTCCATTCTTGTTCCTGTGTTTTGCAATGTAAACTTCTCTAACTTCGCCCCATCTCTTGAACTCCAGCCAAAGTTCCTTTTCCCCAATGTCATCAGGGAAACGTGTAAAGTAAAAGGATGTGACATCTTCAGCATCCCTCCAGTTTCTCCTCCTAAAATCACCTCTATCATGATCTGCTAAGATGACGGATGGCTGTCCATACCCAAACGCAGAGTTGTTCGGTCTGTACCTGTTTCTATTTTGGACTCTAACCCACCCAGTGTCTCTCTCTCTCTCTCGCTCTCTCTCTCTCATAGCGCTACGCTCCCTCTAACATTTTCAAATATAACGAAAGAACTGCTAGATTAGGTCATCCTAATAGTCATGTAATGAAGCTAGTCTTCAATCATTGTAATATTTCCCCATCTAATATAAAAAATTCAGACTTTTGTTCTTCTTGTTGTATGGGAAAGTCTCACAGATTACCATCTCATGCTTCTACTTTTGTTTACTCTCCTTTGGAGCTCATCTTCACAGATTTGTGGGGACCCTCTCATTTAACTTCCTATGCTGGTTTTAAATACTATGTATCCTTTATTGTTGCCTTTTCCAGGTACACTTGGATATTTCCTATTAAATCTAAAGCTGAAACTCTTTCTATTTTTCAAGCTTTTAAATCACTAGTTGAACTGCAACTTAATACTAAAATCAAAAGTGTTCAATCTGATTAGGGGGGTGAATACAGACCTTTCTTTGCTCTCCTAACCTCCTATGGCATCTCTCACAGACTTATTTGTCCCCACACTCATCATCAAAATGGTGTGGTTGAAAGAAAACACAAACATATAGTTGACTTGGGCCTTACGTTGTTATATCATGCATCTTTACCCTTATAGTTTTGGAACTATGCCTTTACTACTGCTGTCTATCTCATTAATAGACTTCCCACTGCTTCCCTCAATTTTGCCATTCCTTTTGTTACTCTTTTCAACAAGGACCCTGATTTTCAATTTCTTAAAACCTTTGGTTGTGCATGTTTTCCATTGTTGAGGCCTTACCATGCACACAAACATAACTTTCGATCTCAAGAGTATTTGTTTTTGGGGTACCCCTTCTGCACCTCTTGTTCCCCCAGGTTTTTCCCCTATTCCAGTCCATGCTCCTACTGTCTCTCTCCCTATATCTCATCCATCCACATCTTCTAAGTCTACCTTTGTTCATCCTCAAACTTCAGAATCCACAACCCTTAGTGAACCTTCTTCTGAGTCTGTTCCAGCACCTAACTCTATTCCTGTTAACACTCATCCTATGCAAACCAGGTCCAAGTCTGGAATTCATAATCCTAGACTGCATCCTTCTTTGTTTCATGCTCATTCTGAACCCAAAACTGTGAAAAAGGCCTGGAAAATGCAGATTGGCTTGCTTTTTTTTTTTGATCGGCAAAGATAAGATATATATATATATATATATATATATATATATATAAGAAGAGTTCATAGTACAAGTAGTACCAAAGCAAAAACACCTATTACCAAAGGCAAACCTGTGGCACCTTAATTCATATAAGCATGAATTAAGGGGCCAAAGGTCTGGAGGGATTGTAGGTTACCCCAAAAAACATGGGAGAAGCTAAATAACAGACCCTCCCCTAATTACAAAAGCCTCCCTCAAGTTACTAGACCAAAAATGGAAGGATTTATCAAATCCTTTCTCCAAATTCTTCAGCCATGTCCAGCAGGTGAAAAGTGCGTCATCCATCAATTTAAGATTATTAAAGCTTTCATTGTGGAAGATAATTCTATTCCTATGCCTCCAAATAGTCCAGGTCAAGGCAATCCACCAAATTAACCAAGTATGCGAACAGACCCCATTGCTGTAAAAGAACCCAAATTGTCTGAAATGTTCTTTCGGGTCTTCAGAAAAGGCACCCGAAATACTTCCCCACGACATAGATTCCCCCCACAGTGACTTGATCCTGTCACAACTAACAAATAAATGTGCAGCCTCCTCATCATTGTTCCTACAGAAAGGGCATAGGGTATCATTGAGATCTATATTCCTTCTTTGTAGATTCATCTTTGTAGGTAGTCTGTCCCAAAACAAACGCCAGGCGAAGCATGATGCTTTGGAGGGGATTTTGACTTTCCACATGTCCTTGAAGACTTGATCTTGTTCCACATCTATCCCTGGCCTATTGTAGTATCTGTATGCGCTTCACACTGTGAATATTCCACTCGGATCAGCCTGCCATTTCCACGAATCTTGCTGTTGTGCTTGCCTTCCATAGACCTGTATGTCTTCTAAAAAATTGACAGCTGATTCAACTTCCCCCTCCATAAAGTCCCTTCTCCAGCGAAGCTGCCACTCCCAGCCAGAACGTGATGGAATCCTCATTTGCTGAATATAATTCTGTTGTTGATGAGATATATGATATAGGCGTGGGTACTTCTCCATCAGCGATAAGCCCTCATTCCTCCATCCGTCCTCTCAAAATAGCACCTTTGACCCGCAGCCCACACTCCAAGCTATCCCACTCATCAACCCAATCCCCACCCCATCCGGATTACATGCCAGCCTAAGATCCCTCCACCATATTGATTCTCTTGCAAGCCTCCCAGGTCCAACCAGGCTCCTCCACCCTCCATATCTCGAATCCAGCACCTGAACCCACAGCTCATTATGCTGATGAAACATGTTCCATATCCACTTCCCAAGTAAAGCATGGTTGAATGTAGTTAGATCTTTGATGCCCAAGCCTCCGCTATCTTTTGATTGACATACCAGATCCCATTTTACCCAAGCCACCTTTTTTTGGTCAACATTCCCACCCCACAGAAATCTTTTCTGAATTCTCTCCAATCTAGCTATCACCTTCTTCGGAGCCCTGAAAAAAGAAAACATAAAAATAGGAATTGAATTCAACACTGATTTGATCAGTGTCACCCTACCCCCAAAGGATAAGTGTTTCAGTTTCCATCTTGCTAGTTTCTGCTCACATTTCCTGACTACGGAATCCCACGTCTCGCTTCGTCTTGGATTAGCCCCAATAGGGATACCCAAATAAGAAAAGGGTAAAGACATCACACTACAGTTCAAAAAAGAAGCAGCATTGTTTGTCCACTGTTCATTCATGCCAAAAGACCCAAATCTGCTCTTTGCGAAATTGATTTTCAGCCCCGACACCATTTCAAAGCTTCTCAGCATGACCTTGATTGCTTTAACATTTTCGATCGATGCTTCCCCAAAAAATAAGGTATCATCAGCATATTGTAGGATGCTGATGTCAACCTGTTTGTTCCCCACCTTATACCCCTCATACAACTTCTTTTGTTGTGCTTCTCTCATCAGTCCGGTGAGACCTTCAGCAACAATGTTAAACAAGAAGGGAGCTAAAGGATCTCCTTGTCTTAAGCCCCGGTGTGGAGTAAATTCCTCAGATGGGCTTCCATTAATTAACACAGAAATAGATGCAGATTTTAAGCACCCTTCAATCCACATGATCCACCTTGAGCAGAATCCCATCCGCTTCAGCATATAAAACAAAAATTCCCAACTAACGGTGTCATATGCCTTTTCAAAATCAGCTTTAAAAATGAGGCAGCTTCTATTACTCCTTCTAGCCTCATCTACCACCTCGCTTGATATGAGCACACCTTGCAGCAGATGTCTCCCTTCAACAAATGCAGACTGTCAATGATCAATGAGGAGAGGCAGTACCCTTTTTAGTCTATTAGATAACACCTTCGCCACAATTTTATAGGCACAGCCAATGAGGGAAATAGGCCTGTAGTCATTTAGACCTTGCGGGTCATTTCCTTTTGGGATCAGGGCAATGAAAGATGCATTACCTCCCCTAGGGAAAACACCATTCACATAAAATGCATCCATAAATCGAAGAAAGTCTGCCTTGATGTCCTCCCAAAATTCTTTGATGAATTTGAAACCATCAGGCCCAGGGCTCTTCTCGCTACCGCAAGCCCAAACAGCATTCCTCACTTCCAATGCATCAAAACGCGCTACCAAAGCCTCCTTGTGATGTTGTTCAATAGTCTCGAAATACACACCATCAAGCTTAGGTCTGCCCAGGAATGTCTCCTCAAATCTGCTCTTGAAGAAGGAGTTTGCATATTCCTTAACTCTATTTGGTTCCTCTAACCAGCCCCCATCAGCCAACACTCCTCTCAACAAATTGTTTCTTCTCTTCCAGTTTACAGTTAAGTGGAAGAATCTAGAGTTACAGTCCCCCTCCTTGATCCATCGTGTCCTAGCTTTTTGTCTTAAGAGTGAGGCATTGGATATAGCAGCAACCCATAGGTCCTCCTGTAACAGTTTCCTTTTCATTATGTCATCTTCAGTCAAAGTTCTATCATCACCCTCAATCTCTATCTTATTCAACTCCGCTTCAATGTTCTTCAATTTCTGCTGAACGTCCCCAAATTGGGTTTTATTCCAGGCTTTCAGTTTCTGTTTGAGGGCTTTGAGCTTCTCTTTCAAAACATATCCCCCCCACCCACTGACCACAATTGAGTTCCAGCTATCGCGTACAACCTTCTTGAATGATCTGTCCTGAAACCAGCAATCAAGTACTCTAAATGGCTTTGGGCCCCAATCTACCTGTGAGGATCTCAAAAGGATAGGGCAATGATCTGAGAAGTTTCGGTTCAATATGAACTGAGTAGTTCCTTGCCATTTATCCAACCATGCTTCTGATACTAAAGCTCTGTCAAGTCTACTTTTGGCAGTCCCGTTTGGCCTATACCAAGTGAATTTGCGACTAACACAGGGAACGTCTTCAAGCTCTAGTTTAGCAATCCAGTCATTAAATTCCCTCACCAGCCCAACATCTTGGGATCGCTGGCAGATCCCCACTCTTTCAGAGGATCTTCTGATATTATTAAAATCTCCCATGATACACCATATGCCTCCAGCAGCTGCATTTTTCAATTGCTTGATAGCTTCCCACGGATTTCTTTTCAGAGGAGTCTCACATGGTGAGTATATATTCACTATGTTGACTTTCGACCCATCTGCAACCCAAACCCCTTCCAGATATATAAATCCAGCACCAGACACCTTGTTCTCCAGTTTAAACACCTCTTCGCTCCAAATACTGAGCAATCCACCAGCTCTATTGGTTGCTGGCAAATATTCCCACTTCACCTCTGAATCACCCCACAAGGCTTGGCATATCTTAGTATCAATAGAGTCTTTTTTAGTCTCCTGCAGACATAACATGTCCACCTTCTCCTTCACCACCAGCTTCCTAATTGCAGCCCATTTTACCCCCCTCCCCAACCCTCTTACATTGTATGATATGATCTTCATTTATTGACATGGCTGTTACCCAACCTCAAGACCTCAGCCATATCTCTTTCTTCCATATCATTCATTGCTTTTATCATATCCTCTTGGCTACAGCAAGTTAATCCAAGTAATTTCGCCATTTTCCATTCACCTGCTATTTCTGAATTCCATACAGCATTGGTCGGGCTACCAGCTGTCTTTGCCTTCTCATGAGATGTCATCCCTGATTGTCCCACCCCCCACCCAGCTATTTCTTTTAAACCACTACCCCCCTCCTGAATTGGGGACGAAAACTCTTCGATGTCTGTCACCACATGCTGTTGCTTATTTAATCCAACTTGTTTGACATTGGCTGTATTGGGCCCATGCTCCTTTTTGCACCCCCTATTTCTGGAGTAGACCTTCCACTGGTTGTCAATCTGGTTTTTAATCAGATTGGGCCCAGTTTCATTGTGGCCCAGCATATTAGTTTTGTTTGTATCAGTGCTTTTGTTCACGGGGCCCACCAGGGGGGACTTATCTTCCCTTGTATCTCTGCCCGCTTGTACTTCCGACTGCTTTGTGATTTCCTGCATAAGTGGGTCCCACCCTACCTTCCTTATTATATTATCTTCTGCTTCCAAATCCCCTTCTGCCCTTACTCTCTCTCCCGAAACCATGACACAGTCAACCTTGTGTCCACCTACCTCTGATCCATACTCATGGGTCTCACTTGCTTTTTCCTTGCCGAAGGTAGCGTGGTGCAGACCCACACCAGAATCAAGGTTGTCGTCATCCTGGGAGCTGCACCTGCAGTTCCTACTGTCAGAACGTCGTTGATGGACCTCCGGTTTTTGCGTTTGGCTTTGACCAGCGGATAAAACTTCTACCTCTCCGCTTCTGCCGTCGACTATCCTGCCGATCCCCACCGCCGTGTCTACCGCCGGAGATTCTGGGACGAAACTGCTCCCCAAGGACTCACCAGCACCGATCAAGCTCTCTTCAGATGTGATTTCCTCCTCCGATGATGTGTACCGGCCGTTAAGGCACTTGCAAGACCTGGAACATGTCTCCTCCACAATATTGATGTTATAAGCTGAGCCATTAATGGTAGCCACTACCTTGTGGTTAATCGTGGGCTGCCATGGTGTTTTGATAAGCACCCGCGCTCTGTCCATGCGGTGGAGGTCATCCATGTCGTCGTCCAGTTCCACTACTTCTCCTATTCCTGCAACAAGCTTGCTGATGTATTCCTTTTCCCACGCGTGAAGTGGGATTCCCCAACATAATACCCAAACAAGCCTGAATCCCGTTCTTAAGGTCGGACTCCATTTTTCCAGGAAGTTGAACAGGGACGCACCAGTTTCTGCTGCCTCCCTATGCATTTCTTCTGCTTTAGAATCGCTAAGACCCGTAAGCAACACCATGTCGTCGCCCAAGTATCTGGGCCTGATGTCCTGTCCTCCGTCCCACAGAAGGTCTTCTTCGATTCTCTCGAACGCCGATAATTTCCTTAGTCTACTGACCCAAACATTGCAACACCAATTCCATTTCTCCTCAGGAATGTCTAGCTGAACAGTCGACTGAGATGGTGTAGCTGTTACATACGACCTCCTCCAATGCTGCCTGTACTTGTTTGTTTTCAGTACTTGTGCATAGGATGGCTGACGAGAATTTAGCTGGTGCTTTACTCCCGACGTGCCCGCTCAATCCTCATCAGCTTTTCCTTTGCCTTTCTGTTTATCTGCCTCCTTGACCCCCAAGGTCCTTCTGCTATTCTGCTCAGACGTTGTCGATCCCGCCCCAGCCTTCGAGTTCTTCTTCCACTTTTGTTCCTCTGCTTTGCGATGAATATCTCCCTCACGTCACCCCATTTTTTGAATTCAAACCAGAGGTCACTTTCTCTCATCTCTTCAGGAAATCGAGTGAAATAGAATGATGTAATGTCTGCCGCGTCCCTCCAGCTTTTCCTGCTACCACCCCATCTTCGAGCCTCTGCTGCCACCGAAGCATGTTGTCTGTAACCTTTTCCGACGAAGCCGAGACTTGATCTATCCTTAGTCCTCTCTCTAAACCTACCTCTATGAGTCACTCTCACCCAGCCACTGTTTCTCTCACTGCTTTTCTCTCTCATCTCACATTTTTGTTTTAGGTATGATAAATGTTTTGATGCTTGTAGAAGAGTCTATGCAGATTGGCTTGCTGCCATGCAACAAGAGTATAATGCTTTGCTGAAAAACAAAACTTGGGACTTGGTTCCCTTACCTTCTAATAGACAGGCTATTGGGTGTAAGTGGATTTTCAGGTTAAAGGAAAATGCTGATGGTTCCATCAACAAGTTCAAAGCAAGGTTGGTAGCCAAGGGTTTTCATCAAGCTCATGGCTTTGACTTTCATGAAACATTTTCTTCTGTGGTTAAGCTTGTCACCATTCGTATTTTTCTCACCCTTGCTTTGTCACATGGGTGGGAGTTATTTCAGCTTGATGTGAATAATGCTTTTCTAAATGGGCTTCTTGAAGAATATGTATTTATGACACAGCTTCTTGGTTTTGAAGTTGCAAACAGGTCCCTAGTCTGCAAGCTCAACAAAGCTCTCTATGACTTGAAACAAGCCCCAAGGCAGTGGTTTGATAGGCTGAAATCTACTCTACTTGAGTTTGGTTTTGTGGGAAGTAAATGTGATTCCTCTCTTTTCATCTACAAGCATCAGGTGCATATTGTCTATCTTTTAGTCTATGCGGATGATATCATCATCACGGGTAGCTCTACTTCTCTTATTCAGCTGCTCACAACCAAACTGCACATTGTCTTCTCTCTGAAGCAACTTGGTCATTTGGATTATTTTTTGGGC
Source organism: Glycine tomentella (assembly GCA_007407185.1). NCBI lineage: Eukaryota > Viridiplantae > Streptophyta > Magnoliopsida > Fabales > Fabaceae > Glycine > Glycine tomentella. The sequence goes on from PYAF01000245.1 coordinate 175,639, forward strand.
CTAGAGATCAAGTACCTACCTAATAACTCTATACTGATGACTCAAAGCAAATATATTCATGATTTACTACACAAAACTCATATGGCTGAAGCTCACTCTATTTCTTCCCCCATGGTGTCTAATTGCAAGCTATCTAGACATGGTGCTGATATCTTTCATGATCCAACTCTATATAGATCAGTGGTTGGTGCCTTACAATATGCTACTCTTACTAGACCTGAAATCAGCTTTGTTGTCAATAAAGTTTGTCAATTTATGGCTGCACCTCTACACTCTCATTGGGCAGTGGTTAAAAGAATTTTAAGGTACCTCCAGGGTACTTTGTTTCATGGGATACTCCTTCAGCCTGCTCTTATTACAAAGCCCTTGGTTCTTTGTGCGTTCTGTGATGCTGACTGGGCAACTGATGTGGATGACAGGCGTTCCACCTCAGGGGCTGCCATCTTTCTTGGTCCAAACTTAATATCTTGGTGGTCTCGCAAACAAAAGGTCACAACCAGGTCCAGCACTGAAGCTGAGTACCGTAGTTTAGCTCTAACTTTTACCGAGCTAATATGGATTCATGCTCTTCTAACAGAATTGGAAGTTCCCTTCACTACTCCTCTTCTTTTTTGTGACAATCAGTGTTGTATCCATGCTCACAACCCTGTGTTCCACAATCATACGAAACATATGGAAATTGATGTCTGTTTCGTTAGAGAAAAAATTCTGGCCAAGAAGCTTTCAATTGTGCATATCCTAGCTCTGGATCAGTGGGCCGATGTGTTGACCAAACGTCTTTCTTCAGCAAGATTTGAAGTTCTCAGGAGCAAACTCAATGTGAACAGTGTTTCTTCTGAAAACTCTTCCCTTTGAGTTTGAGGGGGGGTATTAGAGTATGTGATTGTATAACTGTAAAAACAGTTTTGTAATATGATTGTAAGGGCTGTTAGCTTTTGGCTAACAGCACTCCAGTTAGTTTCTGTTATGCTTAGTTCAGAGGTTCAGAGGGCTATATATACCTCTTTTGTAACTAACTCTAACTTATTCAGTCTACACTAATATCAGTTTTCTCTCTAAATTTTCTCTCTTCCTCTCACTTTATCAAAGAGTATTCATCTTGCAAAAAATTGGAACAAAGAACAAACCTGGATATCAACCACTGCTTCTCCGGTTCGTGTTGGCTGACTGCCAGATTCAGGGACCAAATTTTTTGCTTTGTGACACTGCAATGAACCATTTAAACGTTAGTAACAAAAAGGTGAAGAATTTAAATATTGAATCCAAGAAGCTCTTGAAATAACAATTAAAGACTATCAACATAAACATTGGAAATATCAATTGAGATCAGACAATATTTCCATACCTCATCAAAAATTATAAGACCGTCAAAACCTGGTCCACACCACTGTACTAGCTGCTGGAGACGAGAACGACCTTTCTCAGAAGATGCTATGAGGCTATTGTACGTCGAAAAAACAACTCCCTCCCTGACCCCAACAGACTTTGAATCAAGCTTAGAATAAGGCAGTTTGTTCAAAGCATGCACTGGATAGAGGGGAAGAAAAGGAAGATATTTAATTTGTAATAACAATGTCTGTAATATCAATAAAATAATTACCATAACTTTTTAAACTAAAGTCTACAACAAAGTTACACAAACACCTGAAATGGACTGCAAAAGAAAATTTCTCCCAGGTAGATAAATAAGCAACAGAGAACTTTCATCTTTTGAATTGAAAAAAGCATAATTAGAGATAAAAATGTACACAAGAGAAGGATAATAACAAATGATCTGTCATAAAGCTTGGTTCCAGTAGTGGGAATCTTGGACTTCGCACCATGTTGGGAAGGCTTCAAGATTGCCTTAACACAGAGGTTCCAAGGCACGAATGTTGGCAGCCCTTTTCAAGCTTTACTAGCCTTAAAGCAACATGATATAGTACAGGGGTATATTGGCCATTTTTAGAAGCATGTGGGGGCAGGAAAGGGGTTGGACGAATTCTTTTAATGGAAGTATTTCTGAAGGGGCTAAGGGAGGAAATTGGAACAGAAGTGAGGTTACATGAGCCAAAAACATTGTTGGATACTATGATGAAGGCCAGACAAGTGGAGGAAAAAATTAGGGTGCTGGGAAATTTGCCAAGAATGAGTAAAGGACCTCAAACTTTTCAAAAACCTAGTTTCTTAAGTCCAAAAAATGGGAGTGGCAGCAGGATAGTGGTAAAGGAGGGGAGACAGTAGGGGGGATCTAATAGTAAGGACAGTGAATCTATCAAAACTGTTAGTATAGAGGGTAATGGCTGGCAAGGTAGAAGAACATTCCATAAATTGTCACCCGCAGCAGTGAATGAGAAAATGAGGAAAGGAGAGTGTTTTTACATACGAAGAGAAGTATCATCCAACACATGTGTGCAAGAACAAGCAGTTGAGATTGATGATTATAGAAGAAGAAGAAGAAGAAGAAGAAGAAGAAGAAGAAGAAGATGAAGGAGACCCTTACTGAAAAATACAGGCTGTTTTCGACACCGGGACCTTGAGGACAAGGTCCATCTTGAAGGGGAGGGTATTGATAGGATTAGGAGGTGGGGCAAAATGTATAAAAGGAGGGTCAATTAGTAAAATACAGTTAGTTAGTTAGTTAGTTATACTAACTGTACAGTTATGAGGCTTGGTGCATAGATAATATGGTAGGTGGCCCAATATAAACACGTCATTGCTACTTATGACGCCGCCATGGTGGGCCCAATACATTCCAATCTTTCTGTACAAACAAAGGTAAGGCCATTGTTGTTAAAACGTAGTGTCGAAACGGTTGAAACGCACGTTTCAACGTTTTAACAGGCAAAAATCGTGTCGAAACGGGCGTCGAAACGGAATTTGAGCGAAACGGGTTGAAACGGCGAGTCAACTCGGTAAACTCGGTTGACTCGGCGAGTTTACCAAGTTGACTCAGTGCTTTTAAAAAAAAATCTCCCATTCAGCTTACTTTTTCCCCCAATTTCTTTTTCTCTCTCGCGCTTAGGGATTGCAGTGACGATACCTAAATCTTCCTTTGGTCAGCCTGGGGTTGTTGCAGTTGCGCTTAGGGAATGCATCCTTCTCTCTCTGCGATTCTTTCCTTGTTCGGTTGTTCATTCTCGCGCGTTCCACTCTTCCTTCTCTCTCGCTCTGCTGCCACTGAATCAGGAGAGGGAGGTTGTGCCGTGGCCAACGACCGTGTGTGTTGAGTCCGTGGCTCTGGCGCTCTGCGATTCTTCCTTGTTCGTTCTCGCGGGTTCCATTCTTCCTTCTCTCTCGCTCTGCTGCCGCTGAATCAGGAGGCCAGGTAGGTGGTGCCTTCCTTTTGCTTTTCTTCGATGCTTCTGCGATTTTTGTGAATTTTTCTGCCCTCTTTGCTACTGTTGTGTTGTGACCGTGATTTGTGCTTCCAATTTTTCTTCCCTTTTCCGTGAGTCCGTGAGACCGTGACCATGATTTGTTGCTTTTGCCAATTGATTTTTTTCTTCTGTCAATCACTCAATTGATTTGTTTTTTCTTTCAATTGATTTGTTCATTCTGCCAAGTGCCAATTGATTTGTTTTTTTTTCTGCCAATAGGTTATAGGAGATTAATTTTTTTTTTTTCTGCCAATTGATTTATTGGGCATGTATTATTTTTTGGCTGAGATTATTTATCTGAATTCTGAACTTTGATTACATATAGTTTGAAATCAAATGGCTTCATCAAGTGCTGCTGGTAGTAATACTAGTAGTAGCATTGCGGCTTCTATTGGTAGGAAAAGATTGCCTAGAAATGCTCCTAGAAATAAGTAAGATCCTGGATGGAAGCATTCAATTGAAGTTCCAGCAACAAAAAAGCTTAAATGCAAGTATTGTCCCAAAGTAATGATAACTTATGATTTACTACCTTGGTGTTTGGACTTAAATTTATGATAACTTATGTATTGTGATGACTAAGTTTGAACTTATTTTATTTCCTTAATGTTTGAGCTTAAATTTGTGATAACTTATGTATTGTGATGAGTGATGACTAAGTTTGAACTTATTTTATTTCCTTAGTTATATATATGTTGGATATTTATTTATTTTTGTATATGTAGTAAACTCTTACGTTCCGTTTACGTTTCACGTTTTTACGTTTTTGCTCACCCCCACCGTTTCAGCGTTGACACTACGTTTTAACAACATTGGGTAAGGCTATATATCTAGGAAGATTCCCAAAATAAAAGAATCTCTAACATTCGGTACAAACAAAGGCAAGACTACATATCTAAGAAGATTCCCAAAATAAAAGAATCATTGTATTCTAACAATGTTGAACTTATTAGGAATCACTGGCCATGAAACACCCACCTACACATCTAAAATCCCAGTCTGTGATATATTTGAAAAAACTACTACCCCATGAACTACTCACACATAGATAAGAATTTAAACAATATATATATATATATATCAACAAAACGTCAAAAGGAAAGACTACGATAATGATGATTAAGCTTGTAGTGGGGGATCTTATTTTAAATATCCTTAGTGTGTATACACCCCAAGTTGGACTACAATCAAATGAAAAGAACCAATTTTGGGAAAACTTGGAGAAGGTTCTGAGAGGGTACCACAAGAGGAGAAAATTTTCCTAGAAGGAGATCTAAATGGTCATGTTGGTAAAAACAGTGGAGGTTTTGATAGAATTCATGGTGGTCTTGACTATGGGACGAGAAATGAGACTGGAGAAAATGTATTGAACATTGCACTAGCCTATGATTTGATTCTAGCGAACACTTTTCTCCAGAAAAGGGAGTCTCATCAAAGAGAGGTAGAGGTCGGCCGAAACTTACCTGGGAAAAGGTAGTTAAATAACACCTAATGGAGTGCGATATAGATTGGCGGACGGTATGTCTTCGGATGGAATGGAGAAAAACTGTAAGCTTAATGGAGGGTTAAACCCATTAGATGTTCCAGTCGTTCCTTTGTTTTTGTTCTCTTCCTCTCTTTTTTTCCCCTCTTCCTTTCACCCCTCTTTTATTTTAGCTTATTTTTCCTCTCTTTTGTCTTATTTCTACTTTTTTCTTCCCCTCTCCCTTTCTCTTTCTTTTTTTTATTTTTGATCTATCATTGGGTTCATCTACCACCGACCCCAAGAAAAGGATCATATAACACTTTTTTAAATTTAAAACGGATCAGTACACCCGGTCTACGAATATATTCTAATTATCAACGAATCCCTCGAATTTTAGGAGGCATGGGGATTGTAATTCTTTCAACTTCTAGAGGTATAATGACAGATCGAGAGGCTCGATTAGAAAGAATTGGCGGAGAAGTTTTATGTTATGTGTTGTTGATGTTGATGATGATATATCAACAAAAAAAATCATAATTAGAATTATTTTTGCAATAGTTATCTATTTAACATAATGGACAAACAGGTTAATTAACACACCACAGAAATTGTCAAGGAATTACCTTCAATGCATGTAGCACCTAAATCATCCAAGTCTCTTCTAGCATCAAACTTCAAGTCTGAACCAACAGAAATCCACCTGTGTAATCATTGGAAACGCGACAAAAGTATCTAAACAATTAAACTCTCATGGTATAGCTACATATGTTCAGCTAAACATGCAAAAAGGTACACTCAAAGCATGAAACTTGACTGCATGTGAGTACCACAGAGCAAACTTACAATGCTTTCCTCCTATAGTGATGCCAATTCTCCCAAATCAGCCCTGCAATAGTTCGACCTTTACCCACACCAGCACCATCTCCAATAAAAAACCCTGCCCTAGCTCCATTTGAGAGGTGTTGGAGGTGTCTCTGTCACAAAAATAACATCATACACAAGAAAGGCAAAATAAAACACAATCATATATTGTCAATTATAGAAGAAACCTGACAAGCATAGACCAATGTCTCAATTTGCAAGCAAGACAAAGCCTTTGAACTTTCCAAATCTTCTTTAATTTTTGGATCATAAGTTGGCTCAGGAGGCTGCACTGCAGACAACGAAGATGTCTCCACAACAGGATCTGGATGTGGGGGTCCAATAGATACTTTTGGCGGCCGCTGCACAAGGAGACATCGCTTTCATAACTTGAAATAACAAATGAATGCAGCCAAAACAATGTTCTAGCATACAATGCTGTCGAAAGGAAAAAATTAGTAACTCACATAATCTGTAAATGTTTCTCCAACCATGCCGCCTTCATCTTCGTCCCGCTCCACTTCAACAGCAACCTGAATTAATTTAATGCATAATAAAAAAACAAAAATATAAATAAGAACTATAAAATATACAAATAACATTTTTTGAAACAATGGACCTTCACAAAAAACTGACAAACAAGATATAAATTAATAAAAGGAAGGAAATGTCACTGGACTATTGGAGAAATGAATAAATATAAAGAGGGAGGTAGGAAGCCATCCATTTTATTTTATTTTTTTGCCAGGAGGGAAATTTTATCTTCACAGATTAATTTTCCTTTTCAGAAACAAAATCAGAGTAGAAGATCCAAAATATGAAATAAATACACATACATGCATAAACTTGCATGCAAAACAGTAGAGTCAAGAACCTCTTAAGTCCTAAGTACACTTAGAAAAACAAGAGGTAAGATAGAAAACAGAAAAAACATTGACTGGAAAGAACAATCCAGCCACTAGGCATAACCTATATAAATACACTTAAAACAAACCATGAGCAAAATAATTTTAGCAATAAACTTCATCCCCAAATTTTGTGTGATAGACTTGTCTTCCTAATCCTAGCCTCATAGTGGACTCATCATCTATTGAACCTTTCTATATCATACTTGCAAATGGACTGGAAGGGAATGCACAAAATTTAACTGTTTCTTTCACTGTATTATTTGGTCGGAATGGTGGCCGGACAGCGGCGGTGACCTGAAAAGTTGCCAGAAATTCAAAAACAGGTCATCAAAGAAGGAGAGAAGGGTCCGCAAAGCCTGAGTGCGAAAACAAGTCATCTGAAGAACAACTTTCTTTATTTCTCTGTCAAGAATAACCTAAGCTCTAGATGCCATACAACAGTGTTTTACTGTAATGTTGTGTGTTGTCATAGATCACACCATGCTATTTATAATATGAAAAAGGGAATCAATATTGATTACAAGATCAATCAATTACTGATTTATAGGAAATAAGATATTCTAATATTAAATACAATATCAAGAATAATAGATGTGATCTCATGTAATCTCACATGGCATGAGGGAACATCAGATCTAATGGCTTTCTCAACATTATACAAGACACCTAGGGTCTGCTTGGTTGGGAAGGAGAAAATTGGGAAGGAAAAAAATAGAGGATAGAGTGAAAAGTATTTTCAATGAAAATTTTGGCATGGAGTACAAAATCCATACATTTTGTTTTCAAGCCCATATTTCTGCTACACCACTCAAGCATAAATTTATTTCATTCCAAATTTTCCACATCCCCCCTTCCCACCTACTAAACAAAGGTTTGGATGGAAGGATTTGTAGGAAAAGTGGATGGTTAAATTCTTGTATCTAAAGTTATAAAATGTTTATAAAAAATAAAAATAGATGGTTGAATGCTCACATGATAATCTATCATTCTAATCGTCCTTATTTAAAATATCCTCAAATAAGGAGAACATTAATCAAAACAAAAATTAGTCCTCCCTTCATCTAACCTACAAATCCTTCCATCCAAATGATAATAGATCAAAGACCAATAAGGCTTGGTTTAGTCAAATGAATCATTGATTCCTTCAGACTAGCAGCTATACATCAACAGCACTTTTAACCCAAGTTAATTAGAGTCGGTGATAGATGAACCCAATGATAAATCGGAAATAAGACAAAGAAAGATAAAGGGAGAGGGAAGAAAAAAGTAGAAAGACAAAAGAGATGGAAAAAAAAACTAAAATAAAAGAGGGGTAAAAGGAAGAGAGGAAAATGAAGGAGAAGAGAAAAAAAAACAAAGGAACGACTGGAACATAGAACTATTAATGAGTTTAACCATCCACCAAGCTTATAGTTTTTCTCTACTCCGTCTTAAGACATACCGTTCGCCAATCTATACCTCATTCCATTAGGTCTTATTTAACTACCTTTCCCCAGGTAAGTTTCGGTCGACCACTACCTCTCTTTGTGTCGAGCTCTTGATAACGAACTTTTGTTCTTACGAGAGCACCCAATGGCCGTCTCATAACGTACCCAAACCACTTCAATCTATGCTCCCTCAACTTTTCACATATCGTTACCACTGATACCTCTCGTCGAATATCCTCATTTCTTATCTTATCCATCTTCGTATAACCACACATCCACCTAAACATCTTCATTTCTGCTACCCCTATTTTATGCTCATGTTACCCATGTGCTGGTCAGCATTCCGCTCCATATAACATTGTTGGTCTTACATGTGTTCTATATCAATCAAGACAAACTAAAGTACACATAGAAATCCCATAGTAACCTAAAATCACACTGCACAGAAATTCTAATATCAACCTCAATCACAATCGCACTTTATATTATATGTCTTCACATCTATCATGACGAACTAAAGTACAAACAGAAACCCTACCGTAACCTAAAATCACACTACACAATGAACCAGGCACAATTTCCCTTCACTTCAAAATTACTGAAATTCACTTCCTCCAAAGAGCAGAATAGAGAAAGGAACGGAGAGCAAACCTCATTAACTTCTTCCTGAACGGGGAAGAACTGCTTGACTTTGGAGACATCCACGGCGAGGTCAACCCCGCACTGAGGGCAAGCAAAGCGCGCGAGGCCGTGAGGGACGTTGAGGATGGCCTTGCACGAGGCGCAGGGAAGCTGGATCTTAGTGGGATCAATGCCGTGCGCCGGAGCCTGCGACGGCTGCGATGCCGGAGCGGACGTCGGAGGAGGAGGAAGCGGCGCTGCCGCCGTGTTGCCCGCCGCCGCCTTGGGCATGAGCTCGGGCGGAAGCATCTGCGGCATTCGGCACGTAGGGCACGCGAATTCGGTGAGGCCGGGAGCCACAGACAGGATCATGCGGCAGCCAGCACAGCGAACGCGGACGCTCTCGGCCGGCTGAGGAGGTGGTGGAGTCGACGGTGGCGGTGGTGCCAGTGGCGGAGAAGGAGATGGTTGGGTCATCTCGGAAAAGAGAGCGCAAAAGGGTTTTTTATTTCTTTTTGGGGGGAAATTGCGTTTGGCGGGCAGAGAAGGTTTTTTTCCTTTTCTTTTCTTTCTTCCTCCTCTGCTCTCTCTTCGGCTTTTATTTTGATTTGAGATGTCGTTGGCGTTTGAGGGAATGAGCCCAAAAGGATTTCGTATTGTCGGGGAGTGTGGTTTTTAGGGAAGCTAGCTCACTTATTTCGAGTGGGGAAATGAGCACGCGACACCTCACGTGAGAGAATTTGGTATTTATACACAAAGATATGAGAGCAAAATTATGATAAGGTATGAATTAAGAAAGTATAAAAGATAAAACTAGTGTTTTATTTTATATTTTTTGTTCCTAGCTTAGAGGAGATTACGGGTGTCTTCTAATTCTCTAGCTCAAAAACTAATTGTGTTCACTGTATGTAGTTGTCACTGACTCAAAAAAATTTATATATGGTAAAAATTGAATACTAGTTCTTCCTAACTCACGTAATATTATGGACTTGTAAAAATTTTACTATTTATATGGTAAAAAGAAAGAAATTTGGAAAAAAAAAAAAGATAATAGTATATTCAAAGAAATTAGAAACTATAAAGTTTGATAATAATAAATTATATAATACATTGAAAGAAATTTGAAAAAAGAGATAATGTTTTCCTAAGAAATTAGTAATTGTAATTTTTTTCTAAAAAAGAAAAGAGAAGATGGATAAATAAGTTATACAAAATATAAAGGAAGAAAAAGATAAGGAGAGAGTTGTCGAATATATCTTTTTAATAATTATGAATGATTATAAAGTATTTATAAATGATATTATGAATTTCTCTATAAATTTCAATATCAATAACAACTTTGAATATCTTGTAATTAAGTATATTATTCTTAAAAATAAAATAAAGTTTTAAACATCTTTAATATTAACTTTAAAAAGTAAATTGAAATAAGGATTTAAAATCAATTATGAAAGAGAAAACTCTTTGAAGTTAATAATAGTTACAAAAACTAATAAAAAAATATTTTGAAAAAAAATAACATGAACGAAGGTAGTTACAAAGTTCAGAAATTGATAAGAGCAATTTTAGGAAAAGTTGCAAACAAATATAAATAAAAGATCATTAGAAGATACATTGTAGAACAAAAGAATGAAGACATAAAATTCTATATTGTTCAAAAGCATTGTAACATCCCTAATTTGGTGAATGTATATCGCAAAAAAAATTATCACCATTTTCACAATCAAATTAATAAAACTTTCTTTGAAAATTGAAATTTTGTTTTACAATAGTGATATCATAGTGACAATGCATGTCGTTACATTTAGTGGTATTAGAGCGAAGTTGAACCTTTCGACCAGTAAGTTGTGACTCTGTTGTACTTCTCTGTGCATTTTGTGTTTGAGTACATGATTGCTTTGTAGTTGCTTGGGTTGTTTGTGTTTGAAACTTACTCACATTGTTGTTCTACGTGGGTTATAGAGATTTATTGGTGCTGTCATAACATGTTTGTATCCCTGATGTCTATTATACCATGAGTTCTAATGCCTTGTCACGAGCTAAGACTGGCCATCTTGATAGTTTGTGAAGTGCAATGGGACATCATGGCAAGAAGTTAGGAATATAAAGGGTGAGGACTAAGTGTTAATGTCTCGAGAGAAAACTGTTGTAAAGGATTGATTTCTCGAGGCATTAACTCTCAAGAGTAACTTTAGTAGGGACTTGAGATAGGTATAAAGTTGTCTTGTCCCTTTTCTTGTGTTCATTCCTTCCATGTTCTCACTTCCTGGTGTGCGCAGGGGGTGATGGCTGGTAGGAATGATCGTGTGATAGTTGATGTCCTCCATGTAACACCCCATAGGCCTCCGACGTGTTATCATTAATAATACCGGTTTAGTGCTTAAAACATAAATTTCAAACCTCAGCGGAAGCACAGAATCGTTTTTCTTGATTCATTATGTATAGAAAGATAACATATCATGAATATCACACACATAAGAACAAAAATCATACCCCTGCTGATCCAGTTTCTCATATCATACATCATAAAGACAGATAGCTAAAAGACTTAGGCAGATTATCAAATATACAACATTACTACTTAGAGGAAAGTCTCATGTCATAATCTCAAATAGTTCTGTACATAGTCATATACATCAGTGTCTTCACCACACCGTGGTGATACAAAAGAATAATAGCCCTCCTCGAGGGTATACAGAACTATACAACCCTTTTCAAGGGTATAAAATATAATCAAAACAAATCTGAGCCTTCAAGCTCCATCTGCTGCTTCTCAGTCAAGCAGAAACGTCTCTACTCGGGCCTCCTGCCCTGAGACTGCTCTCTTCGTCCAGAAGAGTCACCTGAAATCATAAATCCCCACACGGGGTGAGATAACATATCTCAGTAAGCTCAGGGTCCTTGGGAAACCATTCCCACCCTGGCCCACAGATTCACAACACACACATCAGGCAAACATATCCAGCATGGCCCACTGGCCTGGCCCTCTGGCCCTCATCATACTATGATCATCATTATACATCAACATATGAACAAATGGCAGAGCTCCTCAATGCCTGGCGGAGCTCCTCAACGCCCTGACGGAGCTCCTCAATGTCAGTATCATATCACACATATGGCAGAGCTCCTCAATGCCTGGCGGAGCTCCTCAACGCCTGATGTAATGCCTCTCATATCTCTCTCGTGCTTGTTTGATTTTAATTAGAAACTCGTGTCCACTTTGTATTAAAATCATGTCAGCTATAAATTTTGCGGAAATTCTTTTTGCCTTGCTTGTAAATAGCGTAAACAATTTTCCTTGCCACGTTTCAATTAAAATAAAAGTACAGTCCATGATACAGTCCAAATACAGTATCTCAAAATA
>PYAF01000245.1:200273-212571 GCA_007407185.1 Glycine tomentella
TATATTCAATTCTTTTTGACATAACTTTTAAAATTTCTAAGAATTCCATCTTATGGTTTTTCTTAGCTAAGAATATTAATAATTTCTTATCTAGACTTATTCTATATTTTATCAGGCTTCCAGGTCCTTGCTACAATTATATAATCCCACCAGAGCTATAAGGGTATGTTGGTCATTTGGACAAATGTTCAGGGCATTTAAGTCATTTACCCTAGGGACCTAACTGTCATTTGTGAAATTGTTCAAGGATATTTTGGTAATTTCTCCCAGTAAATATCTTACTAAAATATCTAGGGATACATTGGTCTTTTCCAGAATTGTTCAGGACAAAATTGTCATTTTCACCCTAGGGGCATAAACGTCATTTTTGAAATTGTTCAGGGGCATTCTTGTCATTTTGCCTTAAATTTTCTTACTGCCTTTCATTAACATTTTACTCTTAGTAATTGTCTGTAATTTCCTAAATTTTTGGGGTGTTACACACACACTCACTTAGGCTTTAAGGTCTGTTTTCATGTTTTCAATCAAATCATTTGTTTCCCACTAAAGTTATTTATCAATTTCCATGTAAAAAAAAAGACTTTTACCTTGATTTGATTTTTCTGAAAAAAAAACCATTTATTTGTTTTTCATTTCTCAAGATTTTCCTACAAAAATTTTTGTTTGTTCTGATTCATTAAAAGAAGTTCAAAACAATTTTCAGTTGATTCTTTTCAAAACATAATATATCAATTTTTTTTTCCATTTTTACCAAAAAAATTTGTCCTAAATTACTATTTTATTTACAAAATTATGTTTAGACGCAACAATACTGTGTTACACTTTTCCAAAAAGATTTTAGCTAAATATGCACTGCTTCATCATAAGCTATATACGAAATAGTTATCAAAATAGTAACATAATTACTGTAATTCAACCATCACTACCCATGTGCATCGAAAAAAGATAAGTGCCAGTTTTTAAAACATGAATTTTACTGAAATGTGGCACTTATCACTCATCTTGCAATTCAGCAAGTTTGGATACATGCCACCTTAGATCACTCTTAAGTTTGTTGTTTGCTTTAGCTAGCCTTTGAGCTTCTAAATGCATCTCATGAAATGCATCGACAACACTATCAAATTCAGAATTTACCTCTGATTCTGTACTTGATGATTCATAATCTCCATTGATGGTGGATGTCAGACAAAGGTGAGCTTCAATTTCTTTTTCAGATGAGGATTCAAAACTTGTTGATTCATTATCCTCCCAAGCAATTTAAGCCTTTTTCTGCTTCCCTTCTCTTCTTGACTTCTTCTCAACTTGTGGCTTCTTTGTAAATGAGGGACAATTTGATTTTATATGTCCTTGTTCCCACATTCAAAGCATGTGATTGAGGAGGAGTTGTTGTTCTTGTTTTTGTAGTCATTCTTTTTCTTTTGGAATGGTTGCTTTATGCCCTTGTTCTTCCTTAGAAATTCGGAAAACTTTCTAACAATGAGGTTGACATTTTCATCATCTTCCTCTTCACCTGAACTATCATCTTCTTCTATCTTTGAAGGTGCAGCCTTTAATGCTATGCTCTTATGCTTTTTATCTACATCTTCACTATTTGTTAGTTGAGATAATTCAAGCTCATATTCCAAAAGCTTACCAAACATTGCTGTCATTGACATTTGAGATAGATCCTTAGATTCTTTAATGGCTGTGACTTTAGGTTGCCAATCCCTTATTAGACACTTGAGAATTTTGATGTTCAATTCTTCAGCATCAAAGGTTTTACCAAGTCCAAGCAAGTGATTCACAATGTGGGTGAATCTAGTTTGAAGTTGTGAGATGTTCTCATCATCTCTCATTTTGAACATTTCATATTCATGGATGAGAGTGTGCTTTCTTGATCTCCTCACATCTTCAGTTCCTTCATGTGTAACTTCAAGCAATTCCCACATTTCTTTGGCACTTTTGCACCTAACAGTCCTGAAAAATTCATCAGAAGATAAAGCAGAAGTTATCATATTTTTTGCCTTGAAATCATATTGAACCATTCTCTTTTCTATTTCTGACATTTCATCCCATTCTTTTGGTATTGTTTTGTTATCCACAATTTTGGTTGGAATGTAAGGTCCTTTTTCAATACTATTCCAAGCTCCTGAGTCGTTTGATTGGATAAAGATTTGCATCCTACTCTTCCAAAAATTAAAATGTTCCCGTTCAAATAAAGGAGGTTTATTCAATGAGGCTTCCTCTTTGAAAGTTATTTGATTAGTATTCATTGTACTGAATTTGAAAAGATCTTGAGTAAATTACAAGAACCAGCTTTGATACCAATTGAAAATAGAATGAACACTTATGCAAATAACCAAGAGGGGGGATGAATTGGTTTTACCTCAGAGTTTTTAAAATTTTAAAAAATTTTAATCACAGCGGAAGTCTTTGAAAGAAGGATCGTATCTTACCCCAAATAAGAAATCTAATTTTAAAAATAACTTTTATCTCAATCAGACCACTCTTGAGCTATAACCAATCTTGTTATATGAACAAGCATAATACTTCAAGAACAATATGAGTATGAACAGAAATATACAAATACACACAAGATTTATACTGGTTCACCTCTCAACCCCGGAGGCTACATCCAGTTTTACTTTTAATCAGCCTTGATTAGAGTTTCCACTATAACAAATATAATATCTTTACAAGCAAACAAAGATCTCTCTTACCCTCCCTAGGTAAAATTCAAAATCTAAACCTATAGACTTTTCAAAAGATCTAAGAACCAGAGATCCCCTCTCTGTTCTAACCACTAGAATCCTGTCTAGCAATGCTTTAAAGATTACAATTTGTTATATGAACAAACAACAACAAAATATACAGTTTTAATCAAAACAACAATGAAATTGATTCAAGAAAGATATCACCTTAATATCCTCAATGCAATGAACGAATTTAAATGATCAAACCAGATTGAGAATGAATGTCATGATCTTTCTTGATGAATTCTTTTGACAAAAATTGCTTCAACAAAAGCTTTTCATGAAGTAGATGACTCCACAAATGAATGTCTTCATGATTCTTGAATCTACTAAGAATTTTTGTTTCTTATGAGCCTTGGTGATTTAAGAATACTCAGAAAGTGGTTCTCACAAGGCTTGTTCGAAAACTCAGAACTCAAACAGAATGAGCTCCTTCTATTTATAAAAAATAGAATTAACTACCTGTAATCTATTATTTCGTAAATGTAATCGATTATTTTAACTCATGTAATCAATTAAAGTTCTAAAATAATCGATTAAAGTGTTCATCAGAAATCTGGAAAATCTCAAGAACAAATAATCGATTAACTCATGTCTTAATCAATTATTCCAGGAGGTCAGGATTTTCTGATACACTAATGTAATCGATTAATGCCTCAAATAATCGATTATCATAGGAAGTGTGAAAAACTTATCAAAGCATATTTAATCGATTACAACAATCTGGTAATCGATTAAACCAGATAAAAATGCTTCTGAAAATTATGCAGATACACAGATAATCAATTATTCCGTGAAGTAATCGATTATCACAGAATGACTCTAACATAGTCAAACTAGTGTAATCGATTACGAATTATTGGTAATCGATTAAAGGGTTCATATGACAATATGCAGTTTTGTTTACATGCTTTTAATCGATTATATCATATTGGTAATCGATTAAAATAATGAAAAATACTTTTTATGAAATTCTTAATGCCTTAATGTCATATCAACTGATTACTAATTCATATGACTTAATCATGAATTAATGAATGAATGTATGCATGGCTTAATCAACCCATGAGGAATAAGAGATTATAACTTCTTGAACCAAGCTTTGAACAAAATACATATGCCACAAATTTGAGTGGGCATGTAAAATCAAAACTTGTGATCATCCTAAGCTTGATTCTTCATGATCTTCCTCAACTTGATTCTTCATCATTCCTAACAAACCA
This sequence comes from Glycine tomentella, assembly GCA_007407185.1. Taxonomy (NCBI): domain Eukaryota; kingdom Viridiplantae; phylum Streptophyta; class Magnoliopsida; order Fabales; family Fabaceae; genus Glycine; species Glycine tomentella. The sequence goes on from PYAF01000245.1 coordinate 204,229, forward strand.
TACCCGACCCTTCTTAAGCAATATGGTAATTGCCCCAACATTCAGAGGACTGTTGCTATAGGGTTCCCTTGTGGTAGTGGTAGAAAACCCACTACTTTCTCAACTCAAATCATTTGTTACAAGTGTGGTAAGTCAGGTCAAGTTGTGCGGACAAAGACATGGGCCATTGCCTCCATATCCCAAGAAGGAACAAAATGGTGGGAATCTGAATAACCAACTAGACATCTAAAGGCCACTTGAAGAATATGTACTCTTAATGGCGCTGAAGCTTCAAAATCCAAATATTTGATTCAAGGTAAATGTTTCATAAGTGGGATTCCCTTACTTGTGCTATTCAATTCCGGTGCAACCCATTTATTTATATCTTGCTCATGTGTGGAGAAACTTAAGCTTTTTGCATCTTCTTTGAATGATGATCTTGTGGTAGAGACATCAACTAATGGTCTCGTTTTAACTTCTTATGTGTGCTTGAATTGTCCTATAGAGATTTCTGGTAGAAAAATCTTGATTGATCTGATTTGTTTACCTTTGAGCCAAATTGATGTTATTCTGGGTATGGACTGGTTGTTTTCCAACCATGTCGTATTAAATTGTTTTGATAAAACTGTGGTGTTTTATTATTCTAAAGTGAGTAGAGATATGATGTTTATCTTTGCCAACCAAGTTAAAACAGGGTCTTTAAATTTTTTTTTAAAACAAGCAGCGGATTTAGGATCGTATCACAAGGACACCCTTTTGAATAACAAATTTTCAGTCAATCAAGACTCACCCTTCATAGAAAGCAATAGCAGAAAAAGTTTATATGTTGATATTCAAAGGATTATCCAAAAGACTAGCAATCAATGATAGAAATATGAGATTGAGAGAAAGTAATTAACATAAAGAGTTATACTGGTTCACCCTTCAACAAGAGAAGCTACATCCAATTTCTTCTAACCAAACCTTGGCTAGAGTTCCACTATTAACAAAATTTGTTCTTTACAAGCTTACAAAAGATCACCCTTTATCAACCTTAGATAAAGAACTGAAATCTAAAACCCTATTAGACTTCTAATGATCAAGACATAGAAAACCCTTCTCTACTCTTCCCTCTAGAGAACCCTACTCTAGACAAGACAACCCTTTTGAAATAGCAACTTACAAGATGAAATGTAAAAACAAATTACACACATAAACTAATGGAGAGAAACAACCTGATGATCCATAGTATATGAATGCATATGATTACCAATCTTGATCAATGTTGAAAGCAAATACGTTTCAGACCAAACTCTCCAAGAGCTTCTTAAAATCTTGTTCATGAGAAAACCTTTCAATGAAACATGAATATAGGAATTTGTGGACAAGAGCTTTGTTATACAGAGTATCTCTACTCACTTAAGAAGACTTTTAAAAAACTATGAAAATTCATAATGTAATGATCTATCTTAGTTTCAAAAGACCTAATAACTATTTTTAATTAACTGTTGTAACTGAATGAAATCGATTAAATCATCAGTGTAATTGATTAAAACCACCAATGTAATCGATTAAGAACAAATTCAATTGATTAAAACGTTCTTCAACTTTCTGAAAAAGATATATGAGCAAAGTAATCGATTAAATAGCCATGTAATCGATTAACACAAAAAGTATTGTTCTCCAAAACGCACCAAGTAATCGATTATCAGAAATCGTAATCGATTATCATAAGAATAACATATTTTGTGTTTTGTACTAATAATCGATTATTGTTACCTTATAATCAATTAATTAGTTCTTCATGGCTTAAGTAATAGATTACCAAATTCTAGTAATTGATTAAGTCAGTGTAAAAAGTAGTTTTTCCAAAACTTAACCATGAGTACTTGGCTTCTTTATGCAAACATGTATACCTTAAGCTTTTTTACAAGACATGTGAATTGATAAAAAAAAAATCATGTATGCACGCCAATGAATGATGTTTATGCAATGCAAAGGATCATAGGATGAAACTCTTGTTCAACTAACAAATTACATATGCCTTCAATTGAATGACATGTAAAAAGCTAAAACTTATCTAAGTTAAAGAGCCTCCTCATCTTGATCCTCTTCAATCTCCCATGTGTCTAACAATCTTCCCCTTTTTGGATTTGATCATGCCAAACTTCAATTGAACATATTTAGCCTTCATGTGCTTTAAGGGATGAATACTTGGAGCTTTATACTTGATATCTGAAATCAATTCAGCTTTTACCAAGAACAAGTGTCAAGTATACTTTGCATAAACAATATATATTCATTATATTGCTCCCCCTATCTTAGATAATTTGATATTAAATTCAGATAAGAGCAATAAACAATTCAGAGTTAAAAATTCAGAGTAAATTAGACAAGGATTTAATTGCACTTGCACATCATATATTTGTTCTCTATGTTCATTTTTCTCCCCTCAATATGTTAATATGTTCTTAATTTTCTCCCCTTTTTGGCTTATCAAAGTCAAAATAATCAAGTGATATATGAGATAAGCAAAAGAAGATATAAACACCATAAAAGGGAATTTTATTCATTAATGATAGGTGAAAAACAATAGACATGAAACCAAAGACTTTGAAATAGTCCTCAGCCTTAAGTAATCGATTAATATGACATTGTAATCGATTACTCCAAAGTGTTTTTGATTCTGGATGCATTTAAACCACAATTAGTCGATTAATTCGTCACAGTAATCGATTACTCCAGGATGGTTTTCATTTTGAAAAGCATTGAAACTACCAAGTAATCGATAATTCGCACTGTAATCGACTACTCTAGTGAAGTTTTGGCTCTAAGATTATCTCTAAACCTCAAATAATCGATTAAGACTCATAGTAATCGATTAAAGTAGACAATTATGCATATTGAACAGTGTTTTTCATCAGGATTTCGAATTTTAAGCATATGTGATGAATGACCAATTTAAATGGTATATTTTGTAGTCAAGCACATTGTAAGCATGCTAGCATATATTAGATTCCTTACAAATACTTGGATACAACAATGTGTACTATGACAAATTACAAAGTAGACTTGTTGGTTACTGCTTTAGAACCTATTCATAAGTGATGTAGAATCATAGTTACTCATTGACACTTGGTTGCACTGAGTTAGGTTGCTTTTTAAAGATACAAAAATTTTATTAAAACCCCTTGATCAAGGATCAAGTATAAGTTATTAAACATGCTTTTGTATAAAGAATTTAAGCACACAACAAAAATATTAAGGAGCAATGAGAAAGGAAACAACACACGAAAGATTTATATAGCTTCACTCAACTTGGGCTACGTTTAGTCCTTACGATTGTAGGATTTCCACTAAGACCAAACATCTTGTGGTTTTATTTTTCTGAAGCCTCCATAGGCTCCTACAATAAGGTATTCTTTCTTTCTTGAAGCTTCCTCAGGCTCCTACAACCAGTATTCTCTAAGCCTCTACAAGATCACCCAGGTATCTTTCTACAAGTCTCTTCAAGCTTAACCCTTAATAGCATCTAGTACTGCACACAACCACCTATTGTGTTCCTAGACCTTAAGAAGCCACAGTCTATTGACTGCCCTTTCTAGTTCTTTTTAGTAACACCTTTGCTAGATAGATACATCCACCTATTGTGTTCCCAGAACTTCAAAAGTAGTAGTCACCTGACTACTCTTATAAGCTCTCTTAAGTAGCACTTCCTACTACATACACATAGTTACCCGTTGTGGTCCCTTCACACTAAGGGAATGGTGGACAAAACACTTCCGGTTTAAGCACAACTGGCTTTCACCTATAGTGTTCTGGGCTAAGGAGTTCCTTTAGATATAGGTTTGTCAACTAACCTTTACCCACTACTTTAGCAATCTTCCTTGCAATTAGCTCCTTTGCACTTGATCAATTTATAGACTTCATCAAGGAGCTAGCTATTTGTGGTCATTGGAGGTTGAATTCAAATGTTGCATGAGTTGTTCATTTTCATGCAGGTAACTGTCATGTTCAATTCAACCTCAACCATACCACTCATTGAGTTGTGTTCTTCATCTTTGCTCTGAAAATGAATGGAACACTTCAAAACAACCAAGAGGGGGGGTGAATTGGTTGAACCTTGGTAAATTAAAATTTTCAATTCAGAGTTTTTCCACAGGATCTTTATCACTTTAAAAATATTTTGAAACCAAGAATCATTTATTCAATCAAATTCCTCTGTCAAGAAATCAATGAATAGTACATAACTTTCTGTGCAAACAATTTGAATCACCACCAAAGCTATTGAGAGATGAAGAGATAAGAAGAAAGATTAGCCACTGATTTTTATACTGGTTCACTTCAAACACTATGAAGCTACATCCAGTTCTTCCACTCAACACTAGAGTAGAGTTCCACTATTGCAAAAATATTCTTACAAGATATTACAAGCCTCTCTTTATCAACCCTAGATAAAGTTTAGAAGTCTAAAACACTATTAGACCCTTGGAGACCAAACCCAAAACTGAGAACACTACTCAGCTTCCCTTAGAGAAACACTATCTCTAATCATGTAAGAAAACCCATTTACAATAGACTAATCTTTACATAATTCAATTAAAAGAATTACACCTTCAAAGAATAAGGAAAGATTTCACCTGATAATCCAAAGAACATATGCATATGAATGATTCAATCAGGTTGAAAGAGAGATTATAAACTCAATGCATTCATTTCCTTATGCTTTGACACAATGATGATGCTTCACTTCACCAAATCAAAAACCCATTCGAATTTGTGAAGCCTATGTGATGTTAGAAACTCAGAAACCACACTAAAGAAAGCTCATAAACGTTTGTGATTGCTCAGTATACGAATTTCTCAAAGTCACAAAAAACAGAGCAAGAGGTTTCTATTTATAACTGATTTCTAACTGAAAATAATCGATTAAACAAGTTCATGTAATCGATTATTTTGCATATGTAATAGATTAATTCAAGAATGTAATCGATTAAAGTGCTCCTGATTAGCTCGGGTTAATCGATTATTTTGTTGGTTGTTAAACCCAAAATGTAGACTTGAACACTTTAATCGATTAAGCGACTATTTAATCGATTACATAAGCTATTTTAATCGATTATTTGGCATGTGTAATCGATTACATGTTGTTACAAAAGTTATTATAAATAGAAAGGAGGCTTGGCTTGAAACAAAACTTGAACACTTCAAATTTTCTGAATATACATAAGCCTTCTAAGAGTTTGAAAGTGATTTTCTGGGTTAACTAAGCTCTTGTCCCACTCTTTAATCTTCATGGGTATTGAATTTTTTCTTGGGCAAGAGATTTCATAGAAATGATGGAGAGCATGTTATTAAATTCTTTTTCTACATTCAACTCTGATTGGTAACTCATATGTATTCATAATCATTGGATCATCAGGTTGTTTCTCTCCATTATCTTTGGTTTGTAAATTTGTTTTTGTATTGTTTGTTATTTGATGCTATTGTAAAAGGGTTCTTTGAAGCTTAGGCTAGAGTAGTGGTCTCTAGGGAAGAACATAGTAGTCTTCTTTGGTTCTTGCTCACTAGAAGTCTAATAGGGTTTTAGATTTCTATTCTTTATCTAGTATTGATAAAGAGAGTTTGTTGTAAAGCTTTTGATCATAGGAATTTATAATAGTGGAACTCTAATTTAGTGTTGATTAGAAGAAACTGGATGTAGCTTCTTTTGAGAAGTGAACCAGTATAAATTCTTGAGTTGCTTTTCTATCCCTCCATCTTTATTAGTTATCTTACTCATTTTGTTCTTTGCATCATTATCATTACTCAACAAGTTCTGTTTTGAGCTATTGGTTTCTTGGGCAGAGTGATTTGATTGATTAAAAGTATTCTTGATTTAAAAGTGATGAAGATCCTTTAACTCTGATTTTATAAACAATTTTTTTAATACCAAGATCAAACCAATTCACCCCCCTCTTGGTTATTGTGGGTATTCCTATTGTTTTCAATTGGTATCAAGAGCAGGTTCTTGAGTGTTATTCAAGATCACTATCTTTAAAAGAAAATGAATACCACACAAATTACCTTCAAGGAAGGTACCTCCCTCAACCGTCCTCCAATGTTTGAAGGAGAGCACTTCAATTTTTGGAAAAATAAAATGAAAATCTTTTTTCAATCAAATGACCCAGTTGCTTGGAATGTTATAGAAAAATGCCCTGTTATTCCTATAAAAATTGTTGGTAATGATATGATTCCCAAAGAATGAGATGAAATGACAGATGCTGAAAAGAGAGTTGTCCAATATGATTTTAAAGCTAAGAATATGATTACTTTTACACTTTCCTCTGTTGAATTCTTTAGAATTGTTGTGCACAAGTGCAAAGGAGATGTGGGAAATGCTGGAGATAACTCATTGTAACACCCCATATGCATTTGGTATATTAACATATTATTTAATCAGATAAGCACATATTTACTTTAATTAAAAAGTCGCGGAAGCGATAATAAAACTGTATTTCTTGATTCACTATGTATGATTCGCGTTAAGTGCTCAACTTAAACATAAACCAGCCTCATGATCCAAAACAACATAAATAAACCACGGCAGATGCCCAACCAATATCTCTACAAATATAACAGGAGGTAGACAAAGGTATACATATACATATACATATACATCAACTGACACTCATAGTGTCTATACAAAAGAATAAGCATCCTAGTGCTCTGATCTCAAAGATCACTTCCTCACACGAGGGTATACAATCCATAAGAAGAGTCCATGTACAAGACATAAACATAAACACAATATGTGCACACACATATATCTTCCTTCTATAGGGGTACAAGGTATATCAAAATATACAAAACGAGCCTCCCAGCTCACAAAATAGTTGCACAGCTGTCCCTACTGGGGCCTTCTGCCCTGGGAACCATCACCTCTGGTATCAGAGTCACCTGCAAAACATAATCCCCGCACGGGGTGAGATACACATCTCAGTAAGCTTAGGGTCCTTGGAGGCATCTCCTCCATCCTGGCTCACTTCCATGACACACGTCATCAAGGCATCACAATCAATGGCCTCCCGGCCCTCATAACAATATACAGCTAATCATCTAGCTCATGTATATCTGCGGAACTACGCCGCCATGATGCATCATCATCAGCATTAGGACTCTCAATCCTTAGTGTGAGACCGAAACTCACACCCATGCCATCCCATCGGGAGCTACCCCTTGCGCATGGACGCACATATATGGCACCTCCAAAAATAGGCTTCAACCGCGACGGGACCACCTATCTCTTGGTCTTAAGGGATCATCATCACCCTTTACGTGAGCAAACCAAACTAGGAGGTGCACTCTTCTCCTAGGGAGGTCCATATCTATTTAACTGGCCAGAAGATCTAATCACAGGTATCCATACATACAAGGCATAGAATCATGCATATATATCATTATGAGAAAGCAACAACCAATTCAATGCATGCATCATGAATGCAACCATCACTCCCTTGGAGTATGGTGAAACACAGTAGTGGGAAACATCCCCACGAAGCCAAGAACTTACCTGGCAACGCAGTATGTAACGCCTCTCTTTACTCTCTCGTGCTTGATTGATTTTAGATGTTTAGATGAAAATTTCGTGGCAATATTGTATTAGAATCATGTTAGTTATAAATTTTGCGGAAATTCTTTTTCGCTTTGCTTGCAAATTAATGATTCATTTGTAAAGTAAACGATTCCCCCTCACTACGATTATAATAAATAAGTACAGTCCATAGTACAGTCCCAAATACATGTCCAAAATAATATACATACGGTTTAAGTTCAATATAGACTACACATCTACAAAATACATCAAACACAAAATACAAGTCATCAAGCTTTCTCATTATCTCCTCTTCAACAACATCCATAGCCTATGCATCACTGCTTTCCTGCTCGCCCAAATGAATTGGGGTCATCACAGGTGTCAACCACAGACACAACATAGGGTAAGTTTATGATAAACAAAGTTTGAATAATATAAACACAGATAGATAAAATCCACACAACTTATACAGTGTACAGATCATCATACATATACCCATTGTGCGATGTATAAGATGCATGCTTGTCTTTTTATATGATGCATGACTGAGATCTCAACTTATCATAAAATCATCATTAGTGGCCACAGTCAGATAGCACCACCCTCTCCGGTGGAACACATACCTATCCAATCAGTCGGGGTAGGGCAGGGGCGCGTAGGAATGTCACCTCCACCTATGTGATCATCATGGTGGTGTGGTCCTCCCTGAAACACACTACCCCCCAGTTCAATCTCTGAACGCATGGACTCGGTTCAGCTATCTGACAACTCCACGGTTTAGCCCCCGCTAGGCATAACTCCACGGATTA
>PYAF01000245.1:219333-233207 GCA_007407185.1 Glycine tomentella
GATGCTCTGAGAGGGAGAGCTGTGGATAGTTAGAGCTGTTCAGTTATAGCTATTTGAGTCTGTAATGACTCTAGAGCTCTATGTCTTTTGTGTTAGACCTTGTATGGTCTGTGGAAGCCTAGATTGTACTAGGCTAGAATGATGAACCTCAGGTTAGAGGATTTGTGTGTTTGATATCACTGAATGCCTGTTACATTGTATGTGATGTGTGTATTGATACCTGATTTAGGGCTGGACACTAAGGGTGTCATTGGTTGGAGCCATAGATCAGGAAGAGGACGACAGAGTGTGCCTTAGACAGGTAAGTTCAGTGTCCTTGGGTATGATTCCCATCTTGTGCACCACACCACACTCCTGGGGAGTTGTGGTCATTTCATAATATATGCATTAGCATCTGCATTCTGGTGTTGATATATGTATGGCTCTGAGATGGTTATATTCTGAGATACTGATACAGGAGATGGATTCCTCCTGCGTTGTGATATGCTGAGCTATTATTGTACTGTGATTGTGATTGTGAGAGATCTATTGGCCAATAGATAGATATGGACCTCCCTAGGAGATGGTTTCCTCCTAGTATGGCTGGCTCTTGGGTGATGATGATCCCGGGGTAATAAAAATCCCCTAGGCCAAGGGAATAGTTCAGATGGTTCCCTGCTATTCTCGGAGGTACCATATGTGTACATCCCCGTAAAGGTTAGCATCCGGTGGGATGACACAGGTGTGAGTTCCGGCCTCACACTGGGAGACGGTTTCCTCCCCTTATAGGAGATGGTTTCCTCCTATCTTGTGACTTTATTCAGGGCGATGGTTTCCGCCCGTGCTAGGAGATGGTTTCCTTCTAGCCTGGCATTGATGATGAGATGCCACTGATTGATTTATTGGGATATTTGTTATGTTGATATTATAACCTAATATACTAGGCCAGTGAGCCATGTGATTGTGATACTTATGTGTGTGTTATGATAGTGGGCCAGGGTGAAGGAAATCCCTCTATGGACCCTGAGCTTACTGAGATATATATCTCATCCCTTGTGGGATTCCGTGTTTTCAGGTGACCCTTCCAAGAGAAGAGGACAACACTAGGGCAGATGGCTCTGTGAAGATTATAGTTTTGGGATAGAGATAGCACGTGATAGCTTAATGGCTCATTTTGTTTAGTAGCTGACTGACAGACTATAGAGGGTTGTAGAGCTTACAGGCTCTTTTATTTTGAGATACTTGGATGTACCCTCTAATGATGTACCCTCTAGTGTAGGGAAATTATTTTGTAGAACCTTTGATGTGGTTCAGACTCTGTAGATGTACATCACTTGTATATAGTATAGAAATATTCCTCCTCTGGTATATATTGTAATTAGTATTACCTGCCTATGTGTTATGAGTTGAGATATAATACTGGATCAGCAAGGGCATGTTCTATATTGATATTTTGCATATGTGTGTGTTTTGTTATGCTTTATACATTAATTGTGAATATTGTCCTGCATGATAACCCATACATAATGAATCAAGAGAACCGATCCAACCGCTTCTGCCTTATATTAAACTGTAATTTATGCGTAATTATGATATTATTAATGATAACATGTCGGAGGCCTACGGGGTGTTACATAATTCACACTAAATTAGAGTTCCACTACTATTATTAAATATTCTTACAAGCTTTTACAAGAACCTCCCCTTTATCAACCCTAGATAAAGAACAGAAATCTAAAACCCTATTAGACTTCTAAGGGGAAAGATTCAGAGAACACTATTCTGATCTTTAAGCTAGAGAACCCTTCTCTAGTCCCAAGAAATAAGAACCCAATTACAATAGCCAATTACAACGAAATTTGTAAACAAAATTACAATCAATGAGTTAAGGAAAGAAACAACCTGACGATCTAGTGAATGACATGTAGATGAATGAACAATTCAGGTTGAAAGACAAAAACAAACTCAGAACATTCTTCTTCCTTAACCTTTGAAAGAGACTTCTTGCTTTAAAGAGTCACTCAAATACCCATGAATGTTTTAGTTGAAGCAAGAACTCATAGAACTTAGAAAAATCACTTTGGAAGTGTTTAGAAAGCCTGTGTATGCTCAGAATACGAATTGATCAAGTTCCAAAACAAGCTGAGCCTTGGTTCTATTTATAACAAACTTTTGTAACTGTCAGTAATCGATTAAATTAACCTTGTAATCGATTAAAGTGTTCAACAAAGTTTCTGGGCATGAGCAACGAGCAAAATAGTCGATTATTTCGTCTTGTAATCGATTAAGACAGGAAGCTTCAAAATATCAAAATGCACTATGTAATCGATTACGAACTTTGGTAATCGATTAAACCAGGAAGCTTTTAAAAAACAGAATGAACTATGTAATCGATCACAACATGTGGTAATCGATTAAATAAGAAAAACATGATTTTTAGTTTGAACTAAATAATCGATTACAGTTCCTGGTAATCGATTATAATTCATAACAAAGCAGTCCAGTCTTATACAAAGGTAAAATAATCGATTAAACCGATAGGTAATCGATTAAATTGTTTATGAAGGTTTTCCAGATTTGAATGAAGAACAAAATAATCGATTAACTCTCTTTGGTAATCGATTAAAACAATGAAAAACTTATTTTTCCAAAAACCTTTCAATCCAATTGAAACCTTAGTTAAATTTTACAAGCTTTGTTTGTTTTTAATGAAAACCACTTAGTTAAATGAATGAATGAATGAATGCATGGATCAATCAGATAGCTCTCCTTTTACATAAGTTTTTCAATTCCAAGTCTTCAAGCATGTTGAAAGCTCAAAACCAATCTTGAATCAAAGACTTCCAAACTTCATGAAGCTCCACCTGTATTCAACAATCTCCCCCTTTTTGGCTTTAAACATTCCAAATTCTTGATTGACCATTTGTTAAACTTGAAGCTTTTAAAAGAAATTGATCATGGAAGACTTTGAATTTTTTCAGACTTGAAAATTTACACTTTCTTTACAAAGAACAAGTGTTAAAGCATCTGATTCCTTTTAATCATCATTTACAAGTATTTTGGGTATAATTGATTCATTTTAAACACTTAGCTCCCCCTAAATTTCACAATCCATTCAATTCAAATTTTGGGCAAATTTTTGGACAAAAAAACAGGGATGAATAGAGTAATATGCAGAGTTTGTCAAAAATCAATCATTTCTCCCCCTATTTGGCTTGTTAAAGTCAAAAACATAAAGGGCACAACGGATAATTGAAATAGAAACATAATGGAAGTTTATATATTGATAGGGAAGCCATTACATAATGAAATTTAAAACATAAAAATAACAACTAAAAACAGAGCACAAAAACTTAAATAAACATAGGCCTAAAAGTCTACAGATTCATCATCTTTGATGTTGGCCTCTATTGTATCTAGTCTATCCCTTATTTCACCTAATGCTACATTAGTTTCAGCCTTAAACTCTTGTTGCATATGGATCAGGTTGTCCATCTTCTGCAACATAAGGGCTTCAAACTGTGAGTACAAGGGTTGAGTTTGATCCCTTCCTTCATCCTCAAAGTATTCCACTTGAGCACCAACATCAGCAGGAGGAGGAGGCATTTGTGGTTGAGCTGCCATCACCCATCCTTGTGGTGTCTTCTGCATTCCAGGCTTTGTGAGGTGTTTTTCTTTGATAAGGCTGTTACTGGAATTAGTATGGTCCATAACCTCATTTGTCAAATCAATGTTGAAGTGATCAATGAACCTAGATACCAGGACAGGATTGGGAAAAGGATAGTTGACCAACCTCTTAGACTTGAGCATAATTTCCTCAAATATAAGAATCCAATTCATGGGAATAGAGTTCTTTAGACCATACACCAATTGTAGGTCTTTGATAGAGTGCTTTTATTTAAATTTTTGTCTATCATTATTAGTTTATTTGACCTCTTTTGGACTTTTATTTTCCCATTCTACTTTAGTTTTGTCTTAGGCAAGTAAGTGGGTTTAATTGCTAATTGTAGCGTATTTTTTGGATTTTATGCTCACTTGACCTATTTGCCTTGTATAGGATCTACAGAGCTCTACAAAACTCTAAATGGAGCGTTCTAGTAGTCCCTGAAAAGATAACGAAAAGATCTACAAGTTTGCTACAAATAGCCCGAGGCCAATTCTGTCATTTGGAGGGTAATTTTAAGCTTCAAAGTTAGCACCTCTGCACTTGTAATTTTGGGCTGCAAATTTGATTTTTATGGTTGTAAATAGTAAATAATTAGAATTGATGGGTTTTGTTGATGGCCCATTCTTTTCTTCAGACTTAGTCACTACATATTAGTGACATTGGACAGATTTTGACACAACTTTCATTTTAATAAAAACAACTTTACATTTCCTTCTTTTAAGTTTTTAGGATCAAAACCCTTGCTCTTATTTTCTCTCAACTGTTCTTCCTTGTTCTTCATTGTTCTTCATTTTCGTTGTGCTATGCTTCCATTTTTGTGCAATCATCCCATGGGACTTTCACTGATGATGATCATGGAAGGCTAAATACTCAATCAATCCAAGGATCCAACCCAAGCACAAGGAGAATTTGAGTTCTGGTTTGGTATTTCGAATTCTATTTGAATGTTCATCTTCTTCTTCAATTGCTATTCTGTTTTCATGATTATGAATGCATTTAGGATTGAAAACGAATTAGATTATGGATTCGTTTACTAATTTCGAATATTAATCATAGATTAATTGGATGATATTTCAGTTAAGGTTGTGGTTTCAATCAATTTAGGGGTTAAGTCGATTGAATTGCTTCTAATGAGATTGAATGAACTTTCATAATAGGATAAAATTTCTAAGAACAATGATGATTTGAATTGCTTGGTGAGGTGAATTGGATTGATGCTTTAATTCTGTTTTACATTGCTTCTTTTGAATTCTGTTAGTTTCTGTGTTGCTCTTTAATTTTAGTTTATGTTTTTGCAAGTTTTACTTACGCACACAAATTGTTTGATAAAATTTCCCCCTTACTGTTATTAGTGAATTGAAGCTAGAACCATATTGATTGTGTTTCTGAGTCGACCTAGGTTAATCCTGTGCTACAGAATTAACATAGTTAAATTATTTTGGAGCGTAACGGCAAACGTGTATCAGTCTTCATCAGTGGCTTGGGAATGATTAGTGGCCCTAGGAGTTATTGTAACATCCCCAAAATTATAAATATGTGATGATAATTGGATACAAGTATGTTTAGAGAAAAATAACTATATCACTCTTTCCATGAAGTAGAAATTACTAGAAAACCCTTAAGATGAAAATTACAAAAAATGCCCTTGGACATTTTTGAAAATGACCAAAATACCCTTAGGTTGAATGGCATAATTACCAAAATGCCCCTAGGCCAAAAATGCTCAAATAACTTTAGAAATTTTGTAGAAACTTGATGAAATTATAGAATACACTTAGCTGACTAAGTATCAACATATTTTGTGACACAAAACTCTAGAATAAAATTTCTACAAATTTTAGAAGATGACAACTTTGAGGCTTTATTCAAAAACTCAAGCATCAGAAAAATATGGAAAAATGATACATGAAATCTATAGAATTTTCTCTTAATTATAGGATGAATAGACCTATTTACTAAAATGGTTTAGTAATTTTGATGGTCAGAAGAAGTATAGCCCAATCAAAATCAAGATAAAGATGCAGTCTAGAATGAAAGGATTATGTATTGCCTTATATAAGACTGCTTGGGATTAATTTAAACTATCATTGGGATAAATTCTTAGGAACATCTATAATTTTAATATTCAAAATTTTATTTAGATAAAAGAATTCAAATTAAATTGGATTTCTTTTTAAGAAAATGCCATATTGAAACTAGATTTTTATTCATCATAAAAAATGACCACATGTGGCATGAAAGGAAGAAAAATTGGTATTCCTTCCCTTTAGATTGGTCCTTCACATGAGAAAACATATAGAAGAGGCAATAAAATTCATGATAAGCCACTTGGAAAGCAAGCCACATGATAGAAACAAGTGGCATGACACTTGTATGGCTTAGATGCAAGATAATATAAAAATCAAGCCAAAATTTCTCTACACTCTTCCATCTTGCACGTAGACAGATCTAGACATTATTTCAACAATCCCAACGGTCAAAAGTTATATATGTGAGATAGTAGTGTGCCCTTAAAATTTTAAAGAGATCCAACGGTTAACGAATCCAGAATCACTATTTTACTAAAACGGGTTTTGGGGTAAAGGAAAAACACGAAATCTTCTTAAAATCTAGCCATTCCACGAAAATTTGTGAAGATTGCTCTACAAGCCAAGCTACTGCACGTGCACATCAAGAAGAATGAAGAAGTTCTGAGAAAAATCAAGAAAATGGACACTTGGATGGTTGAAAAGCAAGGAGTCTTGCCATTGGTCCATTTGGAAAGCTAAGTAATCATAACTTAAGTGATATTTTCATGGACAAGGCTTGTTAAACAAGTTCATTCACACTATAAATAGAGGGAGTAGGAACTGAAAACATCAAGCCTCCAAGGGAAGTGAATGTGCCAAAACTCTCTTGCTTGCATCCTTTCCTTTTTCATCCTTTTATCTTCAAATTCTACATCCTTTTCACCTTTCATTTTCAAGAAAAATAAAAGCAAACCTAAGCCTTGCTACTTTTGAATCTCACGTGGAACTAGGAACATTTAGAAGGATATCAAGAATCAAACTCCCTTGAGGTAGGTGAAGTTAAATCTCTAGTTAATCAATGAGTTGGATTAATTTACATGCTAAATTATGGTTATTATTTAGGCTTGAATTTCATGCTATTTGAAGGTTATTCTTTGATGAGAATATGTTGAATTAAGCCATAAGATAGGTTATGATTTATACCCATCAATATTAGTGAATTATGGAAGTCCATTTGATGATCTTGTGAGGTGATTTTAATGATACTTTGGACTGTCTGTTTATATTTTTATGGACATATTTTGATTTAATTTTTGAAGCAGAGGATGAATGGTGTGGAGTTGAATGGTTTAAATACTTGATGTTTTGATTTTGAGGATTAATTATTTGATTTTAAGGATTAATTAGTGTGGTGGTAGGTGAAAGGAGAATTAAGATGTATACTAGGTATGAATCTTTGCTTGTAAAGGTTTAAAAAAATTAGATATTATTTATATTGAGGATGATTAGTTAGACTACTAATATAATTTTTCTGTAGTTAAGGTTATTCTCTGGTTATGCATAAGTTTGGTAATAATCTTACTTGATTAAGGTATGGTGGTGTAACCATACTTATAAAAGCTTATTGGATAAGATATGCATACTTATGATATATATGATGATATGATCTGTGTTTTGCTTATGCATTTGATTTTTCATATGGATGATTGATGTGATTAAGATAGGTGGATTCATGTTTCCATGTTCCAAGTCCAGTACGAGGCTTTGGGGAAACAGAATCTAATGCTACATACAGTACAATATGTAGTACCCATGGGCAAGGATATATGGCAAAATTCATGCATGTTTGCGTAAGACTATAGCAGCGACCACGCTCAGCGTGGCCACATACAGTACGATATGTGGGAGCCATTTGCCTTGAGATAGTTCATCTCATGCATTCATATAGTTTGCATATTGCTTGTGTATGTGTTTGATTATTTGACTGATTTTACTAACCTACTAATAGGGTCGGGATTTAGCTTTGCCTACTGAGAAATTTATTTCTCACCCAATTTGTTTCATTTTTTTTAGATGGCAATGATGGACAGGTTCTATGAGGCCTTGAAGTAGTGAAGATATATAAAAGAAGTTATGTACTAAGCTGGACTTTTGAGAAAGTAGTGTACTTGTATTATATAAACTTTTGTATCAGAGACATTGGTTATGTATATGAGTAACAAATCTTTTGAAAATTTTTCGTTTTAAAATTTTTACTAATATACGCTTCTTATAAAAGTTATCTTTAAGTACTAATAAAATTAACAAGAATAAGTAGAAATTTAGGTCGTTACAATTATCACATAGGTAATGATATAATGGAGCAACCTATCCTCAGGGGTCATTGGTCCAGTACCCAACCTATTCCTAAGTTGCATATGTGGGTCATGAAGCATTTCCCTATAGGTATCTAATTTGTTATAACCCTGATAAGTGCCATATTTCAGTTAAATTTATGTTTCAAATAATGGCACTTATCTTTTGATTTCATTAACTTGGCTTATAAATTTCCATAAACCTAGTTAAAAAGCACCTAGTATTTGTTTTAAAGTTGTTTTGGAAGATTAATCCAATCATGTTTTGTGTTTGATAGATTTCGTAGATTTCCGAATAAACAAAACAAGCAAAGAAGGCTTATATAGCAAGTATGGGAGGTGCACCAAGCATATCAGGCCCAGAAACCAACATGGCCCAAAGCTTTCTTCAACATTAAGACTTTAACTTGCCCAGGCGACCAACCATAGTGTATTTTGCTCGCCTGGGCGAGCTACAAGTTCCAAATAGATATGTTAAGCTGGCCCAGGCGACAAAAACATGAAGAAAATGGTGGCCTGGGCGAGTGAAGTAACTCCACTCTTTTGATTATATATCCAAAAAGGTCTGCTCTTGGCCATTCCACACGCTGCCTAGCAGAGGCGTGGTTATCTCAAGTGGATTCTCTCTTTTTTAGTAGATGCCGAACCTGCTGCCCCATTGACTAAGAAGGGGGCGGACGCAGCAGCTACATGGACCCCTTCCTTTCTATTGTTGCCAGTGCTTTCCCGGGTCGAGAAAAAAAGGGCAGGCAAAGCCCGAAGGCTGCTATCCCAATAGGCCAGTGGGCGGAACGAGGAGAGGGCCCGACAATCATACCACCGCAGTCGAAAAAGAGTGTTCCCTTTAGATAACACGCATCCTAATTTATATTTCTCCTCGTCAATTTTGTATAAATTTTTATCTTTTTTCGAAAAAATAGAAGGAAAACGCTCTTTATTATTGGATCTTTTTTGTTTTTGTTTAGTTCGTACTCTTTGCAAATTTATTTCGACATCCCTTTTTTTTCCTTTTTGATAAATTTCATTGCTGGCAGGAGGCAAAAACCTATAAATAGGCCACGAAAATGGAGAGGAAAACATGTTTGGAGACTTCCTTTCTTGCCTTTGCTTATTCTTTTGCGTAGGAAACTTAAATATTAGTAAGTAGGTAGGTTAGGAAAGTGAGAGAAGTGAGGATTAGTGTGGAGACTCTGCCAGAGAGAAGCGAGGATGGGAACATTCAACAACTCTTTCCGAGAGGAGGTTCTCTCTATGCTTAGCTAGCTTCTTAGAGGTTGGATGTAATCTTCTTAACCCTATACTTCTTTTAATATTCATGCATGAATCGTTCTATTTCTTATTGGTAGTTTCATTCTGCGCTTAATGCTAGATCCTACTTGATCACTAGTATCATGAACTTAAATCCTAAGTGAGACTGGAAAGTAATCTTAGGGTTTTGAACTGAATGAAGTTACTGATTACGTTACGTTGCTAGGAATAGGGCATAATGTTTTGATTGCATAAAAGCACGCGATCATAGTTCTTAACGCTGGGGTATTTACTTAAATATGCGAGGGATCGATATGCGGTAAAATATCCTTAGAACTTGAATGCGAGGGATCGATTCAAGGTAACCTAGTGTGCATCAATAAAGAATAAGACGATGATTTATGTATGGTAAATATTAATTGAATATAGAACGTTAAGAATGATGAAATCCAATACCGCTTTCTCATAAAATATATTTTCATTTATGTTAAGTTTAGATATTTTACTTTACCTGCATCAACAAATGAAATATCATTCGACGTACTTGTACATAACTATTCAACTGTTTAATTCAATTTGGATTAACTGAGTAAGCTCAATTCCCTGTGGAGATGATCTTATAAATTTTGAAACTTACAACAACAAATCGGTGCGCTTGCCGAGAAAATTCCTAACAAGTTCTTTCAAATTTAATTTCTCAGTTGAATAGGACTTTTCTTCGCTTTTGTTATTTTTAATTTTGTATAAATTATCTTCTGTTTTATTTTACTTTCCCTAACCTCGGTACTTACAAATTATTGCAAGTTTGTTCTTTTTCCTTTTTGAGGTAAATTTCTTGCAGCTACATCGATATTAAACTTAGAAATTACTAAGACCATAAAGGAAAAACGAAACAAACAACCAAAGAGCTACCGAGTAAATCTTCTATTTTGATTCTCCGTCACTAGTAAAGCCACCTCTAAATATGGCTGATAGAGGAGGAGGGGAAAATAGACCACAAAGGAGGACTCTAGGTGATTATGCTTATCAACAAGGACCAAAGCATTACAACAGCATAGTCATTCCTCGTTTCAATAAAAAAGTTGTGGAATTGAAGCCTGCATTGCTCAGTCTAATTGGATCACATCCTTTTGCCAGACTAGATCATGAAGATCCATACACTCATTTGTCCACCTTCATGGAGTTGTGCAGTACCATGGGAGCCTCTGATGCAGATGCTGAAGGTATCTATCTCAGAGCTTTTCCATTCTCCTTGACAGGTAAGGCAAAGGTATGGCTTCAATCCCAACCTAATAAAAGTCTTAGCACTTGGGAAGAAGTGGAGGAGAAATTTATTGCCAGATTCTTTCCTCCATCTAGATTCATAAATGCAAAGTTAGCAATTGCTACTTTTTCCCAAGGGTATAATGAACCTCTCTGTGAAACATGGGAGAGATTCAAATCTTTACTGCGTAGGTGTCCAAACCATAACTTTGATGATATTGCATAGTTACATATTTTCTACAATGGTTTGAGACCTCAAACCAAGATGATTCTTGATGCCTCGGCTCGGAGGAAGCAATTATAATCATCGACTCCATAGCAGCTAGTGATTATCAATCTCATAATGATATATCTCTGATTCAAAGGAAAGGTACAATGGAGCTGGATACTCAAAATGCAATTCTGGCTCAGAATAAGCTCTTGACTCAACAAATAGAGGCCTTGACCAAACAAATAGGCCAACTTCCTCAACAATTTCATCAACTAAATGGTGATTGCCAACAAGAAGAAGAGGCTGATTATATGCAGAATCAGACCAGACCTCAACAAAACTTCCAAGGAAATTACCAAGGCTACAAAGATGGTCCAAGTTCTTATGGCTGTTCTTCAAATAGGGTTCCACCACCACAACAAGAAGAAGCTCAGCCTGATAGAATATCAAAAATGGAATATACTCTAACTCAGTATATGCAGATGACCATTTCAAATCAAAAGAACACTGAGGCTTCCATCAAAAATCTTGAAGTTCAGGTTGGACAGCTTGCAAAACAACTGTATGAGCACAGAAGTGGACCCTCTTAAAAAAAAACACATGATAATCCAAGAGAACCAAGAGGATGTTTTAGAGTGGATGTCTTGAATGGAGGAATTTCTGACTCCAAGAAGTTGGCTCAAGGAAAAGATTATTCAACTGAAGCATTAGAGGAAATGAGTAAATCTGAAGAAGAAGATAGTTTAGACTATCTACAACAATCAGATGCTTTCAAGAAAATTCCTTACCACTAGTTTATCTTTGAGGAATTGTCAGAGGAAGTGAAAAATCAAGAATCACAGATAAAGGTAAACACAGTACCTCCATATGCTAACAATGCTTTCCTTGCAGGGAATTTAAAGAAACCAGTTATCAGTAATACAAGTCCAAAAGAAAAGAAACTGGTTAAAATATTGGAGGAAAATACAAAAGCTAAGGGCTCATCCATATTGTCCAATTGCTGGGAGCCGAAACCATAACAAAGGCGTCCAGCTAATACGATGTTAAAGAAGCGCTTCTGGGAGGCAACCCAGTGTTTTTAATTTTTGTCTTTATTTATGTCTTATGCTTATAAATTATGTCTAAATTTTACTTTTTTGATATCTTATCTTTTTGAAAGTATCATCTGTTTTGTTAGAACTTGGCTGCAGGTCGATTTTTTGTTAGGAAAAGGCAAAACAGGTGAAAAGAATGTGGCATATCCTGTTGATTATCTGAATGGAGAACATCGAGCTTCTCAGCCACGATCTTCAAAAATCAGTGACATTGTTTTTTTTTTTATTTCTTTACTGCTTTGTAGTACTTTGTTTATTTAGTCACTTTGTTTATGTTTGCATTTTTACTTGCATACAGAGGTTTCTCTCTTTTTGAAAATACACATTTTAAATACTTTTTGTTTGCTTAACATGCATGTATAAATTTTTTTGGGGCTTAACTGATATGTCATGTTTTGAAAAGAATCAACAGATAAATGTTTTGAAAAACTTGTTTTTGACTTGGATCAGAACGCCATAAAATGATTTTGGAAACTTTGAGAATGACAAACAAATGAATGGTTTTCCAAAGATCAAAATGAAGGCAAGATTCTTTTTACGTGGAATTGATAAAGAACATCTTTCGAAACATTGATTTGATTTGAACATGAAAACAGACCTTAAAACCCAAGTGAGTGTGTGCATCCACAGAAATTATATTGAGTGACCTCACTGATAAAATCTATAGTTGATTTTGCATAAATTTCTAATTGTCATAACATATGATGCATGAATATGATTTAGGCCTTCTTTCTTATTTAAACATCTTTAAGCCACTAGCCAAAAAGTTATCCCAATATATAATGATTTATCCTTTGCAAACCCCTTTGAGCTAAACAGTTGATATTTTGTTGAAACCCTAACCTAGAATAGGAATTCCATAGTGCCTTAGGTTAGGAGAGCAAAGAAGGATTTTGTAGGAAATTTTTATCAGTTGGGTAGCTGATGTAATGAAAAAGACTTTGTTTAAAAATGTGGCTATTCATGTGACTCAAAAGCTAAAGAAAGATAAGAGAAAGAGAAAGAAAGGAATAGAAAAGAAAAGAAAGAAAAAAGAAAAAGGAAATAAAATTCCTTATGTTTTAAAAATGATACAAAGTTGGGTGAAAAGATTGATATGATAAAAAATGGATGTCTTGGAAAGAAAGATAGGAGGTGATGATCTAAATGTTTTTATCTTTATTTGCTCTCCTAGTCCCAAGGTCATTTGAATATCTAGAAAAACCAAGATTTCTTTCTAGCCAGGCCCAACCACAAAAGCCCTAATGATCCATGATAAGTATGTAATTTGATTTGATGGGAAATGAACTGCAAAATCAATCTATGATATATCAGTGTTGGAATTGAGATTAAACACTTACCTGTGGGAGAATTAAACACTTTTGAGAGGTTTTCCGCTGTTTGAATCAATCACATGTTTCCTCTGGTATTCTTTAGAAATGAAATGTGAATTGATCTTGATCTCACTTTGGTTTTGAGAATCTCATCTTTTGTTTCAAATTCTTAAGGTTGACTACTTTTTGAATATGTTCTGATCACTCTGGAAAGTTGATTCTTTACAAAGCATGTTCATCTTTTATACTCCTACTAATTGTAGTGTTAGTTACTTTGCTTGAGGACAAGCAAGATTCTAGGTTGGGGGGTGTGATAAGTGCCATATTTCAGTTAAATTTATGTTTCAAATAATGGCACTTATCTTTTGATTTCATTAACTTGGCTTATAAATTTCCCTAAACCTAGTTAAAAAGCACCTAGTATTTGTTTTAAAGTTGTTTTGGAATATTAATCCAATCATGTTTTGTGTGTAACACCCCGTGTGCACCCGGTGTCTTATTATTAATAATATCAGAATGACGCATAAAATCACAGTCTAAAACAAGGCGAAAGCGGTTGGATCGGTTTTCTTGATTCATTATGTATGGGTTATCTTATAGAACAATGTTCACAATTAAAGATCATACCATAGTAAAACACACACACGCAATAACTCACTATAGAACATGCCCCTGCTGATCCAGTTTCATATCCTATCTCATAACCTATAGGCAGGTAACACTAAACACAATATGT
>PYAF01000245.1:244233-255916 GCA_007407185.1 Glycine tomentella
AAATAATTAAGGTATGGGGGAGTCTTGCTAAATAGAATTTAAGTATTAGCTTACCTCAAATTAATCTCTAATCTCAATCAATTGATTACTTGAATTAAGATAGAATTAAGTAAAAGTATAAGAGGAAGAAAAGATTAAGGGAATCAAGTTTGATTAGGTAAGTTATTTAGATGAATGAAGCAACCATAAACAAGCTAAGTACTTAACTTTTTAGTGTTTAAAATTATATTGTTTTAGATAGTTGATTAGGGGGGTTTAATCATTAACATTAAGTAATAGATTAGAATAGTTTAATCTTTAATATAGTAGAATTAGAGTTAAGAGAATTTTAAGCTAGTATGCCCTAGTAAAAGTCATAAAGGAACTAAAATTAGTTATGTATATAATTGTATATGATTGAAGAAGATTTTGTGGTTGTTGAGAAAATTATAGATGTTGTTTATTTATTTCTTAATGATATTTGAATTGTTATTTGTACTTCTGTAAATAAAATTATATAGTTACTGTAAAATAAAGCTAATTAAATGATTCTGTATGTTGTATGTTGTTGAAAACTGTATGTTGTTAATTAATCTGTATGTTGTTGTTGAAAAAAACTGTATGTTGTTAAATAATCTGTATGATGTTGTGGAATAAAGCGGTATGTTGTTAATTAATAAATCTGTTTAATGTTATTAAATAAATCTGTATAATTAATAAATCTGTATGCTGTTAATAAATCTGTATGCTGTTGATTAATAAATCTGTATGTATTGCTGAATGAATCTGTACGCTGTTGATAAAAGGATCTGTTTGCTGTTAAAGATAGTTGTGATTTAAGTAACAAAATTAAATAAGGATGTATGGATGCTGTTGCTGTAATCAAATTATTAGACAACATGTGGGAATCTGTTATGGAACATCTATTTAATAATGTTCTTTTATGTGACTTGGAAAATAATTTATAAGCGTGAAACAAGTACAATACCTATATGTGATGTTGAACAATTCAAGATGATGAGATGTGACTTAAGAGGTAAACTATGTGATGATATTGATTTGAGAATTCTGTGATGATGCTTGAGTTGAGAATTTGAGATGAAGATGATGAGAAAAATAATTAAAAGATGAAAAATAAATCATGTGTGCATTTTCATGTGCATCTACCCGGTGGGGTAAAATTGAGACGATGAGATGATCCTCATTAAGAGGTGTTTAGTGTGTCAGATAACTAAACTGAGTTCCATACGTGTTTTTAACTTGGGGGTAGTTGAGACAGTGGGGAACACACCACCATGATGATCACATGGATGGGAGTGATACTCCTACGCGACATTGGGCTACCCTGACGGGATGGATAAGTTCGTTCCACTAAGGTGAGGGTGGGGTTATCTGACAGTGGCCACAAATTTTGAGACGTTAAGCTGAGATCTCAGTCATGCATCATATAATAAGATGAGCATGCATTTCATGGCAATTCTGTCTGTGGAAATGACTTATTTATAATTGTTTACGTATATTTAAATTTGATTTATTAATTGGTTTGTTAATATTTAAATTTTGTTTATCAAGACTAACCTTGTGTTGTGTCTGGTGGTTGACACCTGTGATGACCCCAAATTATTTGGGCGAGCAGAAAAACAGTGATATGGATGTCGTACGAGAAGATAGAATGAAGATTGTATGTTGGTTGTATGCTTTTGATGATCTGTGCTTGCGATGTACTATGGACTGTACTACGGACTGTTTATATATGGACTCTGGATATGTAATGAATGGACTGTGTGGTATGTTTGAACGTCATGGATTATATGTTTTAAATAATGAGTGAAAACTTTTATAATCTCTAAACTCGTTCGGAATTTTCATTTGAACCTTCATTTCTAAATTCATTTTTTTTAAAATCAACCAAGATACGTTTGAACTTTTATCCTTTCTGTTTTTCGAAAAAAAAATTAGCAAATAAAAGTAAAGACGTAATAAAAGAGCGAAGTAGAAGCGGTCGTTTCACACTCCATCATGAACAACGGGATGAAGTGAATACTTCCCTTGAAGAACTCAAGACAAGAATGAAGAACATTGAAGACAAGATCTTTAGGGATGAATCTAGGATGGATTGAGTCTTGTCTTAGTCTGTTTTGTGTTTGGTGTTTAGTTTGTTTTGATATGTTCAAGTTTGTTTTACTTGTTTTGTTAGGTTCTGTTCTAGTATGTTTCATTATGTGTGGTTAAGTTCAATCTCAGTTCAATATGTACTTTCCTTTGACCGTAATGAAAGCATTTCTTTTTCAATTCTTGTCTATGTTTTTAATTTGATATGCCAAATAGGGGGAGTATATGAAAGAATTGATTATAATATGAAAATGAATTGATTATAAGAATCTTTAAGTCAGGGGGAGTAGAAGTAAACAGAATGGTGACTTGTTTGTTTTGAATGAATAATGAATTGACTTTATGGATCATGTCTAGATTTAACACTTGATCTTTGCAAGTGCTGGGAAAACTTTTCAGGTTAACAAGGTTAACAATTTCTTCCTAAGTAGCATGTTTCATCAATTGAGTATTTGGCATACGCAAATCAAAAAGGGGGAGATTGTTAGGAATTATGAAGAATCAAGTTGAGGAAGATCATGAAGAATCAAGTTTAGAATGATCACAAGTTTTGATTTTACATGCCCACTCAAATTGATGGCATATGTATTTTGTTCAAAGCTTGGTTCAAGAAGTTATAACCTCTTATTCCTCACATAGGTTGATTAAGCCATGCATACATTCATTCATTAATTCATGATTAAGTCATATGAATTATTAATCAATTGGTATGACATTAAGGCATTAAGACTTTCATAAAAAGTATTTTTCACTGTTTTAATCAATTACCAATATGATATAATCGATTAAAAGCATGTAAACAGAACTGCATATTGTCATATGAACAATTTAATCGATTACCAATAATTCGTAATCAATTACACTAGTTTGACTATGTTAGAGTCGTTCTGTGATAATCAATTACTTCACGGAATAATCGATTATCTGTGTATCTCCATAATTTTCAGAATCATTTTTTATCTGGTTTAATCGATTACCAGATTGTTGCAATTGATAAAAAATGCTTTGATAAGCTTTTCACACTTCCTGTGATAATCGATTATTTGAGAAATTAATCGATTACATCAGTATTTGAGATTTTTTCCAGATTTCTGATGAACACTTTAATCGATTATTTTAGAACTTTAATCGATTACATGAGTTAAAATAATCGATTACACTTACGAAATAATTGATTACAGGTAGTTAATTCTGTTTTTTTTATAAATAGAAGAAGCTCATTCTGTTTGAGAGAGTTCTGAGTTTTCGAACAAGCCTTGTGAAAATCACTTTCTGAGTATTTTTAAATCACCAAGGCACATAAGAAACAAAAATTCTTAGTAGATTCAAGAATCATGAAGACTTTCATTTGTTGAGTCATCTACTGCATGAGAAGCTTTTGTTGAAGCATTTTTTGTCAAAAGATTTCATCAAGAAAGATCATGACATTCATTCTCAGTCTAGTTTGATCATTTAAATTCATTCATTGCATTGAGGATATTGAGGCGATATCTTTCTTGAATCAATTTCGTTGTTGTTTTGATTAAAACTGTATGTTTTGTTGTTTGTTGTTCATATAACAAATTGTAATCTTTAAAGCATTGCTAGATAGGTTTCTAGTGGGTAGAACAGAGAGGGGATCTCTGGTTCTTAGATCTTTTGAAAAGTCTATAGGTTTAGATTTTGAATTGTACCTAGGGACGGTAAGAGAGATCTGTGTTTGCTTGTAAAGATACTATATTTGTTATAGTGGAAACTCTAATCAAGGCTGATTAGAAGTAAAACTGGATGTAGCCTCCGGGGTTGAGAGGTGAACCAGTATAAATCTTTTGTGTAATTGTATATTTCGGTTCATATTCATATTGTTCTTGAAGTATTATGCTTGTTCATATCACAAGATTGGTTATAGCTCAAGAGTGGTCTGATTGAGATAAAAGTTATTTTTTAAAAGTTAGATTTCTTAATTGGGGCAAGATACGATCCTTCTTTCAAAGACTTCCGTTGTGATTAAAATTTGTTTTAAATTTTAAAAACTCTGAGGTAAAACCAATTCACCCCCCCCCTCTTGGTTATTTGCATAAGTGTTCATTCTATTTTCAATTTTAAGCTTCAAAGTTAGCACCTCTGCACTTGTAATTTTGGGCTGGGAATTGGACTTTTAGTGGTGTAAATAGTAAATAATTAGAATAGTTGGGTTTGTTTATGACCCATTATATTTTCAGAACTTAGTCACTATATATTAGTGACATTATGACTCAACTGTAGAAGCTTTTACTTTAGGTTTCATTCAATAAAAACAACTTTTATTTTTCTTTCTTTTAGTTTTTAGAATCAAAACCCTTGTTCTTCATTTTCTCTCATTTGTTCTTCATCTTCTTCATTTTCATCTTGCTATTCTTCTATTTTACTGCACTGATTTCATGGGGCTTTCCATAGTGATGATCATGGAAGGCTAAATCATCAATCAATCCAAGGATCCAACTAAAGCAAGAGAAGAATTGGAGTTCCAGTTTGGTATTTCGAATTCTATTTGAATGTTCACCTTCTTCTTCAATTTCTATTATGTTTTCATGATTATGAATGCATTTTAGGATTGAAATCGAGTTAGGATTATGGATTCATGTCCTAATTTCGAATGATAATCACAAGATTAATTGAATGATATTTCAATTAGGGTTGTGGTTTCAATTAAGTTAGGAGTAGAGTCGATTGAACTGCTTCTATTGATATTGAATGAATGTTCATGATATAATCAACTTATGAGAATGATGATGATTCAAATAGCTTGGTTTGGTGAATTGGATTGATGCTTTCTAATCTGTTTTACTTTACTCGTTGATAATCTTGTTAATTTCTGCATTGTTCTTTAATTTTAGTTTGTGTTGTTGCATGTTTTACTTTGCGCATACCAATTGTTCGACAAAATTCCACCTTTTATTACCAATGATTTGAAGCTAGAACCATATTGATCGTGTCTCTGAGTCGACCTAGGTTAACCCTGTGCTACAGAATTAGCTTAGTTAAATTGTTTTTGATGCGTCTCGACAACATAATATCAGGGACTCCGAGATCGGTCCCTTGGTTTTTATTTCTCACATTGAGAAGGTTTTCCACTTTAAAAATTGTGTTGTGTTGCTTGCATAATTATTGTTTGTGCATAAAGTATTTTGTTTGTGCAAGACCATTCATAACAGGTCCTGGAAGGGGAAATTGATATCTTTTTCCCAACAACTGGTATTAGAGCCTGGTTATTTTACCTATTGACTTGTGATTAATTATGGAGGCTAATACAAGTAGAATGGTTACACTAAATGGTTCAAATTATCATGTATGGAAAGGAAATGTGGAAGATCTTTTGTATGTGAAGGAGTATCACTTAGTCGTCTTTAGTACTGAGAAACCAACAAATAAAACTGATGAAGAATGGAAGTTGAGTCATCGACAGGTTTGTGGTTATATAATGCAGTGGGTGGATGATAATGTTTTGAATCATATTAGTGATGAGACCAATGCACAAACGTTGCGGAACAAGCTTGAACAACTGTTTGCAAGAAAGACTGGAAACAACAAACTCTTCTTGATTAAGCAAATGATGATGTTAAGGTATCAAGAAGGTACCTTCATGACTGATCTCTTGAATAAATTTCAAGGAATTATTCTTCATCTAGCAGGAATGAGAATCAAGTTTGAAGATGAAGTACAAGGGTTATGGTTGCTTGGTACTTTGCTAGACTCGTGGGAGATGTTTATAATGTCTCTATCTAATTCAACCCCTTATGGTATAATCAACATGGATTTGGCGAAGAGTAGTATCTTAAATGAAGAAATGAGAAGAAAGACACAAGTTTTGTCTTCTCAATCAGAAGTCCTAGTTACTGAAAGAAGGGGGAGAAGTAAAAGCTGAGGTCTGAGAATAGAGACAAAGGAAGAAGCAAGTCTAACAAGTATGCCAATATTGAGTGTCACTATTGTGGTTTGAAAGTACATATAAAGAAGTATTATCGAAAAATGAAGAAATATAATAAACAAGGGAAGTTGAAAGATAATACGAAGGTGGTAAAGATGATCGAGTTGCTACTACCACTTCAGATTTCCTCCTTGTTTATGATTGTGAAGCAATTAATCTTTTATGTCATGAGACCAACTGGGTGATAGATAGTGGAGCAAGCATTCATGCTACATCTCACATGGATTTCTTTACATCTTACAAATTTGGTGATTTTGGATTTGTCAAGATGGGTAATGATGGCTTGGCCAATGTGATAGGAGTTGGAGATGTGTGCTTGGAGACTAGGAATGACACAAGGTTAGTCTTGCATGATGTTAAACATATTCCTGATATTCGTTTGAACTTGATTTCAACAGTAAAACTTGATGATGAGGGATTTTTTAACACATTCAATGATGGTCAATGGAAGCTCACTAAAGGTTCAATGATTGTGGCTAGAGGCAAGAAGTGTTCATCATTGTATATTACACATGCAAGGATCTCTACAGGGAAAATCAATGTTGTAGAAGATGAAGATATAATGGAGTTGTGGCACAAGAGGCTTAGTTACATTAGTGAGAGAGGCTTAACTCTTTTAGCTAATAAGGAGCAACTTCCAGGATTAAAGAAAGCACCATTGAAGAAGTGTTCTCATTGCTTAGCAGGAAAGCAAAATAAAGTTGCATTCAAGAGTTCCCCTCCTTCAAGAATGCCAGCTACACTTGATTTAGTATACTCTGATGTTTGTGGTGCTCTTTATTTTGTCACTTTCATAGATGATCATTCAAGGAAGACATGGGTTTACACCTTAAAGACAGAAGATCAAGTGTTGGATGTGTTTAAGCAGTTTCAGGCCTCAGTTGAGAGACAGACTGGGAAAAAGTTGAAGTGCATCAGACCAGATAATGGTGTAGAGTGCACATGTCCTTTTGATCATTATTGCAGACAACAAGGCATCCAACATCAAAAGGCGCCTCCTAAGACTCCTCAGTTGAATGGTCTTGCTGAGAGGATGAATAGGACACTGATTGAAAGAGTTAGATGCTTATTCTTACAGTCACAATTGTCTATGTCATTCTGGGGTGAGGTTTTGAGCACTCTTTTCATGTTTTAAATCTCACACCATGTGTTCCATTGCAATTTGATGTTCCAGAGAAAGTTTGGACTGGTAGGAATGTTTCATATGATCATTTGCGTGTCTTTAGGTGCAAGGCTTTTGTGCATATCCCCAAAGATGAGAGATCTAAACTTAATGTTAAAACACGACAATGTATCTTTATTGGATATGGACTTGATGAGTTTGGCTATAGGTTCTATGATCCAATAGAGAAGAAACTCTTGAGAAGTAGAGATGTTGTGTTTATGAAAGATCAGACTATAAAGGATATAGAGAAATCAGAGATTTCAACGCTAGAGAATAATCATGATTTGATTGACTTGGATCCACCTCCAATTTCATGTGATCCACCACAGGTTGAGGAAGAACATGGTATAGGTGATTTAGATGGCACAAATGCTCCACAACCCATAGAGAACCATTATATTGTTGATGATCAGTTCCCTCTACTAGAGACTACTAATGATATCCTGCAAGTGAGTATGTGTTGATGACTGATTTAGGAGAACCAGAATGCTTTGAAGAAGTTATGGAAGATGAGCACAAGAGTAAGTGGATTGAAGCCATGCAAGATGAGATGCATTCATTGCATGAGAATCACACTTTTGATATAGTAAAATTGCCTAAGGGAAAGAGATCTTTGAAGAACAAGTGGGTGTAAAGGGTGAAACAAGATGAAGTTACTTCACAACCCAAGTATAAAGTAAGATTAGTTCAAGGGGTTCGGTCAGAAGAAAGGCATTGATTTCAATGAGATATTTTCTCCAGTTGGGAAAATGTCATCTATTCGAGTGGTTCTAGGCCTAGCTGCTAGCCTAGACTTAGAAATTGAGCAAATGGATGTAAAGACAGCTTTTCTCCATGGTAACTAGGAATAGGTGATGAGTCACTATTTACCTTTATTTTCTCACCTTTCTGTACTCATTTTAATCCCTGATTTGTGTTTAATCGTTTATATTTTGCACTTTTCTCATTTAGGATTTAATTGGACCGATAATTTAGATTTTAACTAAATTGGATTTTTTTGAGTTTAATTATTCCAATTTATATTTTCAGGGCAGTTTAATAATTAATTGGGCTTGGAATTAATTCATGGACTTGAAGATTGGAGTGCCACGTCAGCATCATTGCACATCAGCATTTTATTTTCATTTTATTTTGCTTTAGTGAATTTTTGGGCCAAAACTATTAGGAAAAGCCCATTTTCTTTGTGAGAGGTCACAGACACTAGTATTTAGAATACTGTGCCCATGCAAAACAGAGGACTCAGCTATTCTCTTTAGGGTTTTAGGTTTTTCGTTTTCAGCTGAGTACTCTGCTTATGGTTTTCGTTTCTGTTTGGATTTTTGTTTTCGGAATACAATTTCGTTTCTGCTAGTGTTTATTTTCGTTTCTGCTTCATCTTGCTTTCGTTTTCTGCTTCCAGTATTTTCGTTTTTGTTTAGGTTAAGTTTTCGTGTTTCTGCTTTTGAATTCTGTTTCTCTTTTAGTTTTGTTTAATGTTCAACTGCTATTCAATTCTTGTTTCTGTTGCAATTTTCGAATTCATGGAAGGCTAAATTCTAGGGTTGGACCCTAGGACAGATTGCAGACCTTCAATGGAGGTTCTCTGTTCTTCTAATTATATTCTGCTTGGTTCTTCCTTGTTGGGCTTCTGTTCTGTATTGTTTTCGAATCAGAGTCATGCTTAATGATTTTGAGTTGATTGATTCAGTAATCTCAGGTTGCTTAATCCTGAGAGATTAGTCCTGACGAGGTTCACGTTTGCTTAATTCGTGTAGGTAAATCTTAGGTTAATCTTCGCTTAGTAGATTAATCCGGATTAACAAGGATTAAGTTAGGATAGATTATCTCTTGTGAATCGAGAATATTAGAGGCGCAATCTGTTCAAAGGTTTGACTTTTTTAATTAATCACTGCAATTACTTAGCATTTCTGTTTTAATTTAGATATTCTTGCATTCTGTTAAAAATCCCCCCATTACACGTTTAATCCCTAACGCAGACAATTGATCCTTGAGAGACGACCTAGGAGTCACTTCCTAGTACTGCATTTAATTGTATTAATTTGACTGAGTACGACCTCGATCAATAGGAGATTTACATGGACCAGCCAGAGGGTTTCATTGTGAAAGGGAAAGAAGATTATGTTTGCAAACCGAAGAAAAGTCTCTATGGCTTGAAGCAAGCACCAAGGCAATGGTATAAAAAGTTTGAGTCTATTATGGGGGAGCAAGGCTACCAAAAGATTAATTCTGACCATTGTGTATTCTTTCAGAAATTCTCTGATGATGATTTTATCATATCGTTGCTCTATAGTGATGACATGTTAATTGTTGGAAGAAATTTTTCTAGAATTAGCACATTGAAGCAGTTGAGTGAGTACTTTGCTATTAAGGATTTAGGGCCAGCAAAGAAGATTCTTGGCATTCGAATCATTTGAGATAGAAATGAGAAAAAAATTGTTCTTGTCATAGGAACAGTATATCAAGAAGGTTTTTGAGAGATTCTATTTGAGCAATGCTAAAGTGGTTAGTACTCCTTTTGTTACCCACTTTAAGCTATGTGCTCAACATAGTGTTGGTTTCAAAGGAGTCAGTGAAGAATGGACAAAGAATCAAGCTTAGTTTTGAGCTTTCAACATGCCTTGAAGCCTTGAAGATTAATTTGTGATTAAATGTAAAAGGAAGAAGCATTTCTGGTGTTCCAAGTGCATTGCATTCACATCATTCATTAAGTCAATTAGTTTGAGTAATAGAATTCACAAGACTTTGATAAATTGTTTAAATTTTTAAATTAAATCAAAGGTTTTTGGAAAAATGAGTTTTCTATTGATTTAATCGATTATATTAAAGTAATAATCGATTATTTTGTTCTTAGTTCATTCTGGGAAACTTTTCATGAACATTTTAATCGATTACCAACAGGCCGTAATCGATCACATAGGCTAAACAGAAAAAATCACCTTCCTGTCTTAATCGATTACCAAGGATAGTAATTGATTACATCATATGCCTATGCTTAACATGTTTGCTGCATTAATTGATTACCAAATATAGTAATCGATTACATAGTTCAATATGATTTTTGAAGCTTCCTAGTTTAATTGATTATCAGAATCCGTAATCGATTACAGTGTATTTCAAGTTTATGAAGCTTCCTGTCTTAATCGATTACAAGACGGAATAATCGATTATTTTTTTCGTTGCTCATATCCAGATTTCTGTAGAAAACTTTAATCGATTACATGGATAATTTAATCGATTACATACGTGAAATAATCGATTATTAGGCGTGTTTAATCGATTACTGACAGTTACAAAAGTTTGTTATAAATAGAACCCTTGCTCAGCTTGTTTTGTAACTTGATCAATTCGTATTCTGAGCCTACATAAGCTTTCTAAACACATTCTTAGTGATTTTCTGGGTTCTATGAGTTCTTGTTTTCGCTAAAACACTTATGGGTTGTTAAGTGATTCTTGAAGCAAAAAGATTCTTTTCAAAGGTTAAGGAAGGAGATGTTCTGAGTTTGTTTTCATTATTCAACCTGGTATATTCATTCATGTGCATATCATTCACTGGATCATCAGGTGATTTCTTTCCTTAACTTAGTGGTTGTAATTCTTTTTTGAATTTGTATTGCATTGGCTATTGTAATTTTGATTCTTAAAGCTTGAGACTAGAGAAGGGTTCTCTAGCTTAAAGATCAGAGTAGTGTTCTCTGGATCTTTCTCCTTAGAAGTCTAATAGGGTTTTAGATTTCAGTTCTTTATCTAGGGTTGATAAAGGGGAGGTTCTTGTAAAAGCTTGTAAGAATATTTTTATAATAGTGGAACTCCATTCTAGTGTTGAGTGGAAGAAACTGGATGTAGCTTCATAGTGTTTGAAGTGAATCAGTATAAATCTTTTGTGTTTTGATTCTTATCTCTATCTTGATTGTATTGCTTTGTTTATCAATTTAATTTTGAGCTATTGGATACCTTGGGCTGAGCATTTGATTGAATAAGGATTCTTGGTTTCAAAAGTGATAAAGATCCTAAGGGAAACTCTGATTATTGTGTCTAAGAAATTTTTTAATTTACCAAGCCGGCACTCCCCCTCTTGGTTAAGTGTGAAGTGTTTCTATATTTTACAATTGGCATCAAGAGCTGGTTCTTGAAAGTTATTCAAGATCACTATTTTAAAAAAAATGAATACTTCACAAATAACCTTCAAGGAAGGTGCTTCTTTAAACAGACCTCCTTTGTTTAAAGGGGAGCATTTCAGTTTTTGGAAAAATAGGATGAAGATTTTTATTCAATCTAATAACCCAGGTGCTTGGAATGCAATAGAAAAAGGTCCTAGGGTACCCATCAAAATTGTTGATAATAACATGATTCCCAAAGATTGGGATGAGATGAATGATGAAGAAAAGAGGATTGCTCAATATGATTTTAAGGCCAAGAATATGATAACTTCTGCTCTTTCTTCTGATGAATTCTTTAGAACAGTTAGATGTACCAGTGCCAAG
>PYAF01000245.1:265450-305518 GCA_007407185.1 Glycine tomentella
AAGCTTTTTGGATGTGGACTCAATGAAACTTTAGAAAGTCAAGTGAGATGAGTGAAGAGCTGCACGGATTCTTCTTTGGCTGACCCCAACTTTTCTTGCTTCATTTCCTTATATAGCATGGTCAAAATATCAACTTCCTTTGGTCCACAATTTTTGCACGGTTGATTGCTTATTTGGATAAGCTTGAATTGATTTTTTTCTTCTTGCATTTATTACATATTCCCTTTGTCTCTTGTCTTTATCTTTCCTTTAATGGCTTTGTCTCCAATTATTTGTCTAGCTTTACATGTGCTTAGTTCTAATTGGTTACTCCTTTCTCCCATTGACTTGGTCTTGACTTGGCCCCTCCATTCTTATTTTCTCTTTACTTCACGTGGCATTCATAATTTCAATTGCTTTTGGTGATTTTTCTTCCCTTTGGCCGTAGCAACTACCTTGGTTCCTATAATATTGCTTCCTTTTTGTCTTATTTTGGTTTCTAGTGATATAACCTATTAGTCAATCTAAATTCCTTTTTCCCTTAGTCATTCGGCCACTTCTTGCTTCAAAACCAAAGCTACTTTACTTCCCTTGTATTCCATGAACTAACATAAATCTTGTTTTCTTGGTGTTCTTAATTCATAAAATCACTAAACTATCTTAATAACTTAGTCTATTTAGTCCATAATCTCAAGAAAATTCCTAAAATGATATTCATCATTTTTCTCTAATTTTCTAGTGATTAGAATAACTTAGATTGAATTTTATTTCAAAATATGTATTAAATTCTAAAAATCTTGCTAGTTAGTAGATTCTAATTTTCTAATCATCCTAAAATATTTCTTCCAATCCATATTCAATAAGTAAAATATTGGGGTGTTACAGAGTGAAAACAAAGCATCCATTTTTTGAATCATTAGAGATTCAAATGGTGAATAATGCGGTTCAGACGGTGCGGGTTCTTCTTGAGCTTCTTCAGCTTCCCCTAATTGATGTCCTTCTTCTTCATTGCCTTCTTCTTCTCCTTCTTCCTCATTTAAAGGCACAGGCTGTCCAGCCATTTGCTAGCCATAGGGGGTTTTAACCATACCAAGCTTTGTAAGATGCTTTTCCTTAATTTGGCTATTGCTTGCATTGGTGTCATCCATGATTTCATTTGATACATCAACTTGAAAATAGTCAATGAATCGAGATACCAAAACAACATAAGGAAAAGGGTAGCTTACTAGCCTCTTGGATTTCTGCATAACTTCTTGAATTATCATCATCCAATTAAGCTTTATTCCCTTCTTCAGTCCATACACCACTTGAAGATCATTGTCCGTAGCTTGAGCATGACTGGAGGTCCATGGAGTAAGACTGTAGGTAATGTAGTGTAGCAAACGGTCTTCATGTGTCATAGGGCCAATGCTTAACCTTAATCTCACATTCATATGTGGATCAATAAGCATACTCCTATACGTCTCCATTTTGTTGTAGCCCTCGGCTTCCTCTTCAAATCTTCATTCACCATCAAAGGTGATTCCAGCTACCTCATGCCATATCTCAAGTGTAATCTCCATGGCAACACCATTTACTTGAGTGAGGATCGTTCCGTGCATGGTGATTTTAGAACAGGTGTAAAAGACTTTAACCAAATCAGGATAAAATGTTCCTTTCATTTGGACAAATTTGGTTAAGCCTTGTTGCTCTAGAAGGTGAGGAAAGTTAAATCCTTCTTGAATAAACCAAGCAGGATTGAGGTATTTGGGTGGACACAGAAGTTTGGTGGCGTTAAACTGCATATAGTTCATCCTATCCGCTTCATTGGTGAACCAATGATCAAGCCTATGAACTACAAGATTTGAAGGCTGAGCATCAACTTTCCTTTTGGATTTCTTGACCCTTTTGGATGTAGACATAATGAGGGTTAGAAAAGGAATGAATGGAAAGCACAAAAGACAAGATAGAAACAGGGAATAAGGTTTCAGAGAATATGAGAAAATGTGTTGGTTGTGAGGTTCCAATGTCACAAGGCTTCAATTTATAGGCACTTAAAGTTAGTGAGCAGTTGGAATTTGAAAGGATTATGGTTGTTGTGGTTATAATCATGTCCATAATGGCTTTGATTGTAGCAAATCGTGCTTTATGGCTGTTGGGTGATTTTGAAAACTGTCAAATTTTTGCAGTAACTGTAGAAATAATCGATTATTTTGATAGTGTAATCGATTATTTTGGTTTGAAAATCAAAGGCCAGTAATGATGTAATCGATTAAGACAGAGCAGGTGGATTGTTGAAGACGAAGTGTAATTGATTATAACTTGTTTTAATCGATTAAGACAGAGTGAGGTAGATTTTTCAGACCATCAGAGGCAAAATAATCGATTATCCGTTGATGTAATCGATTATTCCAGGAAGTTCCAGAATTTTGAAAAAGCCTGCAGTCTTCATGTAATCGATTAAAGTATCGATTTAATCGATTATTCCAAAGCAAGCATGGTTTTTCTAGAATACGAAGTGAAAATAATCAATTATCCCGATGCTGTAATCGATTACAACAGCTTTGCATTGTTTTTCAAAATACCACAGAATGATCAAATAATCGATTAGAATCATACGTAATCGATTATATTAGCTTTTATTCAATACCAAAGATTTTATGAAGCATTCAACAAGTATTCTATACATCATGTTTGAGTTGCTTCTTAATCATGCAATGTCTAGCTCAATTCATAATGAAATTTGTCATGGAAATGTCACTTAGCATAAACTTGATTCATCCAAAATACCAAGCATATTTCTCAATGTAAAGAATCTCTCCCTATCCAAAGGTTTAGTGAAGATATCAGCCAACTGATTCTTACTATCGACAAATTCAATTTTAATGTTACCTTTCTGTACATGATCTCTGATGAAGTGATGCCTTATTTCAATATGTTTTGTCCTGGAATGCATGATTGGATTCTTGAAAATATTTATTGCACGTGTGTTGTCACATAATAGTGGAATTTGATGAAGTTCTACACCAAAGTCTTGAAGTTGTTGCTTCAACCATAGACTTTGAGCACAACAACTTCCAGCTGATATATACTCAACTTCTGCTGTTGATAATGCTACACAAGATTGCTTTTTGCATTGCCAAGAAATTAAAGAGCTTCCTAGAATATGACAAGTACCACTTGTGCTTTTTCTATCCAATTTGCATCCTGCAAAATCAGAGTCCGAATAACCTATTAAAGTGATTGCAGTACCTTTGGGATACCAAAGTCCTACTTTTGGAGTGGACTTTAAGTATTTGAAGATTCTTTTCACAACTGTTTGATGAGACTCCTTTGGATTAGCTTGATATCTAGCATATAGGAAAACACTTAGCATAATGTCTAGCCTACTTGCTGTAAGATAGAGCAATGATCCAATCATCCCTCTATACTTTGACTCATCAACGTTTTTTCCTTTTCCATCCGAATCAAGGTAGGTGGAAGTTCCCATAGGGGTTGCTGTAGTTTTGCAACTTTCCATTTCACGCTTCTTCAACATTTCCATACAATACTTTGATTGACTTAAGAAGGTTCCATTCTTCATTTGTTTAACTTGAAGACCAAGGAAGAATGTAAGCTCTCCCATCATAGACATTTCAAATTCACTTTGCATGCTTGCAATAATGTTGTCCAATGATAGGTCTCTTGAGGTTCTCCAATCCTTGTGTTTAGGTGTAGATATTTCTTGATTTGTGTCTTCTTTTGTTTCATCTTCATCCAGCTTTTTGGTTTCTATGTGCCGCTGTCTTTCTTCTTTGTATTCTACATCATTATCACTCAAAACTTCTACTTGAGAAGGGTTAGATTCATCACATACAATATGAACTGACTCTTCAACACACAAAGTTCTTTTATTAAAGATCCTATAAGCCTTACTTTGCAAGGAATATCCTAGAAAGATAGCCTTATCAGCTTTTGAGTCAAACTTACCAAGATTGTTTTTTCCATTATTCAAAACAAAGCATTTACTACCAAATGCCCTAAGGTGAGAGATATTTGGTTTCCTCCCTTTATAAATTTCATAAGGTGTTTTCTTTAAAATAGGCCTTATGAGAATCCTATTGAGAGTATAACAAACCGTACTTACAGCATCTGCCCAAAAGTGCTTAGGTAACTTTGTTTCATTTAGAAGAGTCCTTGCTCCTTCTTCTAGTGATCTGTTTTTCCTCTCCACAACACCATTTTGTTGTGGTGTTCTTGGAGCTGAAAAATTGTGATTAATTCCAAAATCTTCACAAAACTTTTCAAAGTGTTCATTTTAGAATTCACCACCATGGTCACTCCTAATTGAAACAATGTTACAACCCTTTTCATTTTGAATAACTTTGGCAAGTTTCTTAAAAGCTGAGAATGTTTGGCTTTTGGATCTTAAGAACAATGTCCATGTGTATCTAGAGTAGTCATCCATTATAACAAGTCCATAATAATTTCCTCCTAAGCTCATGGTTCTAGAAGGACCAAACAAGTCCATGTGAAGCAATTCAAGAGGTCTAGAAGTAGAAATCATATTCTTACTTTGAAAAGAGTTTTTAGTTTGCTTCCCACTTTGACATGTTTCACAAATTCTGTCCTTCTCAAACCTAAGCTTGGGTAAACCAATTACTAGGTCTTTTCTAATTAACTTGTTAAGATGATGCATGTTTATGTGAGATGTTCTTCTATGCCACAACCATGTTTCATTCATTTTACTCATCAAGCAATCAGTTTTATGTATGAATGAATGGTCAATAGTCAAGACATAGATATTACCCTTTCTCTTACCAATGTGTGCCACTTTGCCACTTTTGCTGTCATGTATTAAGCAAGTTTCATTGTTGAAGGTGACTTTAAATCCTTTGTCACACAATTGACTAATACTTAGCAAATTGTGTTTCAGCCCTTCAACATACAGCACATCCTTAATCTTTGTAGACAAGTTGTCTCCAATATTTCCTTGTCCAATTATTTTGCCTTATTATTGTCTCCATAAGTAACATATCCTTTTTCTTCAAGTACAACATCCGTTAGCATGGATATGTCTCCCGTCATGTGTCTTGAGCATCCACTATCTAGGTACCAAGTTGAAGATTTGGCTCTAAGACACATCTGCATAAGTTATTTTAGAAAGAGAGATAGGGTCCCCAATTTAAGTTGGGTCCAAAGGGGTTAGTTGCTTTCTTTCTTTTCTCAACCCATGTACATTCACCATTAGGAACATAAAATCTTCTAGCATAGCACTTGTATGATGTATGACCTTTAAGCATACAATAATTGCATGTAAGATTCTTTGATGATTTAGCATGTGTGAATCTTTGATAGAGATTTGTTTGATTATGTTGCCTTTGATTCTTATGTTTTGGTGGTACAAACACAAGCTTGTTTTGAGTTCTAGCTCCATGTTTATATCCCAATCCATAAGTATCACCAACAAACTTTTGCACACTTAGTAACTCATCTTAGTTGCATTTACCTTTGTAATACTTTCTCAGAAAATCAATCAAGTGACTATTTTCAGTTTGTAAACACATGTTTTCTTTTTCTGCACATAGCTTATACTCATCAAATTCTTTTTGCATATTATTGAGATCATCAACCTTAGAGTTGGTTGAGGAACATGTACATCCAATTTCTTTGTAACATGAGAGAGGCTTATTATGATCTTCCTTCAACTTACAAAGCTCATCTTGCAATTCAGCAAGTTTGGATACATGCCACCGTAGATCACTCTTAAGTTTGTTATTTACTTTAGCTAGCCTTTGAGCTTCTAAATGCATCTCATGAAATGCATCAACAACACTATCAAATTCAGAATTTACCTCTGATTCTATACTTGATGATTCACAATCTCCATTGATGGTGGA
Source organism: Glycine tomentella (assembly GCA_007407185.1). Lineage (NCBI taxonomy): Eukaryota > Viridiplantae > Streptophyta > Magnoliopsida > Fabales > Fabaceae > Glycine > Glycine tomentella. The sequence goes on from PYAF01000245.1 coordinate 271,288, forward strand.
TGTAAGACAAAGGTGAGCTACAATTTCTTTTTCAGATAAGGATTTAGAACTTGTTGATTCATTATCCTCCCAAGCAATGTAAGCCTTTTTCTGCTTCCCTTCTCTTCTTGACTTCTTCTCAACTTGTGGCTTCTTTGTTAATGAGGGACAATCTGATTTTATATGGCCTTGCTTCCCACATTCAAAGCACGTGATTGAGGATGAGTTGTTGTTCTTGTTTTTGTAGTCATTCTTTTTCTTTTGGAATGGTTGTTTTTTGCCCTTGTTCTTCCTTAGAAATTTGGAAAACTTTCTAACAATGAGGTTGACATTTTCATCATCTTCCTCTTCACTTGAACTATCATCTTCTTCTATCTTTGAAGATGCAGCCTTTAATGCTATGCTCTTGTGCTTTTTATCTGCATCTTCATTATTTGTTAGTTGAGATAATTCAAGCTCATATTCCAAAAGCTTACCAAACATTGCTGTCATTGACATTTGAGATAGATCGTTAGATTCTTTAATGGCTGTGACTTTAGGTTGCCAGTCCCTTGTTAGACACTTGAGAATTTTGATGTTCAATTCTTCAACATCAAGGGTTTTACCAAGTCTAAGCAAGTTATTCACAATGTGGGTGAATCTAGTTTGAAGCTGTGAGATGTTCTCATCATCTCTCAGATGTTCTCATCATCTCTCATTTTGAACATTTCATATTCATGGATGAGAGTGTGCTTTCTTGATCTCCTCACATCTTCAGTTCCTTCATGTGTAACTTCAAGAAATTCCCACATTTCTTTGGCACTTTTGCACCTAACAGTCCTGAAAAATTCATCGAAAGATAAAGTAGAAGTTATCATATTTTTTGCCTTGAAATCATATTGAACCATTCTCTTTTCTATTTCTGACATTTCATCCCATTCTTTTGGTATTGTTTTGTTATCCACAATTTTGGTTGGTGTAACGCCTTTACCGTCTTGTATTTTATTGATTTTTGATGAAAATTCTTTTCAACTTACTTAAAAATGCCAAACCAAAAATTTCCATCATTGAGTGATACTTATAATTTTGAAGTAACATAAGAGTACAAAAGATTTTTTCTCATTAATTGATATTTGTAAATCTGATGTACAATAAAATACAAACTGTTATTAATTCTGTTACATAGTACAAATCACTAAAATATTTTGTTGCAACATCTCCAACTAAGCATCTTTAACAAAGTCTTTTCCTCAGACATCATCTTGTCAATCCTTTTTTTACTGTTCATCTGCTCACCCAAATAAAGTTGGGGTCATAGCAGGTGTCATCCACAGACACAAAATATAGGATAAGTTTATGATAAACACAATTTTAAGTAAACGAATATGTTCATAGATGGTCATAACAATATTCATAACATGCAATGCATAATTCTCTGTTTATATGATGCATGACTCTCTTTATCTTTTATTATTTGGTACCAATAGTCATAATAGCCCCATCCCAGTGGCACGGAATTGGATCGACCAGTCAGGGTATTGCAGTGTTGCAATAGGACTCCCACCCACACTTCATGTGATCATCATGGGTGGCGTGTTCTCCCCACTGCCAATTACCCCCCAGCTCAGACTCCTCTTGTTTGAATGCTCGTCTCAATTCTTTCAGCTATCTGACACACCTCCTCTTGAGGCAAATAACACGGATTAACCCCCGCCAGGCATATGTATATGAGACATTTAAGATTGATTCTCTTTTTACTTTATCATCTCATATTTGTTTTTCAATATCAATTTTCAATTTATATCTCACATGCTTTACTTAAAAATTCAACATAAATCCAGTACAGAACTTAATATAATATACATGTACAAAGATCCATAGAAACAGATGAAGTTCATAGAAATTTATAGAACACTTGCCAACACTTGAATTTCATGAAAAATTCACAGAAACACTCAACAACACAAAAATTCCAAATATTTATTAAACAGAACAACACTTAAGCTATCTTTAACTCTTTGAGGCATTTTATCAAACATATGGTGTGCAAACTTCATTCTTCATAAAAATAGATGGAATTCTATGAAATTCTAAACATACTTAAATAAAGTAACACCTAAACTATATTTAGCATAAACTTCCCTATACATACAACACAAGTAATACTTAAACTATATTTATCATAAAGCTTCCCCATACGTACCTTAAAATCTCTTATGAAGCTTGTCTTTCTCTTCCTACAAAGCTTGACAAACTTCTCCTAAGGGCACTTCATCCTTCTTCACGTGACCTTCCAAGGAAGTGGGGTCTCTCTTCTACTTGATTTAGGCTTAGAAAAGAGAAGGATGAAAATGAAATGGAAGAGGTGAAATGGAAGCATTTCACGTGAAAGGTGTAGGAGTTTGCCTTTAGAAGATGGTTTGCACTTTAAGACCCCTTCACCCCTTTATATAGGGGTTGGAAAATGCTATGGACACTTCTACCCTTATTATCTAGTTACTCCCATTTGGTTCCATTGTAACTAAGTTTCTTTCCATTCCATTCCATTCTAACTAAAGTCATTATGATTCCATTACTTTTCTAGGAAAAATCTTCTAAGCCATGATTACTTTCTTACAAGTGTCCTAACACTTGTCCAATTCATGAAGCCTTCTCTTAATCTTTTTCCAAGTGTCCCTTTGAGTTGGCAAGTTCATGAATCCTCTCCCTTCCTCTTGCTTTTTCACGTGAAACATCAAGGAAAGTGAAGAACATTTGCTTTCTTCCATGCTATCTTGTATAGATATTTTTCAAGGCATAACACCTTTCTTCCAAGTGTCTTCCTTCTTGGTTTTTCATGAAATTTCTCTCATTTTCTACCTAATTTTCATGCTTAACCAAAACCAAAGGGAAAGGAACACAAATTTTTCTTCCTTTTATGCTACTTTACATACATATGTCATTTTTGATGATAAAGTAAAATCTAATTCCAACTATGGTTTTCCATATGGTAATTCCTTGTAAGAAGTCAATTTTAATTTGAATTCTTTCACCTAAAGACAATATGAAATATTAGAACTCTAAAGATCTCCAAAAATTATCTTCAATTACATTACAAATAACTTATAACGAATTTCTACAGAGTACTATACAGACCTCAAGCACAAGATTGTTCTTATCTTAATTCCAATTGGTTTATTTTTCTTTTGACCATTAAAATTACTAAACCATTTTATTAGATAAATCTAAACATCCTACAATTGAGAGAAAATTCCACAGATTCTATTTCTCATTTTTCAATATTTTTCTGATGCCCGAATTCTTCTGAATACAATTTCAAAAGTTGTCACCTTATAAAATTCATAGAAATTCTATTCTAAGGTTTCTTGTCACAAAATCTCTTAATAATCTGCTATCTAAGAGTGCTCTGTACTTCCATCAAGTTTTCACAAACTCTCAAAGGGTATCTGGTCATTTCTGGCCTGAAGGGCGTTATGGTAATTTGTCACTCTAGGGACGTGATTGAAATTATCCAAAATGTTCAAGGGTATTTGTGTATATCTAGGGGCATTCTTGTCATTTCCAAAATATCCAAGGGCATTTGTGTAATTTCCTCCTTAAAATATATAACTAAAATATCTAGGGGCATTTTCATAATTTTAACCTGAAGAGCATTTTTGTCATTTCTAATTTACGGAAAGGGCAATATAGTCATTTTTCCCCAAACATTTTTGTAATGCCTCTAATTAACATTTCACCCAAATAATTTGAACATAGACCATTAATTCTCCCATAACCTAATACTTGCATTAATAAATATTTGACTATAGTTCTAAAATTTTGGGGTGTTACAGTTGGAATGTAAGGTCCTTTTTCAATACTATTCCAAGCTCTCGGGTCATTTGATTGGATAAAGATTTACATCCTACTCTTCCAAAAATTAAAATGTTCCCCTTCAAATAAAGGAGGTCTATTCAATGAGGCTACCTCTTTGAAAGTTATTTCATTAGTATTCATTGTACTGAATTTGAAAAGATCTTGAGCAAATTACAAGAACCAGCTCTTGATGCCAATTGAAAATAGAATGGACACTTATGCAAATAACCAAGAGGGGGGTGAATTGGTTTTACCTCAGAGTTTTTAAAATTTAAAACAAATTTTAATCACATTGGAAGTCTTTGAAAGAAGGATCGTATCTTATCCCAATTAAGAAATATAACTTTTAAAAAACAACTTTTATCTCAATCGGACCACTCTTGAGCTATAATCAATCTTGTGATATGAACAAGCATAATACTTCAAGAACAATATGAATATGAACAGAAATATATAATTACACACAAGATTTATACTAGTTCACCTCTCAACCCCGGAGGCTACATCCAGTTTTACTTCTAATCAGCCTTGATTAGAGTTTCCACTATAACAAATATAGTATCTTTACAAGCAAACACAGATCTCTCTTACCCTCCCTAGGTAAAATTCAAAATCTAAACCTATAGACTTTTCAAAAGATCTAAGAACCAGAGATCCCCTCTCTGTTCTATCCACTAGAAACCTACCTAGCAATGTTTTAAAGATTACAATTTGTTATATGAACAAACAACAACAAAACATACAGTTTTAATCAAAACAACAATGAAATTGATTCAAGAAAGATATCACCTCAATATCCTCAATGCAATGAACGAATTTAAATGATCAAACTAGACTGAGAATGAATATCATGATCTTTCTTGATGAAATCTTTTGACAAAAAATGCTTCAACAAAAGCTTCTCATGAAGTAAATGACTCAACAAATGAAAGTCTTCATGATTCTTGAATCTACTACGAATTTTTGTTTCTTATGTGCCTTGGTGATTTAAGAATACTCAGAAAGTGATTTTCACAAGGCTTGTTCGAAAACTCAGAACTCTCTCAAACAGAATGAGCTCCTTCTATTTATAAAAAAAAAACAAAATTAACTACCTGTAATCGATTATTTCGTAAGTGTAATCAATTATTTTAACTCACGTAATCGATTAAAGTTCTAAAATAATCGATTAAAGTGTTCATCAGAAATCTGGAAAAAATCTCAAGAACAAATAATCGATTAACTCATGTCGTAATCGATTATTCCAAGAGGTCAGGATTTTCTGATATACTGATGTAATCGATTAATGTCTCAAATAATCGATTATCACAGGAAGTATGAAAAACTTATCAAAGCATATTTAATCGATTACAACAATCTGGTAATCGATTAAACCAGATAAAAAATGTTTCTGAAAATTATGCAGATGCACAGATAATCGATTATTCCTTAAAGTAATCGATTATCACAGAACGACTCTAACATAGTCAAACTAATGTAATCGATTACGAATTATTGGTAATCGATTAAAGTGTTCATATGACAATATGCAGTTCTGTTTACATGCTTTTAATCGATTATATCATATTGGTAATCGATTATAACAGTGAAAAATACTTTTTATGAAATTCTTAATGCCTTAATGTCATACCAATTGATTAATAATTCATATGACTTAATCATGAATTAATGAATGAATGTATGCATGGCTTAATCAACCTTTGTGAGGAATAAGAGGTTATAACTTCTTGAACCAAGCTTTGAACAAAATACATATGCCATCAATTTGAGTGGGCATGTAAAATCAAAACTTGTGATCATCCTAAACTTGATTATTCATGATCTTCCTCAACTTGATTCTTCATTATTCCTAACAAAAATGACCCTCCAAATGACAGAATTGGCCTCGGGCTATTTCCAGCAAACTTGTAGATCTTTTCGTTATCTTTCCAAGACTTCTAGAATGCTCAATTCGGAGTTTCGTAGCACTCTATAGGTCTTGTACAAGTCAGATATGTCAAGCGAGCAAAAATCCAAAAATACGCAATAATTAGCAATTAAGCCTACTTACTTGCCTAAGACAAAAACTGAATTAGAATAGGAAAATAAAGGTCCAAGAGAAGTCAAATAAGCTAAGACTGATAGACAAAAATTTAACTAAAAGCACTCTATCAAAATACCCCACAGTTGAACATTTGCACTCTTGGGAAAAACTAAAAGAAAGACTAAAGTAAACCAAAAATTTAAAGAAAGGTATGAACAAGGCGCACATATTTTTCAATGGATCCTAATAATGCACAAAAGCGAGAGGGATGAAAGATGGAAGAGTAATATTAAGGTAACAAACCATCCATGAAAACATGATCACAAAGTGAAAAGTGAAAAAATAGTCAAAGTTTAGAATTAAGAATGTACCAAGGTGATAGAAATCTCTCAAAGGATAACACTCAACCTCATATAATGTGTATGGCTTTGTGTTTGCACTCAAACACCACTTGCAACTAGCACATCCAAGTATTGACAAGACTCTAATTCATTCAACTGGAAATACACATGTATCAAAAGATCAAAAGGACTTTATTAGCTTGTAATGAGTGGCTTAGGTAAAGGTGGATGAGAAAAGGATATTTAGGCTAAAGCTAAGAGAAAAGAGAGGCAGTGGGGAGCAAGCCAACAAGTTAAAAGAAGGGTAGAAACAAAGAGATGAATTTTAAAGGCATTTACAATGATGAAATTGAACCATAACAACTTTTATTGCATATTTTTTTTTCTTTGCTTGAACTTCTTTTTCTTTGCTTATACACAATTTTTTTCTCTTTTCTTTGAACTTTTGCTATTTGAACTCTTTCTTTTCTCTTTCAAAACAAAACACAATACAAATACCTACACTTGTTTGAAACCCACTCCCAAAACAATTCCAAAGCCCGTTTTCTCTCTAAAGCTAGGATAACATGGTTTTCCATCATTTTTTAGTTTTTAATGAGCTAAACAAGAAAGAAAAGGCTAAAGGTTCAAAGAGGGTGACAATGGATATCAACACAAGGATAGGTTTATTTGGCTAGTGGCTAAAAGAAAGAAGGCCTAAATCATCCCAATCAAAGCATGTGCAATAAGGAATGTCAAAAGAGGTAAGGCAAAACATAGAGTAATATAGCACAAGGCTGAAATCACATATGAAAGAACATATCCACAAATGCTCAAAAACTCACAAGGCATAATTCTACCACACATGGTTCATCTTAAATTCTATTTCTCAAGCCTACTTATCACTTCAACAATTGCAACAATGATTCACGTCAAGTATGAAACCTCTCAATCCAACCAACTTTTAACATTTCTCACAATTTATACAAGTTAGAAATCCTATGAAAACATGAAACAGTGCCTAAATTCGACAAAACAACAACTTAAAAACAACAAAACAACAACTTAAAAACAACAAAACAACAAACAAAGATAGAAAACAAGCAGAAAAACAGATTTTAGAAATCCTTCACCCCCCCACTTGAAATGCACATTGTCCTCAATGTGAGCATGCAAAGAAATGCAAACAAAGAGACAACAAATAAAAGGAGGGAAAAGGAAACTCCCAAAGTGTCGTTCAAGGCACATCCCAAACGTAATTTTCTTGATGCATGCAGATGAGAGGATCAATTCCAGGAAGATCAACAAGTGTCCATCCAGTGTCCTTTTTGTTACCTCTCAAAACATGCATCAATTTCTCTTCATGCTCCATTGACATACTATTAGATATGATGACTGGAAGCTTTTGAGCATCATCTAAATATGCATACTTGAGGTGTTCAGGTAGTGACTTCAGGTCCAAGGAAGGTGGTTAAGTAGTGGAAGGTAAGGAAAGAGTAGAGGCTGAGGGAAGTGGGGTAGTATGCTCAGAACCTGTATTTGTACCTGCAACACAATAAGAGTGAAGTGCAGAGGAAATCTCCGCACAAATACTACACACAACAGCAGAATCATCACAGACACAATTACAAGAACCAAGATCAAAGTTAGAAAAATTCAGAAGAAAAATCATAAAGTAAATCAGGAATATCTACACTATCTACTGCAGCATCAATGATATCAAGAAGAAAAACAGAATGCTCCTCTACAGGATATGATTTAGCACCAACAATTGTGGAATCTGGAAGTTCCTTGCCACTCCTCAAGGTAATGGCATTCACATTCTCTGGATTAATCACTGGTTGTGCAGGAATGTTGCCAGAACCTTGCTGCTGCATCTGGTTGACAGTTGTAGCTAACTGTCCAATCTGAGTCTGGAGGTCTTGGATGTTAGCACTGACATTTTGTTGAAACTGAAGGTTGGTGGTAGCCATCTGCTTCATCAAGTCCTCTAAAGAAGATCTAGAAGTGGCTTGCATAGGTTGTGCAGGTGTAGGTGCAACTTGCTGGAACTGTGGCTGTTGTTAGAATGGTGAAGGCTGGCAGTTGGCAGTGGTAGGCTGGAAGTGCTGCTGTGGAGGTTTGAAGGGTTGCTGTTGTGGACTATAGAGTGCTACGGATGTCAACTATGTCAATTTGTTCTCCAATCTTTGGTTATCAGCAACCATAGAAACAAAATTCTCATTTGCAACCTTAGATATTGTTACAACAGCTCTAGAGCCAAATTATTGATAATTGGCTGTCATGTTAGAAATCAATTGCCTTGCAGCAAAAGGGGTCCTGTACATCAGAGTGCCTCCACTAGCTGCATCTATCATACTCCTGTCCATCAACATCAAACCTTCTAAAAATACTGAATTAATAATTGCTCACTGATTTGATGATGAGGACATGTAGCACACAACTTGTTGAATCTGTCCCAATACTCATAATGTCTCCCCAACTTGTTGTCTTATACCACAAATCTCCTTCCGGATGGTGGCTATTCTGGATGCAGGGAAGAATTTCTCCAAGAATCTTCTCTTCATGTCTGTCCAAGTGTTAATAGGATCTGGTTAAAAGTACAACCAGTCCTTAGCAAAACCATCCAGAGAGAAAAGAAATGCCTTCATCTTAACATAATCCTCATGAACATCATGTGGTCGCATTGTGGAACATACCACATGAAACTCCTTAAGGTGTTTATGTGGATCTTCACCAGCAAGTCCATGAAACTTAGGAAGCAAATGGGTCAGTCCAGATTTTAGCTCATAACTGACCTCAGTCTCATGATATTGAATACACCAAGGTTGGTAAGCAACATCAGGTGTAGCCAACTCCTTAAGAGTTAGGTTGTTATCAGCCATTATATCAAGATGATTAGAAGTAGAAGAATTAGAAATAAATTCATAATCAAAGGCAGAAGACAATGCTACTGTCTAAAACTACACTATCAAAGTCATCTAACGTAATGTTATATCTGTTTAATCTGTGAAATGTCCTATCTATCTCAAGATCAAATGAATGGAATTCACTTGATGTGGATCTAGTCATACACAATGCAACTCATAAAGGACAATAAAAAGCACAAAAACAACCCTAAAAAGTTTAAACAAAAACTAAATTTTAAAATTTCAAACTTTTTTTTTTTACTCCCAAGCTATTAGAGTGAGACTAGCACTAACAGCGTGGGATGTTCGAATCTATGACGTGATTAGCGTGGATTCCACGCTATTAGTGCTAGGACTTCAACATCAGGTCCTGGATTCGAACTGGTGGTGCAATTAGCGTGGATATCCGTGCGATTAGCGCCAGGACAATGACAAAGGTCCCTGGTTTCGAATATATGGCGCGATTAGCGTGAATTGGCACGCTATTAGCGCCAGCTGGACGTTTTGCTCTGTTTTTCTGGGTTTTCCTCTGTTTTTATGGGCAAATATAAAGCTAATGCAGCAACCACAAGCACATAATCATGTAACAAGCATAGTTGTGCAACAAAACATAAAAATGTAAGAATTAAAACTACTTCTATGAACTATTGCAATGAATTAAAGCTAGCACACAATGAACCGTGTCCCCGGCAACGACCCTAGTTTTGATATTACGTTGTCGAGACGCATCAAAAACAATTTAACTAAGCTAATTCTGTAGCACAGGGTTAACCTAGGTTGACTTAGAGACACGATCAATATGGTTATAGCTTTAAATCATTGGTAATAAAAAGGGGAAATTTTGTCAAACAGTTGGTATGCGCAAAGTAAAACATGTAAGAACACAAACTAAAATTAAAGAACAATGCAGAAATTAACATGATTATCAAGGAGTAAAGTAAAATAGATTAGAAAGTATCAATCCAATTCACCAAACCAAGCTATTCGAATCATCATCATTCTCATTAGTTGATTCTATCATGAACATTCATTCAATATCAATAGAAGCAGTTCAATCGACTCTACTCCTAAATTAATTGAAACCACAACCCTAACTGAAATATCATTCAATTAATCTTGTGATTATCATTCAAAATTAGGACATGAATCCATAATCCTAACACACTTTCAATCCTAAATGCATTCATAATCATGAAAACATACTAAAAATTGAAGAAGAAGGTGAACATTCAAATAGAATTCAAAATATCAAACTGGAACTCCAACTCCTCTCTTGCTTGAGTTGGATCCTTGGATTGATTGATATTTAGCCTTCCATGATCATCACTGTAACACCCCGTGTGCACCCAGTGTGTTAACATTACTATAATATCAGAATAGCATGAAATAAGCCGCGGAAGCATGCAAGAATCGTATTTCTTGACACATTATGTATGGTATAAAACAGGAATATACATAAAATTCATGACAACTAGCCCATAATGATCCAGGTAATCAAAGCCGAACAAACCTAACAAGACCAGGCAGATATCAACCATATCTACTAAGATATGACAGGAGACAGAAATTACCTTACTCAGCATGGCACACAACATATGGAGCCTCAAAACTCTTGACCCTACTGGTTTTCTCACCAAGGAATCTATCCCAGCTACTAAGATCTATACCTGCAACGTAAACCCCACACGGGGTGAGATAAAATCTCAGTAAGTCCAGGGTTCCTGGAGGTCTTTCCTCCCCCCTGGATTACTATCAGGCACCTAACATCATAATTTAGCTTATCTACAACCATCTTATTCCTCTCATCACCTCTCTATCATACTGTATAATATGCAAGCCTAACGAGGTCTGTATACTCAACCTCTGCACTGAGATATCATATGTCTAATAATAGACTCACTCAAGTTCTCAGATCTTAATCCTCATCTCATATCATAACTATCATCCATCTCGGCTTTCTCACCACATAACTACTAAAATAAAACCTATTCTGAGAATAGGCTTTCTGTAATCTAATCCAAAGCATGGGGATAATCATCTGACAAGCATAAATCCCCTAGAACCCATTATTTTCTATCTCATATCTGAGGATTTCATCCTATAATCAGCCTTCACGGCTTGCATAAACAAACTGCATGCACATAGCAGCCTAGGACAAATAGAGACATTCAACACATGTTGCCTGAGGAATCTCTCAACTCAGGACTTCCACACTGAGAACCTGAATAGGATCATCTGCCAATGCAGGTACATCTACTCAGGACTCGTTCTATCTATGCCTGAATAGGATCATCCACCTACTCGTGGGTACATCTACTCAGGACTTGCCTGATCTATGCCTGAATAGGATCATCCACCTACTCGCGGGTACATCTACTCAGGACTTGCCGCCCAATACCTGAATAGGCTCATCCACCTACTCGTGGGTACATCTAATCAGGATTTACATGGAAGCCTATGGATTATCCCAAGGAAGATCATCCACTTACTCGTGGGTACATTTCCAAGGTGTCCATAGTCCACTATTCTCTGGCAAGAGAATGCACACCTAATCTCATAATCAACACAAAGCAAAACCAAGCTCATAATCAACATAAAGCATGACACTCTCACAGTGTCAGTCTAACATCAGGACCAGCAATGCCATAACAGCACTACATCAATACACATAACAACACCATCATGGTGTTACACTATCATAATCATCATCATGCAACATCAAGGTGCCTGGTATTTATACGAATTATCATCCATACATAGCATAACACTCTAACAGTGTTAGCCTATCATCAGGCACGAAACACTAACACAGTGTTCATCTCATCATTAAATATCAGGGTATATTTCTTATACCCAATACAGCTCAATCATCTATCCTAGTGTTTAACTCCATTAGTTATCATACATATATGTCTTATACACCTATAAGACCAACAATATCATGCCTAACACCATCACAGTGCTAGAACCATCATTAATAATATCAAAATCAGAACTCAAGACACTAGCATAGTGTTCATACTAACTACAGTATATATAATTCCGTAAATAGTGATCCTCAAGCAGAGGAATCACTCCAAGAAACACTGAACTTACCTGGTTAGATTGTGCTTTATCTTCAGCCTTCAACGGGGTTGATCCAGGCTGTTGACATCCTCGTGTCCTGCCCTCTCAGAACTGTTAAGAAAGGCTCAATGACTGCCTTTCCAAGCCTCAACATTCCATGGGCTGTCCTCTTTCCTCTCTGAACTTAGCTTCTCTCATGGATTCTCGAAGGATGGGGTTTTCTCTCAAATCTTGGCTGGAATTAGCTCACTCATGGTTCTAATCATGTTTAGTGGTGTTTAGTAGGTGTTTAGGTGAGGTATATGGAAGATATGGAGCTCCCATAGCTCAGCCATGGCAGCCTGGCTAGAGGAAGAAGGAGAACAGTGTTTTTTTTTTTTCTCCAAAATCGCGAAATCCCTTTATATAGGGTGCCTACCAGAGGTTTGGCGCGATCCGCGCCACCTCTGGCGCTAACCGCGCCACTATGGCAGTGGCTGTGGCGCCAACCGCGCCACCCTGACGCCATCCGTGCCGGCTGCAAAATCCCTGGCGCCCTTGGCGCTGCACTGGCGCCCCCAGCGCCAACTTCCAGAGCTATGGCGCCCCCAGCGCCATCCTGGCGCCAGCTTCCAGTGGCCGTGGCGCTATCCGCGCGAATCCTGGCGCCACCCGCGGCAGATTCCAGACATGGTTTTCTCCTGTAAGGCTCTGGCGCTAACCGCGCGGCACCTCGCGCTGACCGTGCCAGACCTGGGGTATTATATTTCTCCCCCCCCCCTTTTTATGAATTTTGTCCGCAAAATTCAAATCATGTCTACCAGAACTATCTTGTTAACACTGAGCTCTCATTCATCACCCCTCTGATTCTTTGGATTGGTCCAGAAGTCCCCTAAACTAACTCAGGTCCAAAAAAATCACCTCTCACCTTCTTAGTCCAAAATATATAAAAAAAAATATTTACCTTCGGCCATGCAACGCCTCTTAGGGTACCATCATGCCCAAGTTAGCATGGTACTATCATCATCGATTATACTCTAACGGAGGTAAATGTCTATCCTCGCTGATATTTTGCTCCGAGCATAGGTTCTCAATCTATCGTCGATACTCTAGAGGAAGATTCTCTTTGTCTGACTATCCGTTTAAGGAGGGTAAGTTGTGCTCGGCCGCAGCTGGGTCTTAAGATCTTCTAAGAAACACCATGAGCTCTAGTGGTGACTTACAGACCTCTATCTCAGATAACATTATCTGAGGCATCATATAGCTGAAATAATATCACTATAGTGTCGTCAGACCACTTAGATAAGAGAGGAGCAGAATAAATCAATCAACTCATGATTCTCCAGATGAAATCACATTCAATCTGAATTCCACGCTGTCCCTTCTTCATGCTCCATCTCCACCTTCTGACACATCAGCTACTGAGCCACTTATTTGGCTATGTCTTTCTCTCTCTTCATCTCTAGCCACCAAAAACTTTTTCTCAAGTTCGAATACATCTCGGTGGCACCTGGGAGAACACTCTTATAAGCCTCGTTCAGAACACTGCCAATCATGGCTTCTCGAGAGACCTCTTGCTACTTAATCATAATTCTTACAGCAATCTGTTGTTTCTGGTCTCTCAAACCCTATAAGTCAGACCTTACAAGTCTGGATCTCTCTCTAATCAATATCACAAGCACCTTTTGTCCCAATTTTTGGTGCATATCACTACAATGTACCTTTAGCTCAGGGTCTGAGATCGTCGTGCAGGTAAAACTCACCTAGTTCCTACTTAGACATCTAACACAACATTCAACTCTAATCATCCTTTGAGGAATCTCATTCCTCGCTTAATTCTCATACCCAGCAATATCTGCTCAACAGGTACATGCAACTCTTGTGGTTACTAGCCACCACTTAACCTGTTACCATACAGGTGGTAACTCCCCATCACGCTTCCTCTGCGCAACTCTGGTCATGGGTGGATAAAACTCATCAGAAGGCTTCAGTTGCCTGAAATCTAGGCAACAGCCTTTCATCCCGCCACAATACTCATCCAAGCCCTCGCTTGGAAGTATCACAGTGACCTTTAACCTTTACTCAGGTCAAGAAATCAACACTGGAGTTATAATCATCTGTTCTTTCAAAGAACTCTAAATCTCATGTATGTCCTTGGGTCTCTTCCAAGAAATCATCATTTTTATATTTCTGGGGTCCACCGATACCCCATCTACATATATTATATGGCTAACAAATCTCCGTTAGTCAATACTCACACTATGCCAACTTGACATTACACTGACCCTTTCCCTTCCTGGGAAGCACTCCTAAGATATCTGGCATCTGATCATGAAACCAACGTCACACAGACACTATTTAGCCGTCACAACTGTGGTAACATACCACATTGCATGGGAGAGATCGTCCACCCAGTGGGTACCTTCTTCCAGAGACTCATCCAATGCCTAAGGAAGATCATCTACATCAGGTCCTTTCCCTTAGGACTTACTTGGATACCGATGACAATTCCATAGTAATCAATTTTACATCAGGAATCAATTTACATATGATTCAGGCCTAGTTTCTTTCTCAGGTGATAGTGGTGTAATCCTTCTGGGATCACACTTATGAATCTGATCACCACCAGGATCTATAACAGATCCTCATTTAGCCTATTATGCGAGCTTACGCACCGTTAGAAGCATAATAGGTTCACAATAATACAACCAGAACTCTCAACCATCTTCTGGTTGTAACAATCCCACCTCGTTCCATGTTTACTCAACCAATCCATATCTCGAATGGTCCTCAGGGTAAGTATAACTAAGCAGCACTAATTAAGTGCAGATGCCCTGTTATCAACCAAAACTGCACATCCTTGCAGCCTATATCCATTCCACATTGCTCTTTACGAGCAATAATACCCTTAGCTTGCTCCGCTATAGTGCAGTATAGCTTTTGCTCGAATGAAGAAAAGTTCCAGAGTCATACCAGACTCTCACATCATAACCTCGTTCAGATTTGCATCTCTGATCAGGTAGGAAGCTCTAACTATCTTTCTAGCCTGCACTGCATCACTCCAGACTACAGTTCTTGCTACCATAATCATTATAGTAGCTATAACTCAACCGTCCACTGCTAGGCCTTCCCTATCATAGGGACCATTCCTGATACATAATCAACATAACAGTGGCCAAATGGCACACTTCTTAATGATCCCTCTTTTCCCAAGTAGCATCCTTGGGTGGGACTAACCTCGGGGTTCACCTCTGAATTTTTGAGTCATCCCCTCTTATGCATCCAGCAGAATTCATTTGAAACATACGTCAGTGATCCATCTCATCTAGACTTGACCAACTCTGGTCGTCAATCCCTAAATAGAGCCCTCACTTGGCTTGCTCTTCTCTTAGCATTTTGGGGAAGCATCTATCTAGAAGTTGGTCTCCTATTTCATAGGGCCATCATCTCTCAGCCACTGAGAGTAGTAATCCACTACCCTTGGCATTTCTCTCGACTACAATCTCCGGTCAGCTTCAGCCCGGACACCGGGCCCCTATCAGGTGGTCATTCCCAACCTGAGGGCAACATCCCTTGCTCTTAAGAGTCGGAGGTGTAAGGAGCAGTCTATCATATTTCTCACCTCCTCAAGTAACTCATGACTAGCCTTCATCAAGGCTTACTGCCTCTCACTGTTTGCAGCCATCTCGTGCTGCACTGTCTCCTGTATCTGCCTGTTTGCAGCCTACCCATGCTGCATGGCTGTCAATACAGCCGACACTAGATTAATCGGGCTTTCATCATCCTACTGTTGCTCCGGAATCTTGTCATGACATTGCACATGTACACTAAACCAGTGAGTTGATCAGGCTCACCACGAGTGTCCACACATGCAATAGCCAAGACAGATTCAAACAACAGTAATAAACAACTCAAATTACCATACATAATGCTTCTGTCAAGGATTCTTGCTCTAATACCATATATGTAACACCCCGTGTGCACCCAGTGTGTTAACATTACTATAATATCAGAATAGCATGAAATAAGCCACGGAAGCATGCAAGAATCGTATTTCTTGACACATTATGTATGGTATAAAACAGGAATATACATAAAATTCATGACAACTAGCCCATAATGATCCAGGTAATCAAAGCCGAACAAACCTAACAAGACCAGGCAGATATCAACCATATCTACTAAGATATGACAGGAGACAGAAATTACCTTACTCAGCATGGCACACACCATATGGAGCCTCAAAACTCTCGACCCTACTGGTCTTCTCACCAAGGAATCTATCCCAGCTACTAAGATCCATACCTGCAACGTAAACCCCACACGGGGTGAGATAAAATCTCAGTAAGTCCAGGGTTCCTGGAGGTCTTTCCTCCCCCCTGGATCACTATCAGGCACCTAACATCATAATTTAGCTTATCTACAACCATCTTATTCCTCTCATCACCTCTCTATCATACTGTATAATATGCAAGCCTAACGAGGTCTGTATACTCAACCTCTGCACTGAGATATCATATGTCTAATAATAGACTCACTCAAGCTCTCAGATCTTAATCCTCATCTCATATCATAACTATCAGCCATCTCGGCTTTCTCACCACATAACTACTAAAATAAAACCTATTCTGAGAATAGGCTTTCTGTAATCTAATCCAAAGCATGGGGATAATCATCTGACAAGCATAAATCCCCTAGAACCCACTATTTTCTATCTCATATCTAAGGATTTCATCCTATAATCAGCCTTCACGGCTTGCATAAACAAACTGCATGCACATAGCAGCCTAGGACAAATAGAGACATTCAACACATGTTGCCTGAGGAATCTTTCAACTCAGGACTTCCACACTGAGAACCTGAATAGGATCATCTGCCAATGCAGGTACATCTACTCAGGACTCGTTCTATCTATGCCTGAATAGGATCATCCACCTACTCGTGGGTACATCTACTCAGGACATGGCTGATCTATGCCTGAATAGGATCATCCACCTACTCGTGGGTACATCTACTCAGGACTTGCCGCCCAATACCTGAATAGGCTCATCCACCTACTCGTGGGTACATCTAATCAGGATTTACATGGAAGCCTATGGATTATCCCAAGGAAGATCATCCACTTACTCGTGGGTACATTTCCAAGGGGTCCATAGTCCACTATTCTCTGGCCAGAGAATGCACACCTAATCTCATAATCAACACAAAGCAAAACCAAGCTCATAATCAACATAAAGCATGACACTCTCACAGTGTCAGTCTAACATCAGGACCAACAATGCCATAACAGCACTACATCAATACACATAACAACACCATCATGGTGTTACACTATCATAATCATCATCATGCAACATCAAGGTGCCTGGTATTTATACGAATTATCATCCATACATAGCATAACACTCTAGCAGTGTTAGCCTATCATCAGGCACGGAACACTAACACAGTGTTCATCTCATCATTAAATATCAGGGTATATTTCTTATACCCAATACAGCTCAATCATCTATCCTAGTGTTTAACTCCATCAGTTATCATACATATATGTCTTATACACCTATAAGACCAACAATATCATGCCTAACACCATCACAGTGCTAGAACCATCATTAATAATATCAAAATCAGAACTCAAGACACTAGCATAGTGTTCAAACTAACTACAGTATATATAATTTCGTAAATAGTGATCCTCAAGCAGAGGAATCACTCCAAGAAACACTGAACTTACCTGGTTAGACTGTGCTTTATCTTCAGCCTTCAACGGGGTTGATCCAGGCTGTTGACATCCTCGTGTCCCGCCCTCTCAGAACTGTTAAGAAAGGCTCAATGACTGCCTTTCCAAGCCTCAGCATTCCATGGGTTGTCCTCTTTCCTCTCTGAACTTAGCTTCTCTCATGGATTCTTGAAGGATGGGGTTTTCTCTCAAATCTTGGCTGGAATCAGCTCACTCATGGTTCTAATCATGTTTAGTGGTGTTTAGTAGGTGTTTAGGTGAGGTATATGGAAGATATGGAGCTCCCATAGCTCAGCCATGGCAGCCTGGCCAGAGGAAGAAGGAGAACAGTGTTTTTTTTTATCCAAAATCGCGAAATCCCTTTATATAGGGTGCCTACTAGAGGTTTGGCGCGATCCGCGCCACCTCTGGCGCTAACCGCGCCACTATGGCGGTGGCTGTGGCGCCAATCGCGCCACCCTGGCCCCATCCGCGCGGGCTGCAAAATCCCTGACGCCCTTGGCGCTGCACTGGCGCCCCCAGCGCCAACTTCCAGAGCTATGGCGCCCTCAGCGCCATCCTAGCGCCAGCTTCCAGTGGCCGTGGCGCTATCCGCGCGAATCCTGGCGCCACCCGCGGCAGATTCCAGACATGGTTTTCTCCTGTAAGGCTCTGGCGCTAACCGCGCGGCACCTCGCGCTGACCGCGCCAGAGCTGGGGTATTATAATCACCATGGAAAACCACATGAAATGAGTGCAGTAAAATAGAAGAATAGCAAGATGAAAATGAAGAAGATGAAGAACAATGAAGAACAAATGAGAGAAAATGAAGAACAAGGGTTTTGATTCTAAAAACTAAAAGAAAGAAAAATAAAAGTTGTTTTTATTGAATGAAACCTAAAGTAAAAGCTTCTACAGTTGAGTCATGATGTCACTAATATATAGTGACTAAGTTCTGAAAATATAATGGGCCATAAACAAACCCAACGATTCTAATTATTTACTATTTACACCACTAAAAGTCCAATTCGCAACCCAAAATTACAAGTGCAAAGGTGCTAACTTCGAAGCTTAAAATGACCCTCCAAATGAAAGAATTGGCCTCAGACTATTTGCAGCAAACTTGTAGATCTTTTTGTTATCTTTCCAGGTACTCCTAGAACGCTCCATTCGGAGTTCTGTAGCACTCTACAGGTCCTGTACAAGTCAGATATGTCAAGTGAGCAAAAATCCAAAAATATGCAACAATTATCAATTAAGCCCACTTACTTGCCTAAGACAAAAACTGAATTAGAATAGGAAAATAAAGGTCCAAGAGAAGTCAAATAAGCTAAGACTGATAGACAAAAATTTAACTAAAAGCACTCTATCAGTCCACCCAAATTCTTCACTATCAATAAAGTGAAATTAGAAAAGGTTTCCAGCAACCATTACAATCAACAAACAACTTCAACAAAAATTGTACCAAACCATCATAAGAGGCAAACATACAAAATATGCTTTTGTATGAAATTAATTTCTACCGCCGGAAATAAAAACTAACAAATCCCAATGGTCAAATTGACTTATTGCAAGAGAGGAACACACCTACCAAATTTGAGGACAATCCAACAGTTAAGCAAAGATATAACCCTTTCTCAATATCACTGCCTGAAACAAGACAGAATGGAGTAGGAATTCTGATAACCTCTATTTGCAATTTAAACACTCCTTCTTGAAAACACTTCAATGAATGATCCGAATGGTTAGAATGTAGAAACCGATTTGAGTAACCTTTCCTCAAAGTTTGAACGCGATCCAACGGTTAGTGTGAGAGAAATGTCCCTCGCAATAACACTGCAAAATGGATTCAGAACCAGTTCGGTTTGGGAATTTCTGGTGATGCTAAAAGCCTCTATTCAAGAAATCAACCGTTAGATGTGAATAGTGGTGAGTCACTGATAAGTGCCATATCATAGTGAAATTAGGGTTACATTGAAGGCACTTATCTTTCGTTTTTACTAAGAATATCTATAAAACTTGCCCTAAATCTAGTTAGTTTGTATTTAGTGCTTAGGATGAATGTTATGTTCATATTCTTGAAGATTTATCCAATCTTCTCTTGCATTTTGATAGGTTAAAAGGATTTCCAAAGCTTCCAAACACATAAAGCAAGCAAAAATGGATCATAAAGCAAACATAGGAGGTGCTACAAGCAATTCAGGCCCAACATCCATCAAAGCCCAAAGCATTCTTCAGCATTAAGGCATTAACTCGCCCAAGCGACCCATCCTAGTGTATTTGGCTCGCCCAGGCGAGCTTCAAGTTCCAATATGATAAACATAAGCTCGCCCAGGCGAGCAAACTTAGGCCAAACCACTCGCCTGGGCGAGTGAAGCAGGCAGGAGGAGGTTTTCTATAAATAGGCCACGAAAATTTGGAGTTTTACATCATTCTTCTTAAAATTCTTGCTTTCCATTATTATGCTTAAGCTTAGGAAGTTCTAGTTTCAGTTTAGGTAGTTTTAGGAGAGTGAGAGAGGTAAAGGTTATAGGGGAAACCCTGCTGGAGTGAAGCGGAGATGATTTCCTTCATGAACTCTTCTCTTAAGGAGGTTCTCTCTATGGCCGCCTAAGCTTCTCAAGGATTGGAAGTAATCTTTTATCCCTATGTATCTCTTTTAGTTTTATTGATTGCATGAATCTTTTCTATCTCTTGTTGGTAATTTCATTCTGTGTTTAATGCTTAATTCTATTTGATCAATAGTCTCATGAATTGAAATCCTAAGCTTGACTAGAAAGTCCCCTTAGGGTTTGAACTGAATGAAATTACTTATCACGTTACATTGCTAGGAATAGGGCTTAACGTTTTAATTGCATAAGCACGTGATTTTAATTTTTAATGTTGGGGTATTTATTTTGATATGCGAGGGATCAATATCTAGTAAATATTCTTAGGATTCTCAAATGCGAGGGATTGATTTGGGGTAAAATACGTGTGCATCAATAAGAGTAGAAAATGGTTTATGCATGATAAGATTAACTATATATAAAAGGATAAGAATGATGAAATCCAATCCTACGCTTTTCCTAAATTAAACTCAATTTATTTATTTCCGTAGTTTTTCGCATTCGTTATATTTTACGTTTCATTATCACATCAAATGAACTGTCGTTTACACTCTCTGTATATAAACTATTAAACTGTTAGAACTATATTTAAATTAACCAAAGTAAATTCAAGTCCCTATGGAGACGAACTTCTATAAATTTTGTAACTTGCAACGACAAAACGATGTGCTTGCCGAAAGTCTTAACAGTCACTAACTTGCTGTAAAAGTTTCAGCAAGATCTAACAGTTAAACAAGGAGATCGAGAAGATTGAAGGATGACAGTTTCTATCCTTCTCAATAGGCGAATTTGGATGCTCTCTTTCTCCTCTCTTTTTTCTCTCTCTTGTGTTTTCAAATTAACTGCCAACCTTATTAGGATGGACTTGGCTTTGGATTCAAGCCCAACACTTTTGAGTGCCCTATTAAGAGATAAGTCTTGGCTATCTTGCTTGCAAGATGCCAATGTAGTGGATCTTTCTTCTTCTCGTGGCCCTTCTAATCTTGAAGATGATAAGGTAATTCCTATCAAAACCAGGACTATTTATCTTAGTTTCAATGTTGATTTTACTTCTTATTGTTCAATAGGATGAATGAGCCCATCATACCCCTATTGTTAGTTCCAATGTCAGATCTTCCTACAAAGACAAAAATGGTAAATATCAACATTTACTTTCAATAAGAATTACTTGATCTAGTATTCTTTTCTGCTCCTAACACTTATGATTATTAGCTTCATATTTTGGGATCCCCATTTCTACCCAATAAATGAGGAAAGAAAGTGAGAAAGATGATGAAGAGGACATGGATGAAGTTCAAAGTCAAAGT
Organism: Glycine tomentella; assembly: GCA_007407185.1. Taxonomy (NCBI): domain Eukaryota; kingdom Viridiplantae; phylum Streptophyta; class Magnoliopsida; order Fabales; family Fabaceae; genus Glycine; species Glycine tomentella. The sequence goes on from PYAF01000245.1 coordinate 293,033, forward strand.
GAATCATCTTCACCAAAGCAAAAATCTCATCAAGAGCCTATTATCGAAGAAAACTTCATAGAGACCGATTCAAACAGAAATGATCTTTTAAGTCCTATTATCAAAAAAGAAACACAAGCTGAGCTGATCATCCTAGGGAAGAGGAATTACCAAAAATGGATGCATTTGTAGTAATTATTCTGGAACCTCAATAAATGAAACCATTCAATCTTTTGAAAATCTTGTCCATTTTGTCCCCGAATCAAATAAAGGTATAAGTCACCCTTCAAACTTCAAAGTTCTTATAATGATTTCTATATTATCCATATATTAAGTATTTTAATTCTCATCAGGCATCGAAGCATCTTCAACGACCAATCTGAAAAAATTAGCACTAGGAATAGTGGCATCCACTTCAATCGCTTTGCATCAAACTATTATGCCCCAAGTTTGGTTGTAGATCTTCCTCAAGAAAATTAGGATGTAACACATTGAAAATTACAACCCAATCTATGTGTGTAATTAGTTCTTCTTAAGTAATTGCATGGGTTTTGTTTTGACTGTGGATTGTGATTTAATTAATAATCATAGTGTTAGATTATATATTTGTGTGATTGAATTGATCATGGATCGTGATTTGATTAGACATCACGATTCTAATTTATTTATTCTTTTGTGAGTGGAGTGTTTTCTTAAGAATTGGGTTCCTTGTGATTAATTGTCGGTAAGTGTTGCCCGCAGATTTTTCTACTGGGGATTTTTTTGTTGTGATTTAATTCTTTTTGGAAAAAGAATAAATAATTGATTGTTGTGATTGTTTTATGTTAGGTATGGATGAATATTCACACCTACCTTAGATTTTGATGATTAACAAAAAGTAAAAATTGTTGATATATTAATGAGTTTATGACAAGTGGACAAGACAAACTTTACTAAAGAACTTGAACATTCATACTCAAAGAGGTATATGTTCTATTAATTTTTAATAATTGTTCAACACGCTATAAGACCAAGAGCGTCCACTCCTTTATATTAACAACGGGTACACACTAGGTGTAACGATCCACCTCGTCACTATGATATCACCACTCTAAAACGTAATATTTCAATTTTAAGTGCAAATTCTATTAAGTTGATTGTGAAAATGGTGATAAATTTTTTGTGATATACATTTTCCAAATAATGCATAAATACGTGTATATATATATATATATTAAACCACTATACATCGTTCACATGTCAAAATATAATTCAGTTACAGGCATTTAAACCTGAGATTTACATGCCGAATAAAAAAAATCAAAGAAGCAACTAAGGAAGAGTTTGATAACAAAACACAACTCTCCCCAAAGAAACTCCAACGTTATCACGTTGGCCTGAAAGCTCCAACAAAAAAGAACCTCCCTCCAAAGGACACCTACTATTGCTCATTTGCTCCCACGAATGAAAGTTCGAGATCATAATTACAAGCACTAACCTCATGGTATAAAATGAAAGGGTGATTTTATTGTAAAAGATTAACAACTATTAGATGGCAATGATTAGAAGAAATACAATAACAAATCATCACAATCATTCTCAATAGTTTATCAGTTCAACATACACTTAACAAATTAGTCATCAACTTTTCCATAATTCAATTCAATTATGCTCGTATTGATGCATGCACCTTACTCAACTCTCAAATGTAATGTGGTACCATTCATAAGAAAATAGCCTAAGTGTGTCCTCATGACACTTTCACTTAGAAAAACTTAGCAGCAACTGTCAAGGTCACCCATTCGTGCACGGGCCACTCCCCCCATGTTAATCAGCATGAGTGTCAAGGGAGTTCCAAATCAAATGATATGCCCCCAAGTACTAACATTTTTCCTTATGAAAAATCACAGGTACTTACTAACAATGTTTATACTATTAATTTTCACACAATTATGCAGTATGAAACATGGCTCCAACAGTGCAATGACCTTTAATATTTAAAATTTTTAAACAATCCCCTTCCCTCTCCAGGCACACTTATAATTTTTAAACCAAATCCCTTTCCCTATCTAGGGATATTCAGACAGGTCATTGCACCCCCCATGTACATATACAACATATAGTCATCTCAATGATATCATCAACATCGACATCATTTCATCACAGTATCATCATCAACATCAACATCATCTTATCTCAATGTCATATACATCACAAGTAATCGCATTCCACGTACATACATATAAACTCATGTCTGAGATTCACATTCCCCAGGTCTTCAGACTATTAACAATTCGTAATATAAAAAAATTGATATTTTTAGGAAAAAATTCTAAATTAAAGAGGAGAATATAGTATACAAAACAAAATCTTAAAATATTTGTTATCGAACTAGTTCACCTATCTAGAAAAAACAATAAACAATTTTTTATGTATCAAACCATGGGTCTTTCATTAATTCAAAAGAATAAATGCAAAATTTATCACAAATACCCAGAAAAAATTCATGTTAATAAGAAAAATTTTGATAATTATATTACAAGAGATAAAAAAATAACAGAAAAGCCCATTTAAATTTTAACAAAAGAAATAACAGGAGAACAAACATAAAATTTTCAGCAGAGTCTCCTCTGCAGTTACACTACTACAAAATAGCAAAACAAAGACAGTTTAGAACCGTCTTTGTTTGTTTATATACAAAGATGGTTTTTCCTTAAAATCGTCTTTGTTGATCCTATTTTTTTTAAAATGCTTTCGAAGACGGTTTTTAAGTCAAAACCTTCTTTGTTTGTTTATATACAAAGACGATTTTACCTTAAAACCGTTTTTGTTGATCCTATTTTTTTTAATAAAATGCTTTTGAAGATGGTTTTTAAGTCAAAATCGTCTTCGTCTATTTATATACAAAGACGATTTTGACTGAAAACCGTCTTTGTTAATCCATTTTTTTTAAAAAAAAATTGCTTTCTATATATATATAATGCTACTACCAAAAGAAGCAATTGACTATTATATAACTGAATTCACAATTATAACAAAACAAGACATTGAAGATTTTTTATTCTATAATGCTATAACTAAACAAATTGTTATCTATACACTAAAAATCGGAATTCCACAAATTAGCAGTTAGCTATAAAATGTCCTTGGACACGAAATTATGTCAAATAACATGGAACATTATATTACATGTAAAGAGAATGTAACTTCATTAAAACAAACATCCTACTTTATACGATAATATTATTGATAACTTCTTTCAATGTAGTCTTTCTATTATCCTTGAAGTTCCATCCTTTCTATTATCCTTGTAGATAGCAGCTAGCACTGAAAAAATAATAGTCATATACCCTCAGGTGTTTTTCCAACCGCAACTTCAATGTAAGGTCTTCAGCTTGTTTTTGAAGGTTATTTTTGGCAGCTTGGAGAACTCCAGTTTCTCTTGTAGCCTGAAATTAATAAAAACAAATTCTTAATTGTTGAATAACATGATAAAAGTAACCAAACAACTAGAAATCATAACATGATAAAAATAACTGAATAGCTAACAATCTCAACAAGAAATCTTATATAAAATATTGGTAGATAAAAGCCAATCAACATCGAAAATAAAATAAATTGATCTAATAAATTAGAGAATTATTGTAGTTTCTTACTTTGGACAAAAAGAAAAGAAGAGGCTGCCAAGTTGCTAACTAAGTTCTAGCTTTCTCCCAAGCAAATTAGATAAGTTTTTTATCAGTATTTTTTTAAAATTAAATAAAACTTATATGGAATATTGTGTAGTCATGGGCTTTTAAATAATGGAATTGGTATTAGATGTAACTCACATATACAACCACTACTAGTACTTGACCAAGAATAACTAGTATAAATAGGTTTTTATTAAGCCAGCCAGTGATTATCACATTCCATATCAACAACATCATATAATAAAAATATCATTTAAAAGCCTTGAACTAACAAAATAATATCATTCAACCATATTTCTCGTTTTTCCCTTTTTCATCTACTCCCTAACAATTATAATAAACATATACCAGCAAAGCAGAGAAACTTTTTCAAATTCATATTAGGAGTAAATCCCATCCTAGCTGAACTAGACATCAATTCACCTAGCTACTATGATACTTTCCATAACTTGTAGAGCCCATAAGCTAGTGCAATACATATATTTACTAATGTACTCTAATATAATTGCAAGTTTAATACGCATTTCAAATTAATAATAAAAAATATGTTAACAAGTTTGATGCTTACATATCTCTAGTGAAGAATAAAGAATACAACAAGTATTGGTAGGTAAAAAATATATCAATGTCCATTTACAAAGATCATGTTATTAAGTTGGAGAGTTACTTGATTCCATTACCTGCTACTTGGCTTAAAACAGAATGAAAATAAAAATTTTGAGAGTTACGTGATTCCATCACGGTCTATATCCTTGTTGATCTTTTCTAAACTTTGACCAGTGTGATAGGAAAGATTCTTATTCAGGTTTGCTTTGTGATGCAACATTTCATTTACCTAAGGATCATGACTGATAATTAGTTATATCTAGTAAGAATTACTTGACTTTCAAAGCAATAAAACCAGCAAATCCATCATGCCCTCCTTTGGTAAACTCATGGGTGGCATATCCATGATTAATTGTAAGATGGCCAAAACAAATTGGAACTCAATGTAACCAAAATCCTACTGAAACCAAAACATTATAAATTTATGATGGTAAGGAACATAAAAGAAAAACTATATTAGGGATTTTAGGTTTCTTTTACTGATATAAAGTCATTTTTAATTGAAATAGATAAATGATTAGTAAAATTGAAAACACAAATAAAAATACAAAATATAATAGTTTAAGTTAAAAAAGATATTTTTTTATTAATGATCCCAGAATAGAATGAAAGTGACTAATATACACATTGTGCATAGTAGATAGATCATAAAACCCAAAACTTTACGTAAGTGCCATCGCCTGAATGGAAAGAATCCTAGGGTGCAAAAAAAGTGTCCTAGGGAAATAAACTTCAAAAGATTAATCTGTGCAGCAATGATTGCTGGGTTAACGTGTCCTAGGGAAATAAACTTCAAACGACAGTAAGCACATGAAGCCATACATAGCAAATGGAAATTAAGAATTCTTAGGCTCAAACTTGACTTCTTCCAGTCATTTGTAGAGCATCCAAAAGAGATGTAAAAGATATGAAAACTTTATAAGGATTTTGATTAAAAAGGACAAAATCAAATACTAGTAAAATAACTAAAGTTCAGTAAATTCTTTATATTAAAATATAATATCAGTAGCTAGGAAAAATTAAGTACATTCTGTACATGGCACCTAAATTTCAGAAGACGAGTACCACTAAGTAAATATGGTAAGAAGTACAAGGGAGAGAAAAGAAGACCAAATTCATGTTCTTGCTGATAAGATGCACGAAAAAGTCAAAGTAAGAGAAATGGAAACACTCCAATCATACCCATCCACCAAACATGAATTGACCAGATGATGAAAATAAAATAAAGGTTGGGCATAAACTTCCTCTTTAGGTACAGTATTCAATCAACAATAATTCAATAAGGTTTATTTTACCAAAACCGTCTTTTGAATATTTTCTGTTCATTAGCAAAATGGTTTGCAAGGTTGACAAGTAAGCATAACAGTAGTGCTTACACATATATACTTCTAGATCTAAAAGAGAGATGACAAACATGACATGGTTTGAATTGCAAGGAAGCCTGACTGAATTGCAATAATAGCACAAAAAAGTTTAGTTCTATAAGCATCATAACATACCCTCAACGGATTTGCAACAAATATACGAGAGAGGAGGTGTCTACAATGTTGAGATATGTGAACATAATCAGGGATTTTGTATTGAACAAGCATTATACGTTGTAGAATAAGAAAGGAAATTAGGATAAGAATGATGTGAAATAACATGACACATTATGCAAATCAGTATTGAAAGGGAGGAAATGCACCTGAATTGTTTTCCTAAAATTCCTAGGGTCATCCTGGTCCTCAAAGGGGTATGCTCCAACCTGCATGACATAAAGAGTCACCACACATGACCATACATCAGCCAACTAAAAGAATATTTTGAAAAATAAATTATAGAATCACTAATATTTTAATACATTAGTTCAAAAGTGAGCATGTAAAATACTCAAAATTTACTTCAATCCAGGTAGCATATCAGAAGAACAAAGCAACAAAATTAGGGATGTTAAGTGTTTAGCTACAACACAAATCCCATCAGCTCACCCCCTCAACACATGCACAAAAAAGCTAAGCTTCAACTGAAATGCAGCAGGCTAGAAAGGTGAAGTTAAGATCCAATATATTAATAAATTAGATGCAAAGAACTCTAAAGAGTAAAGAACCAATTCAATCTTCAGTTAATAAAGTACCTTTCCATCATACTCTTGCCTAGAAAGAACTTCCGGTGCTATATAAGCTGGCGTTCCAACAGTTGATTTGGGTCATGAATGCAACAAAGATGACTACATCATAAACAAGAAACATTCAAACCACTATATTAGTAACATAAACCTTAAGCTTGATAATATTAATTCCAATACCTTGGAATAACCAAAGTCACAAATTTTCAACTGAGGAGCAGGACTTCCATCTAGAATGGCATTTTCTAGCTTCAAATCTTTGTGACATATTTGCTGCAAAATAAAAGGAAAAGCATAATTTCTCACTTTGTACATTTCTGTAACTGCCATGATTTTCCATAGACTTGAGCATAAGCGAGCATACCATGCTATGACAGAAATGGACACCGGAGATCAGTTGCTGAAAAAAATATCTAGCCTGAACATTACAATGAAAGGAAAGAAAGTGAGACATAACACCGAAAAAGGATCAAGGGAGAAAATCCTCAGAGTAAGTGAAGCTATTAACCTCATGTTCACTAAACCTGCCAGCAGTGCATATCCTCTCAAAGAGCTCTCCCCTGCTGCATACTTCATCACTATTGCTAAATGTGTAGGAGTCAAAACCACATGCAAAATCAACATCTCATTAAAGAAGAAAAAACAACAAATAATTCATTATTGTGCAATACTAGCGCTCAACACAAAGTGATCCAATAGGTTAAAGAAAAAGAAGTAAATTAAATTCCTTGCCTCCTTGTAACGAATTATCTTGGGATGCCGAAGGGACCTGTGGTTCATAATCTCCCTTGTCATGTTCAAATCAATCTAAAAATTGAATAAAAGGGAGGGAAAGAAACTTATTAAAATTTTTAAGCCTTTTATTCTTTTTTAAGAAAAAAAAGATAATAAATTAGTGTATGGACCAACACAAACCACCATATATAATAAGTTTGTTCACTTTTACACTGACTATTTTAAAAGTTATGGGTAGAGTGTAAAAGGGTACATAGAAATTAAGCTCTTAAATCATAAGAGAATAATTAACAAACATAACTCTTTATTCAATTCTGCATCAAGTGTTATAATCTCTTTAACTTCTTAATATAATAGCAAACACACAAAAAGGGTTGTGATAAATCATAAATTGATGAAATTATTGCATAAAAGAAGAAACCTTGGGACCACGCTCGATGTATTTCATGGCTACAAGCTCCTTGGTGACCTTGTTCCTTATAAGCCTAGCCACTCAAAAATTGCTAGCTCCCAAATCCTTAACGACCTCATACTTATCCATAGAAATGAAGAATGGTGAGCCATAAGCTCTTGGATCCTTCTCTGCCTGATTTGTAGAACCCAAAAGAGTAGCAAAAATGCTAGTTTTATGAGAGATTCCATTGAGTGTTTTCATTGAAAGAAAAAAGAAAATTGCAAACCTAGAAGAAACTAGTTACTCAAATATTAATTTCACAATTGGTTAACTAGAATAGGAACGTACCATGAAGGAGGGTTGAGAGTTTTGTTCTCTATCGATTCTTCGAGTTGGTTTTGAGGATTCCGCTCCGATTAAAGTGTTCCACCTCGTACGATGGTTCGACAAAAAGCGGTTGCGACTCATGGGTGGTGGAGGAGGAGGTTTAGGATGTTTGGGTATTGGTTCAGGGAGAGAAGAAGGGTGAAAAACATTTTTCCGTGCTGATGTCATATTTATAATCCTGCAAGACTTGCTTAGCGAGTTTGTATCACTAGGCAAAATTTAACTTTTGGTGCTAAGCGAGACATTTCACACTAAGCGAAATTTCTCTTTTGGCTGAAATTAGGCTTAGTGAGCTGGTATCACTAAGCAAATTACTTCCTCTAGAAAGAATTATGGTTAGCAAGCAGGTTTCGCTAAGCAAATTCTTTCCTTTGGATAGAATTACACTTAGCGAGCTAATGTCGCTAAGCGAGATGTTCCATCGGAAATCAATCATACTCCACATAACCTAACATCCACACCAAGCAGTTGCACAAGGATAATTCATACAAACCTTAAAGTAATCCAAATTAATCAAATAATTAAACAACACAAGCAATACATCAAGTGTTCATACATACTTTGCGTCCAACGTAATACCAAAAAGTTATGCTAACCAAAAAGGGAATACAAGTATTATCTCTCATGAAAATTCATTTGCCTCTCTTTATTTGAATTGTTAACATTTAGGGAAAGTCCAAGATAATGCCAAAAGTGGCTAGAAGAATAATTGTATAGCAAGAATTGGCATGACACAGACTTGTTTTGTAATCAATTTTTGATTAGTAGAACCATTTATTGTTGTGTATAGGAGAATTGGATGTAGCTCTATTTGAGTGAACCAGTATAAATCAAGTATTTATACGTCTCTTCTTAATGATTTTATTAAGCATTCTCTTAGCGCTTTTTATTTTTCTTTTTATACCAAGTGTTTGCTTGAAAAACTATTATAGAACTTTATTTTACTTAGTTACTAGATGATTAAACTTAGCTTTATCAAAACTTGTTTCTCTTCAGTGGATGACTCAACACACTCACAAACATATATATATAAATATATAGACACATACACACACACATACATACATACATACATACATACATACATATATGTCTAAATCTGTGATAAACATTTTAAAAGTCATTATCTTTGATTAACACACTATTGAACCCCATTTTCTAGTGTGATTGTTGTTATTTCATTTGGTATCAGAGCTTGGTCTTAAGGGTTGAGTATCTGGAAATACTAAGGCAAAGATCCATAAAATCAAAGATATGGAAGAAGGATTCTACACCAACAACCACCCTTGTTCATAGCATAAAATATGATTACTGGAAGGAACGAATGATAGCTGACTTTGAATCCATTCATATTGTCCTATGGGACATGGTGAAAAATGGAAATTTCATTCCATATGGTGATTAGTTAAACAAAATCTCCTCACTCATATGAAGGATTTTAGCTATAACGTATGAAGGAATGTCACAGGTAGAGAGGAATAAACTCAATCTCCTCACTCATAAGTATGAACTCTTCTCTATGGAAGAAGGCAAAGATATGAAAACTATGTTTGGACACTTTCAAACCATTCTTAATGCACTAAAATCTCTAGGAAAAACTTATTCCAACTATGATCATATTGACAAACTTTTGAGAAGTTTGTCTAGAAAATGTAGCACACGGGTAATGACACTAAGAGCTTTAAAGAATCTTGATTACATGTCCCTTGAAGAACTTATTGGTACTCTCAAGGTTCATGAATGTAAGGACCCTCCATGTGGCGCGGGTGGCGCCAGATCCCGCGCTGATAGCGCCGGGATCCTACAGCAGAAAACCCTGTTGAGGGTGTGACGCGGTTAGCGCCAGGGCTGGCGCGGATGGCACCAAACTCTCGGGAGTTTCACGCTGTCAGCGCGGTTGTGGCGCGGATAGCGTCAGTTGGTCGAGGAGCATGGCACGGGTGGCGCCACAGGTTCGGCTTGTCCACGCTGTTGGCGTGGAAGCGACGCTGATGGCGCCACAGTTCTGTACCTGGCGCGGATAGAGCGGCGTCCCACGCGGATCGCGCGGGAAGGTCGGTGCAGACTGTTTTAAATGGGAGTCGCATTTTGGAGGAGAAGAAAACCATTTTCTTCTTCCTCAGAGCTCTAGCAGCCATGAGAGAGCTTCCCAAGCTCCCATGACCTTGCCTGATGACCCAAAACGCTTCCTGAACCCTTTAATCCTCCTAGAAACCAAGTGAGAGCGAGAATCCTTCCTCCAGAACCTTGAAACCCCAGAGAAACTCCTCCTCTGTGAGAGGCTGAAGAGAACTCGAGATTGGGCGAGGATTAGCTATTTTCACGGACGCTAAGGCAAGGGAGAGCCGCCCAGAGGTCTTCCTCGGCAGTTTTAGAGGTAAGAAACTCTAGTTTCTCCGATTGATTTTGGATTTGGGGGTTTCCTGTGAATAGTGACCCATTTGTGATAGGGCTAGAATTAGCTCTGGGTCCAGTTGAGAGAAGTGTTTAGAATGATGTGAGGAGAAAGGATTAGCTTTCAGTTTGTGATTTGGTGACTGTTGGTTTTGGCTCTAGGGGAGGGCATGTGTGACTTGGACTGAGTCATTTGATATGAGACATGCCAGAGCCTTACAGATGGGCTTGTCATGCCTGAGAGGGCCATGGTAACGGTGTACTGTGATGTGAACCGTTCAAGCCTGAGAAACCCTGAGAGTTTGGGTTGAGAGAGCTTTGATGCTCACTGGTGATGACTTGGTTTGAGTCTGGAATGACTCTGAGAGCCATGGATGGATCTGAGATAGACCATTGAGGGTCTATAGAAAGGCTTGTAGAAAATAAGCCTGATGAACCTTAGGTAGATGACCTGAGTTGATGGGAAGAACGGTGGTTCCTTTCCCAGAGGCAGTGGATGACTGCTTGATGAGCTTAGGCATGATTGTATGCTTGAATGGTCTGTGATGTGTGCTTGTATGCCTTGGTAGGGCTTGACACAGTGGGTGTCAGAGGAGCAGACCATCAATGGAGGCTAGAGCTGTGAGGCACGACTAGCCAGGTAAGCTCATTGTTCTGGGGTTTTTCCCCTTATTCTGGTTTGCCACCCGAATGGGTGATGTATGATATATATATATATATATATATATATCTGTGTGTGTGTGTGTGTGTGTGTGTGTGTGTATGTGTTCTAAGCCTGAGAGGCTGATGAACGGTGCTTTGAGTGAATCTCAGACCGTTCTGGATATTTGGAATATGTGATGGCCTAGTGTGTGCTGGGCTGTAATGGTGAACCCTAGGATAGACACTGAGACAGTGTGAGGGTAATGAGACACCTGATATGGCAGGTGTGGGGCCGTGGGCCTTTGAGGGAATGCAGATCATGAGATGGTCTGTGATGGAACCTAGAAGATATTGGATGAGTATCAGGCTAGTTGAGGTTCCCTAGCCAGAGGTAGAGTTTGAGGACTCTCAGGAGTAGCTGAGATTCCTTGGGAGGTGCCACTGCTCTCCACCTAAGTCCTAAGGACAGATGGAACTGTGTGGATGTTCCTCCTTAGGCAAAGATGTTGGAAGTCCTGAATGATTATCCTCAGGCCAGTGTATGTGGAAGTCCTGGATGTGATTGCCCTGTAAAGGGGGTTCTTTCCCAGGCTAGTGTGCGTGCAAGTCCTGGAGGTGATTGCCTATATGGATGTTCTTGCCCAGACATGCATTATGAAAGTCCTGGAGGGTTTCCCAGGCCAGATGATACGCAAATATGTTGTATCTCTAAGAGAGGGCTTCCCGAGGGGGACTAGAGCCTAGGGCCTCTTAGATGAGCCATATCTGTATTCTCAAAGTCCTGAGTTGAGGGACTCTTCAGGCAATGTTTGTATGGTTCAGAGGCGGTGCCTCTCTTGTGTGGATAGTGTCCGGTGTATGTGACACTGATTGTAGAGTACCTCTGTGAGACAGGCTATGAGAGCCAGGATGAGATACTGATGCCATGGTGATGGCTTTGATCTCTGATGGATGGCTGTGAGAGCCATGACAAGGTGGAATACCTCTGATGCTGAGAGCATCCAGTTATGGATGGCTGTGAGAGCCATGACGAGGTGAAATACCTCTGATGCTGAGAGCATCCAGTTGTGACCCAGGAAATCGTTATGTTTTATGTGTGCTTGGTGGTGAACCAGGGTCTGGGAGGATCTCTCAGAACTCTGAGTTTACTGAGACGTTTGTCTCACCCTGTGCGGGGTTTGTGGTTTTCAGGTGCTCTTGAGGAGAGGAGCGATCTCAGGGCAGGAGAGCCCTAGTGGACCTGATAGGCTGGATAGGAGGCTGCAGTAGAAGACCAGAGCAGAGCTTCAAGAGTTGAAGCTGGTCTTAGATCTCTGTGTAGTTGTAGGGTATGTGTATACCCATTTCCTGTACATATTATGATGTATGACCCATCTGTGGTCTTGTTTTTGAGCATGTATATGTACAGATGTTGATGTTGTATGAAAGTATGTTTCCTCCTGATTATCTCTGTTTAGTTTTGGTTATCTGCCTAGCTGTTGTGTGTATGTTTATCTGGATCAGCAGGGGCTTGTTTTATGTTCTTTGTTTTGTGGTTTTTATATTCCATGCATAATGTAATCAAGATAAAC
>PYAF01000246.1:0-10861 GCA_007407185.1 Glycine tomentella
TGGCTTTCTGGGCTGTTTCCCACGCCTCAGGCGTGGGCTCCCACGCCTCAGGCGTGGAACTTCAGAAAACTCATAAATCAGTTTATTTCATCTTTTCTCAAGCCTTTCTCTTAGGGATTCTCAAGTATCACTATAAACCTTTATCCTAGGCTTAATCTAAGCTTAATTATATGCTTAAAAATTCAAGATATTACAACCATACAACTATCCAACAATTTTTTTTAACAAAAATACATCAACAGATAGCCATTGTCTCCTAGACATGAATAAGCAACATCAATAAGCATGAAATAAAGTCAACTACCTATGAAGCTAACACCTACGATGGCAACCACGATCTTGAGCAAATGAAGCCTCCTACTTTGGAAATCCATGGCAATAACATAAACAGTGAATAGTACCAGTGAGTTCAAAATGTGAGTTACGAGAGTACCTGAGAGAGAACAGAGTAAAAGAGACAATACCTGAGCGCGAGTGAGAGTGAAAGTGAAATGTGACTTGCGAGTAGACCAAGAGCGAGAGTGGAAGCGCCAAGACCATCGTTTGAGTGACAATGGGAGTGAAGAATGCGAGCAATGAAGAACGAAGGTAGTGAAGGCTGACAGAACGTGACAATAGTGAAGGTGCGAGAGTGAAGGGTTTTTATTTTGAGGGCCAACGCTTCTATAATAACAACAACAACATCGGTTTTCAAAGAAAAATCGATGTTGACTATCTCCTTAACAACATTGGTTTAAAAGAAAATCGATGTTAATGTCTATCTGTTAACATTGGTTTTCCATAAAACCTTAAAAACTGATGTTAACTACGTCTTCTTAATTACAAGTTTGCCACTGTGTTTTTGTTAACATCAATTTTTGATAAAACCGATGTTAACTTAGCGATGTTAAAACCCATTTTTCTAGTAGTGCATGAAACAAAGCTACCAAATATTACACATTCATTCAGCTGCACATGATGAAGAAAATCACACAAAGAGAACAAACACTCAAAAATAGTAAAATATTGACCTAGTCCAATGAAATAAAAGAGTGGCCTAACAAACAAAATCATGTTAACATGTTTATACCATGCATGTATCTAACGCCTTTAACGTCTTAAAATACTTTATTTTTCAAGTCTAAACAATGTTTTGCCTCAAACAGATCATATATAGCCAAATATATTGTTGAAAGCAACTGAGATAAGCTTGTCCTTTCTTTCAATCACCTTGGAAGATGATGGGCATTGCCCTATTGACTCTATCATCTTGGAATAATCTCTAAATGCAAAAACAAATGCAATATCAATCATTAAGTGCACCAGATATTATATCCGAACATATATGGCATAAATAATATGATTGCACTAATTTACATTCTTTATCTTAATATGATAATATGCAAAATACTATCAAATATATTAAGAATAACTATTCACTCACCCTATAATTATTGAAACCTCTCTCACACACGTTTTTTTCCTCAACACCATGGCATTAACTCACGTTTTAATCATGTGAAGTGTAGTCTTAACTATATTCATAGTTGTTCTTACCAAAATCTGGAAGTGTCACATATAAGGGTGGACATGGTCCAGGTGACTTCTAGATTCTTCACGTCGCACGATGAGTCAACCTTGTTAAGAAGGGGGATCTGCAAAACAAAGGAAAGGACTTCGATGTTCAAGTAAGCACATCAATTATATAGAGAAAAATATAACTCAGTATGAGTGGGATGCGTAAATCACTGTGTATGCGAGTGATAGGGGTGTGAATGAGTGAGTGAAAGGTTAGATGGAACCTGTATTTATAGCATGAGCATGGGTCTTGGACCCTTGTAGATAATTAACATGTTGATAAAGGCTAATAGATTATTGCAGGTTGAAGATAATGAACTTGTAGATAATTCATACCTTGTAGATAATCTGTAGCTTGTAGATAATTAGGTACTTATTATTTGAAATGTGGTTGCAACATTATCAATAATATTTGAATAAATAAGCTTAGAGATAATTTGTGGAGAGTAACAGCCCGGCTGTTGAGGGGAGTGTGTCTGAACTCCTGTAGCAGGGCTGACGTGGAGGGTTGACACGTGTACTGGGGTCCCACATAAATGGCCACATGTATTTTTCATATTATGGACAGTACATAATCCCCCCAGCCTCTAAGCCAGCTTGCAGGTGAAACCTTGTGTCGATGCAGATTTTTTGGTATCAAGGATGGTAGACTTAACAAATAAAAGAGTTGTGAGCTCATGGAGCCCTCGAGTGTGGACAGGTATTATCCGATGTTGATGTTGGTAACCTCGACAAATGCGAGAAATGCAAATGTATCGAGTTTATCAAGCCCCCCAGGATGGACATGTGTTGTTTGGGCTGCCACTGTTGAATTGTCTAGAGATGAAATGCTTTCTTTTGTAGGCGAGGTTGGACATGTTAGACAAATGATGTGTCCAGGTTGGACATTTTATCCTTATCTGAATATTGCAGAGTGTGTTGAAAGCAAGCGTTACGCTTGTCTTTTGCAACATGTGTGTGTAACACACGCGCAGTACTCGTGCATGTGTCACTCATGGAGAGGGCACACAGAGATTCTTAAGGAAATCGTTTCAAATCCTGTTGCCAGTAACTGAAAGGTTGTGCCTCCATTTAAATGGAGTGGACGTTCAAAACAATATGAACAAACACGATTAACCAAGAGGGGGTGTCTTTAAAAACAAGCAGCAGATTTATGATCATATCACAAGGACACCCTTTTGAAAAAGAAACTTTCAGTCAATAAAGACTCACCCTTCACAGAAAGCAATAGCAAAAAAATTTTATCTGTTGATCTTGAAATGATTATCCTAAAGACTAGCAATCAATGACAGAAAGATGAGATTAAGAGAAAGTATTCAACTCCATTAACTATACTGGTTCACCCCTCAACAAGAGAAGCTACATTTAGTTTTTTATAACCAAACCTTGGCTAGAGTTCCATTATCAACAAAATTTTTTCTTTACAAGCTTACAAAAGATCACCCTTTATAAACCCTAGATAAAGAACTGAAATCTAAACACCCTTTAGACTTATAATGATCAAGACATAGAGAAACCCTTCTCTATTCTTCCCTCTAGACAAGCTTAAAGAACCTTTTTGCAATAGCAACTAACATGCTAAAATGTAAAAATGAATTACAACCAGAGTTTTAGAGAAGAGATAAAACCTTATGATCCAGAGAATGCAAATGCAAATGTTTACCAATTTGAGATCAGGTTGAAAGAAAACAAGTTTCAGACCAAGCACTCCAAGAAACTCCTTTGAAATCTTGTCCAAAAAGAATTCTATCAATGATGCATGAAGATCTTAAATTGTAGGGCAAGAGCTTTGTTACTCAATGTATTTTCTCTCAATTTAGAAGCCTTTTGAAAATGAGTGAAAATCTAGAATTGTGATGATGTGTACAAATCAAAAGACCCAACATCTTTTTATAGAAAACTGTTTTAACTGAATGTAATCAACTAAATCATTCAGGTAATCGCTTATTTTCACTTAAGTAATCGATTAATATCATATTTAATTGATTAAAGTGTTCTTTGTTCTTTCTGGAAAAACTACATGAATAAAGTAATTGGTTAAACTGCCATGTACTCGATTAACACAAATCGTTTAGCTTTCATAAACATGCTAAGTAATCGATTATGATTAGATGGTAATCGATTAACACAAGAAGATTTATTATGTGTTTTGTATTGTGTAATCGATTACCATTACCTTGTAATCGATTAATTAGTTCTTCATGGCTTACATAATAGATTACCATATTCTGGTAATCGATAATATTAAATTAGTGTAAAAAATGATTTTTCCAAAACTTAATCATGAGTACTTGGCTTCTTTATACAATCATGGAAATCTAAAGTTTTTTCACAAGACATGTGATTTGATATATCATGAATGCATACCAATGAATGATGTTTATGCAATGCAAGGGATTATAGGAAGAAACTCTTGAACAACTAACAAATTAGATATGCCTTCAATTGAATGGCATGTAAAAAACTAAAACTTGTCTAAGTCATGGAGCCTCCTCATCTTGATCATCTTTAAGCTCCCCTTGTATCTAACAATCTCCCCCTTTTTGGCTTTGATCATGCCAAACTTTAATTGAACATATTTAGCCTTTATGTGCTTTTAAGGGATGAATACTAGGAGCTTTATACTTGAAATCTGAAATCAATTTAGGCTTTTGCCAAGAACAAGTGTCAAGTATACTTTGCATAAACAATGTATTTCACTCCTCCTACCTTATGTAATTTGATATTAAGCTCAGATAAGAGCAATAAACAATTCAGAGTTAAGAATTCAGATTAAATAAGATAAGGATTTAACTTGCAGGTCATATATTTGTTTCTCTATATGTTCATTTTTCTCCCCCTATTGGTTATCAATGACAAAATATACAAGTGAGAACTAGATAAGCAAGGAAGATGGAAACAAACAAAATTTTATTTATTAATCATAAAGTGCAATACAAGGAAACATAATATTTAGAAGAAGAAAAAATAACAGTTGACAATAAGAAAATAGAAACACCACAGCCACAAGCAAGGAATTAGAATCCCTCATCAATGAACCAATTTAGGTTAAGATATTTAGGGGTAAGACCATTTTAGTTGCATTAAACTCCATGTAGGTTTGCCTTTC
This sequence comes from Glycine tomentella, assembly GCA_007407185.1. Lineage (NCBI taxonomy): Eukaryota > Viridiplantae > Streptophyta > Magnoliopsida > Fabales > Fabaceae > Glycine > Glycine tomentella. The sequence goes on from PYAF01000246.1 coordinate 4,667, forward strand.
AACATCATTTGTGAACCAGGTATTAAGCCTATTCACAACAACATTTGAGGATTCTCCAGCCTTCCTCTTGTTGGTTTTGGTTCTTTTGGGTGCAGATGTATTAGACATGGTGTTTGGGTTGATGAAAAGAAATGACAAAGGGTAAGCAGTGATAAAGAAGAAAAGACACAACAAAAAGATGGTTCTGTTTTGCTTAAGAGAGAACGAATTTCAGGTTTGAAGTGATTCACCTTTGATAATTTGTATTTATAGAGTTCTTTGAAGGTTAAATTTGAATTTCAAATCTTTATAACAGCTATTTCGAGTTTCAAGAAGGTTTAATGCTAAGAACCCAATTTGAAATTGAAATTAAAGGTAAGCATGTCAGTTTAGATTTTCGAAAATTGTGCAGATTTTGCAGAAATGCCACAGATAATTGATTAATACGAGTTGTAATTGATTATTTCAAGGCAAAGTATGTCTCTGAACAAAGCGTAATCGATTAATACAAGCTGTAATCGATTACTCCAGAGATATTTGAAAATAGAAACAACTCTCAAGCATTAAGTAATCGATTAAAATACAGGGTAATCGATTACTCCAGAGATATTTTGTTTCAAAAATAACTTTCAGCAGTAGGTAATCAATTAATTCAATGGCGTAATTGATTACACCAGATCTTATTCTGTTTTTGGATTTCATTAAAACATCAAGTAATCGATTAATTCGATAGTGTAATCGATTACTTCAGAGAGGTTTGAATTTTGAAATACACTGAAAATACTAGTGAAGGTTTGGCTCTAAAATTGTCTCTAAACTTCAAATAATCGATTAAAATGCATAGTAATCAATTAAAGCAGACAATTATGCAGAGTTAATAGTGTTTTTCATCAGGATTTCGAATTTTAAACATATGTGATGAATAGCAAGTATAGATGTTATATCATGTAGTCAAGTACATTATAAGCATGCTAGCATATATTAGATTCATCAAGGATACCTAGCATGTTTCTAAGAGCATAGAATCTATCTCTATCTAAGGGTTTAGTGAAAATATTAGCCAATTGGTTATTTGTTTCAACAAACTCAATTAAACAATTACCCTTTTGGATGTGATCTCTGAGGAAATGATGTTTGATCTCAATGTGCTTATGTCCACTCAATTGGCTTTTGAGTAGGTGATTGATTGATCAATCTCTGCTTTTGATTCATCTTTTTCCTTTTCATTTTCCTTTATTGTTATCTTCATAAGTGATAAATCCTCCATCTTTTAGAGTCAAATTTGTAAGTATGGACATGTCACCTGTCATATGTGTAGAGCATTCGTTGTCTAGGTACCATACGGATGATTTTGCTCTAAGACACGCCTGTAACAATTAAATCAAGTCAAAAAGAAAGGTACCCAATTCAGGTTAGGTCCATAAGGGTTAGCTATTTTTCTCCTTTTCTTTGGAACCCAAATGCAATCTCCATTAGGCACATAGAACCTTATAGCATAGTACCTATGAGATGTATGACCTTTCTTCATGCAGTAATTGCAAGTTATAGATTTTGATGCTCTTTCAAATGAGTCATTTGGTTATGCTTTGTTTTTTAAAAGCCTCTTTGATTCATCTGTTTTGGAGGTACAAACTTGGTCTTTCCAAAAGGTTTTGCAACATGTTTGTAACCCAACCCAGATGTATCTCCAGCATACTTTTGTACACTTAGCATTTGATCTAAAGTGCATTTTCCTCTATAAAGCTTTTTCAAAAGATCAACCAAGTAAGAATTTTCTGAGAGCAATAACATATATTTTTCAGATTGACTCCTTTTGAAATCATCAAATTCTTTTTGTAAAGCTTTGCATTTATCTACATTTGATGAAGAAGAGGCACACACACCCATTAGCTTTGTAGCTTGAAACAAGTTTTTCATTTGCTTTTTTCAAGTTACAAAGTTCAGCTTGCATTTCTACAAGTTTGGTAACATGCTATCTCAGGTTACCTTTTAGCCTATTGTTGGATTTTGCAAGTTTTTGAGCCTTTTCATTCATATCATGGAAAGCAGAAAAAAGTTAATCAAGTTCAAAGTTTACTTATGATTCAACACTTGAGCATTCTTCATCTTCACTAATTGTGGAAGTGAGGCATACATTAGCTTTTTCATTCTCACTTGATGATTTAAAAGTTGTTGAGGCATACATTAGCTTTTTAATTCTCACTTGAGAATTCTTCATCTTCACCAATAAGATATCATTACTTTGCCTTTTGATGAACAAGGTTTTATCAACATGTCCTCTTGTGAAAGATTGTGCAAGCAAAAATTTGCTTAATCTCTCATACCAAGACCTTGGAGCTTGTTTTAAACCATAAAGAGCTTTCTTAAGTTTGAAAACATGGTTTGGATATTTAAATCAACAAAACCAGGAGGTTTCTCCACATAGATTTCCTCCTCAATATATCCATTTAAGAAAGCAGTTTTACATCATTTGAAAAAGTTTAAAATCCATTAAACATGCATATGCAAGTAATAACCTAATGGCTTCCAATCTTGCAACTAGTGCATAGGTTTCCTCATAGTCAATGCCTTCCTCTTGGTTGTAACCTTTTGCAACCAATCTAGCTTGGATTCTAACTATGATTCCACTCTCATCAAGTTTGTTTCTAAAAACCCATTCAGTGCCAATAGGCTTGAGAGAAGAAGGTCTAGGAACAAGTTCCCAAACTTCATTTCTCTTAAATTGATTTAATTCATCATGATAGCATGCATCCAATGTTCATCAATTAAGGCTTGATCAATATTCTTAGATTCTATTTGTGAAACAAAAGCCATATTACAACAGAGATTTCTCAATGATGATCTATTAGATACTCCCTTTGAAAATTCACCAATTATATTGTCAAGGGGAAGATTTCTTGTAGTTCTCCAATCTTTTGTCTCTTGGAAAGCTGTTGATTGTTTTGTTTCAACAATTGGTTCTTCCTTTTCCTTATCCATTGATTCATTAAGTTGAATGAACTCCTCCAAAGGACTTGCATCAATATCACACTTCTTTTCATCTTTAGAGGGATTAGATTCATCACAAATAACATGAACTGATTCTTCCATGCATAAGGTTCTCTTATTGAAAACTCTATATGCTTTGCTATGTAATGAATATCCAAGGAAGATGGCTTCATCAGCTTTAGCATCAAATTTTCCAAGTGATTCTTTACCATTATTTAAAACAAAACACTTGCAGCCAAATGCTCTTAAATGAGAAATGTTTGGTTTTCTACCTTTATATAGTTCATAGAGAGTTTTCTTTAAAATATGCCTTATTAGTAATCTATTCAAAGTGTAGCAAAATGTACTTATAGAATCATCCCAAAAATGTTTAAGCAAATTTGTCTCATTAAGAAGAGTTCTTGTACCTTCTTCAAGGGGTCTATTTTTCCTCTCCACAACACCATTTTGTTGGGGTGTTCTTGGAGCTGAAAATTGTGGTCAATTCCATTTTCTACACAGAATTTTTCAAAACGTTCATTTTGGAATTCTCCACCATGATCACTTCTTATTGACATAATTTTGCTTCCCTTTTCATTTTGAGCAAGTTTGGCCAATTTTCTAAAAGCATTGAAAGCATCACTCTTGGATTTCAAAAACAAAGTCCATGAGAACCTAGCGTAATCATCAACAATGACAAGTCCATAGTAATTACCTCCTAAACTCATAGTTCTAGAAGGACCAAATAAATCTATGTGAAGTAATTCAAGGGGTCTTGAAGTAGAAACAACATTTTTACTTTAAAAAGAATTTTTTGTTTGTTTCCCTTTTTGACAAGCATCACATAATTTGTCCTTTTCAAACTTGAGTTTGGGTAATCCAATGACTAAATCCTTTTTAATCAGCTTGTTAATATGATGCATGTTAATGTGACTTGCCCTTTTATGCCATAACCAGGATTCATCAATTTTACTTATTAGGCAAGAAGTGTTGTGAAAGAATGCATGATCTATGGAGAGTAAATAGATATATTATCTTTTCTTTTACCTATATGAATCACCTCACCATTTTGTCCATCACATATCATGCAACAACTGTTATTAAATGGCATTTTGAACCCTTTATCACAAAGTTGGCTTATACTTAGGAGATTGTGCTTTAAATCTTCCACATAAAGAACATTTCTGATTTTTTGGTTTTAAAGTCGTCTCCTATATTTCCTTCTCCAATTATCTTCCCTTTGTTGTTGTCTCCATAGGTGACAAATCCACCATCTTTAAGAGTCAAATTTGTGAGCATTGATATGTCACTGGTCATATGTTTGGAGCATCCACTATCAAGATACCATAATGATGATCTTGCTCTTAGATATACCTGCAAAATTCAAATCAATTTACAAAGGAAGGTATCCAATTGAGATTGGGTCCATAGGGGTTATCTATTTTCCTTTTCTTTGGCACCCAAATGCATTCTCCATTTGGCACATAGAATCTTCTAGCATAACATCTATTACATGTGTGACCTTTCTTCATACAATAGTTACAAGTTATAGTTTTTTATGCTCTTTCAAAATAAGTCATGTGATTAAACCTTGGTTATGAAACAGCTTTTTGATATTTCTGTTTTGGATGCACAAACTTGGTTTTCCCATAAGGTTTTGATCCATGTTTATAACCTAATCCAGAAGTATCTCCAGCATATTTTGGTACACTTAGCATTTTCAGCCAAATTGCATTTTCTTTTACAAAGCCTTTTCAAGAGATCAACCAAAGTAATTATTTTCTGAAAGTACTACCATATGTTTTTCAGCTTGATTTTTTTTTAACTCATCAAAATCTTATTGCAAATCATTGTATTTGTCAACATTAGATGAAGAAGAAGCACATACACATCCATTCATTTTGTAACTTGAAACAAGTTTTTCATTTTTTTCTTTCAAGTTACAAATCTTAGTTTGCAATTCTGCAATTTTTGTGACATGCCATCTAAGATTTCCTTTTAGTCTATTATTGGATTTTGCAAGCATTTGAACCTCTTCATGCATTTCTTGAAAAACATCAATAACTTGATCAAATTCAGAATTTACCTCAGTATCAACACTTGAGGATTCATCATCTTCATTAATTGTGAAAGTGAAACACACATTTGCCTATTCATTTCCAGTTGATGATTCAGAAGTTGTTGACTCATTATCTTCTCGAGCTATATAGGCTCTCTTAGGCTTTCCTTCTTTCTTTATCTTGTTTTCACCTTTTTGCTTTTTTAAAAAGATAAAGCATTCAGATTTAATGTGGCCAGGCTTACCACATTCAAAGCAAGTGAAGTTGTTGTCACCTTTTTTGTTGTTGTTCTTTGTGAACTTTCTGTTCTTGTCTCTTCTCAAGAACTTATTGAACTTTTTGACAATTAGATTCATGTTGACCTCTTCATCTTCTTCATTTGAATCTTCCATCTTTTCCACCTTTGAGGATGCAGCTCTCAGAGCTATGCTTTTTTGTTTCTTTTCTGCAACTTCTGCATTGTTAGTTGTGACATTTCAAGTTCACACTCAAGAACCTTACCAAAAAGTGCAGCCATGGACATTTTGGATAGATCTTTTGATTCTTTGATGGCTGTCACCTTTGGTTGCCATGGTCTTGTGAGACACTTCAAGACTTTGATATTCAACTCTTCAGCATCAAAGATCTTTCCAAGACCAAGAAGATGATTTACTATGTGACTGAATCTTGTTTGAAGTTGAGATATGTTTTCTATGGAGTTCATCTTGAACATTTCATACTCATGGATTAAGGCGTGCTTTCTTGATCTTCTTACTTCATCTGTACCTTCATGAGTTATCTCCAACATCTCCCACACCTCCTTTGCACTTTTGCACCTAACAGTTCTAAAGAATTCATCAGAGGAAAGTGCAGAAGTAATCATATTTTTAGCTTTAAAATCATATTGAACAACTCTTTTTTCAGCATCCGTCATTTCATCCTATTCTTTAGGAATCATATTGATCGAAGGTCGTACTCCGTCAAATTATTATGAATTAAGTGTAGTACTAAGAAAGTGACTCCTAGGTCGTCTCTCAAGGATCAATTGTCAATGTTTAAGGGATTGAAAACGTGTTGGGGGGTTTTTGAAGGAATTTGGCAGAATATATAAAATTAAACAGAAATAATAATTAATTGCAATGATTAAAAACAAGTCAGACCCTTAGGACAGATTGCGCCTCTAATTTCCTTGGTTCACGAAAGATAATTT
>PYAF01000247.1:2183-20433 GCA_007407185.1 Glycine tomentella
AAGGCTCAGAATGTTTGTGAATGCTTACACTTCGTAATTCTCAAAATACTCAAAAGTCACAAACCTCAGCCTGAGAGGTTCTATTTATAACAACTTTTTAACTGAAAATAATCGATTAAACACGCTCCAGTAATCGATTATTTCGTATATGTAATCGATTAAATCAAGATAGTAATCGATTAAAATGTTTAAGATATGATCTGAGTTTCAAGAACGAACCATTTAATTGATTATTCCGATACGTAATCGATTAAGACAGAGGCACCAAGTTTTTCAAAATAAATCATGTAATCGATTAAAACGATATGTAATCGATTAAGATGATCTTGATGCATTCTGGGTTTTGACAAAGAACAATATAATCGATTATTTCGTGAAGTAATCGATTAAACCAGTCAGTATGTTTTTCTAAATGCACTTTGTAATCGATTATCACGATGTGTAATCGATTAAGATAGTAGGTCATGTTTTCCTAAGCATGCATGTAATCGATTACCAATTTCTGTAATCGATTAAGCCAGAGAGTTCCATTTCTCATAAAAAGCCTAAGTAATCGATTAATCCGATATGTAATCGATTACAATGTTCTTGCTTTGTTTTCTGAAAGGCACGAAGAACAAAATAATCGATGTCACTAGCCTTGTAATCGATTAATACAGTAAGGTTTCATTTTTCCAAAAACTTTGCTTTTTAAATGCCTTACTTATGACTTGCCTTTAATTAATCCTTTTAATCTAACAATCCTAGATGAATGAATAATGCATGATATGCACAATTGGATTATCAGATCATACACTTCCTTTTACATTAATCAAATTGGTCTTCAAGCTTTTCATGGAACTTTTCATTTGAGCATGTTGAAAGCACAAAACTCTTGAAGCTTGATCCTTATTCATTGATGCTTGGCTTCACTTGAATCAACACTCATGCCGATGCACTTACACAACTCATCAAGTAACATATTATTGTATATTCATATTGTGAATGCACATGTCTAAGTATCATGATATGTCATGCTGGCATTTTTCTCCAATGAGATTTCACCTTTTGAGCAGTTAACCCAAGTACATCCCTTAACATTGTCACTCCTTTGACTATTTGGGGATACTCAGATTAATCGTATGGAGGAAGTGTGATTTTATCAAAAATGGATGAGTGTGGGTGATGGCTTATCTCAATAAGGCTTAGGATTCACTCACCCATCTATTATATAGGCCCATTCAACGTTAGGCACTACGACAACCTCTAACACTAGGTTAAGGGACTTCCTAGCACCCTCAAATTATGTGCCTACTCACATGCAATGTCATTCATCTATGCATGCATCTTATGACAACTCAAAATAAATGTCATACGCAATCACCTATTCATTCCTCAAATATCATCATATTAATTCAATTCACCATTCATACCTTACTCACCAATTCCATGAACTCTTACGTAGTCCATTAAACATCATGAGACTTTTCACAATCCAAGTTATCATACTCCAACACCAACATTACATGAGAATAATGAGAATTCAACTTAGTTCCATTCCATTTAAGGTTCACACAAACATACAAAATAGTTAATATTGAAGTTCAATTGAAATGCACAAAAGAAAATTTGACAATTACCAACGATTAAGGGCCCTTTTATCTACGCTTAAGCATGGGTTTTTTCTCTTTAACAAACCACGCTTAAGCACCACCTTCTTGGCAGCCATCCCACCCTATCATGCTTAAGTGCCACTCAATGGGTGCTTAACCTCGACAGGTCTGCGAGGTCACATTTTTGCTGCTAAAATCCCGTCTAATGGATTCCAAATGAACTCCAACTAAAAATATTTCAATGTTAACATATACTAATTGAATTATAAATGCATCCAATGGACATATATCATCAATCAAACTCATCAAACATAAGATTAAAGTTAGTTTAAGCTTCCATTACTTATCCAAACTCAATGAACTTGCTTTAAGATGAAAGAAGGAAAAAAGGATAAGACTTTAGGTCCAAGAGGAGAGCTTTCTCCGACTTACAAAGTAGCTCTAAAACATCCATACCACCCAATATCCAAAAACCAACAAAAACCCCAGACATCATTTACCAACTAGCTAATCAGACGCGAGCCCCTCCTCGGGCGGATTTCTCCAAGTTCCTCCTCCACGACAATAATCCAATCATCATTTGTTAATGCCTCATCTATTATTTTGGGTTCTATTTCTAAGATGAAAGCACAAATGCAAGGTCTTTAAAAGATGATCTAGTTCTAACTCCTTCTGTCTAATCACCAAGTATCTAATCTTGAGGATGGTAGTGAACAACTTCTAGTCCTTCGTTTGAGGTTTTTGATTAGACAATTATCTAGTCCGATGAAGAATTTTTGCATCTATTCTTTTAGGTATTTGACTTCATCTTCTTTAGGCGCAACAGACAGACCAATTTGTATATCTGCAAAGTCATCCTCAAGATTTGATAGTCTCTTATCAGATGTTAATCCGTCATTACATGGATAGATTCTTTTACAACTAAAGTCCTTGTGTGAAAGACTAGTAGGCTTTAGATTTATCAGAATACCCTAGGAAGATTCCGTTATCCACCTTTGAGTCAAACTTAACAAATTGATATTTGGTGTTAAGGATAAAGCGCCCACATCCAAAAGGATGAAATTATGGAATATTAGGTCTTCTTCCTCTTCATAATTCATTAGGAGTCTTTTTTTTTTTTTTATATCTAAGGTATGATCAATATTCTGTTTTGAACATGGGATGTTGTGTATAGGGAATGAGTTCTCACAAAGCATGATTCTAGCTATTTCTTATAGTTCTATTTTTCCTTTCAACTACCCTATTTTGTTGAGGTGTTCTCGGTGAAGAAAAGTTGTGAAAAATGTCATTCTTTTCACAGAATGATCTAAACTCAGCATTTTCGAACTCAGTCCCATGGTCACTTCTGATAGAAGAGATAAAAAAAAACATTTTTTATTTTGAACTCTTTTATAGAATATTTCAAAGACCTTAAAAGACCCATGTTTATGTGAAGGAAGTATACCCATGTATATCTTGAATAGTCGTCAACTATGACAAAGTTATATTTCTTTTCTGCCAAACTAATTGTTCTATTTGGTCCAAATATATCCATATGCAACAACTATAATGATCTAGAAGTGGAAACAACATCTTTAGATTTGAAAGAGGTTTTGATTTTTTCCCCTTGTTGCATGCTTCATAGAGAAGATAGGTTTTCCTACAAATCTTAGGCAATCCTTTCACTAAATCCTTTTTAGATAATTTTGAAATATGTTTTAGATCAACATGCCCAAGTTATTTATGCCAAATCCATCTCTCATATTTTGTGGATAGCAGACACATTACATTTTACTTACTAAGATCTATCAGATCAATCTCATATAGATTTTTGTGTCATTTGGTAGTAAAGAAGGATTTGTCATGTTCTGTGTTGACTATACACTTGTCTTTGTTGAAGGTCACAATATAACCATTATCACAAAATTGACCTATGCTCAACAAGTTATACTTTATACCTTCAACATATAAGACATTGTCTAAGGAGGCTATAGAAGGAATATCAATTTTACTTGTACTAGTGATATTTCATTTTCCCAAGCCTCCAAAGCCAACTTTTCTTCCTTTAACTGACTTTAGGTCAACGAACATAGACCTTTCCCATGACATATGTCATGAGTAGCCACAGTCTTGGTACCAACTTAAACCCTAACCTTTCCCTACCAAGGATATCTTGACTTTATCGTTTGTGTCAGCCATTAAGCAGATGTTTGCTTGTTTATTATCTAAGTTACTACTCTTCTCACTATTTGAGTCTTCCCAGCTAACCATTAGACTTTTCTTTTTTCTTTTTACAAGAGTATATTTTTTTCTTCAGCATGGGACACTCAGGCTTCATATGTATAGGTTTTTGACATTCAAAGCAGATGATCCTGTTGCTTTCTTCCTTGTATTTCTTTCTTAATCTTGTGTCTTTCCTTCTGGAGGAATGATAGAACTTTCCTTTATTTTTTAACATTTGTTTGAGTTTTTTGGACATGATGGCCACTTCAACATCTATAGAACATCCAAAGATTTTGTCTTAACCATTAGACTCAATCATATGCACTTTGAGAACTTTAGATGAGCTCTTCTTTCTTCTCTTCTAGAGCTGATCTCTCCAGACTTGAGGGTAGTGAAATATTTCTTTTGCAACTGATCTTTGTTCTAAAGATGAACTTTATGGACTCTAAGAATCCCTAATAGTTCATCCTAGGCACCATTCTCTAAGTCTCTAGCCTCTTTGATTGTTGTTGTCTTAGGTTCCCATACCTTGGGAAAATTATCCAATACCTTCAGGTTTATCTGGGCCTTGGTGTATGTTTGACCTAGACCTTCTAAATTGTTCAAGAGAACTTGCAGTCTCCCAAACATGTCATCAACAAATTCTCTTTTCTTCATATAGAAGCTCTCGTAGTGTCTGGTTAGATTTGCAGCTTTTCTAAGTCTGGCATCTTTTGTGCCTTCATAGTTTATGCTTAATGAGTCCCATATCTCTGATTATTTATCCTATAGGCCTTGTTGCACTCTTTTTTGGATAGAGCACATGTCAGAGTGTATCTAACCTTTGTATTTAGCTCCATAATGGCCAAATTAGCATTTGTCCATTTTGTTTCTAGTTTGGGAATGGGTATGTCTTCATTAATGATGATCAATCAAAGTATGTACTATGTAGACTTTATGTAAATCTCCATGATGTGCTTCCAATAATGATAGTTTTCTTATGTAAAGCGTTGTGGCCTTGTGAGAGAATCTCCTTCAGTAATAAGTTAACTAATGTTGTTGTTATTTGCCATCAGGATCTTTTCCTCTAACACTACCAGGTGCTCAACCCTTAGAGGTTGAGCTCTGATATAAACTATATAGGAAATGTCATAAGAAGAGGCTGAATTGTGATTTTTTGGTAATTTTAAACCTTTTCCATGAAAACAAAGTTATCCTTTGGAATAAAACTTTGTAAGACAACTAACAAATTTTTGCAAACGCATGTTTAGATGATAGAAACAGATTTTGCAAGACTAGAAGAGTTTTAAAGATAAAACAAATTCAAACTCTAGGTCAGTTTAACACATAATAGAAATGGAAAAGCATATAAGACACATAATGCAAAGCTAGTACGTCTCTACCACTAAGACTACGTTCAGTTCTTGGCTAACCACCAAGTTCTACTAACTTCAACAAGTTACAAGTATTAATCACTGCCACTTCCAACTCTACAACTCAAGCTCTACACCAAGCTTGAAACAACTCAGTATTCTTTGCCCTACCAAACCGCTATTGGCTCTAAACAAATCAAAAGATTTGTAGTTTGTTTGCATACTAACTAAATCTTAATCGTCTTATAGACGGATATGGAATCAAAGCACATAGTCTTTTCTCTCAAGGTATTCAAGGTGTTTTGCAAGATTTTTTGAACTATACAAAAATATACAAAGAGATTTTTACAATACAAATTTGAATGATAATGCTCAGGTTTGTAACCTATTTCTTAAAAGCTTCTAGTATTTATAAGCTTTTATCTTCAAGTATCTGTTGTCTCTATATAGATAGATTTCTTCACTTGACCATGCGTCTGATGGTTGTTGTTGTAGGAGCATTTAATGCAAGCATTAAATGCACTTCCTTATGCATGTTGGAAAACCACTCTTGTTTGCTTTTGTGTAGATCGATACAGCAGAAAACCACTTCTTTTGAGTCAAAGTAGGTCTATCACAATAAAACATATCTTTTGATATTGTTTAGCAGCTTTCAGAACTTGATCTTTATTTATTTTTCATAGATTTAACAGATCCTAGGAGAATGTCTTTGCAAAACAAATCTCAGACATAGAATATTAAATGAAGTCTTAAATATCATCTTTTAATGTTGTAGTAGATCATTACTTAAACTTTCTTTTGTCTAATATTTTAGACCCAAAATCATAAAGCATGATATGATATCGCAGAATATAAAACTTTTAATCTTTGTATTTATTTGCATCTAATTAAAATAATTAGGGGTCCTGATTTGTCTTACGACACAAATGTCTTTTGACTTAACAACACCTAATACAAGGTTTTCACATTCGTAATCATAAACATACATACAAAAAACACCATAAACCATCATCTCATGATTAATTAATTAATTATAAACACTGAAATTAAATTTAGTCTCTCTTATAATGTAATTAAATCAATTGTAAAAGAATTATGGAAAACATTACGTTACAATGTTCCTTAACAAGAAAATTTTTGTCCTTGAAAATTCACTTACCAAGGAATAGATTTGGATACTACTCACGCATCTTGTCCTTAAGCTCCCACGTCGTGTCTCCTGTAGTGTCACTCCACACTGCCTTGACCAAATTGATGGTCTTGCCTCTAAGCTATTTGATATTTGCAGGTTGAGACTCATAGGTCAAATCTTCATGCGCTTGCATTGTGTCCAATTCTAGGACATGTGTAGGATCCAAAATATACTTCCCCAACTAAGAAACATGACATTACAAAAAGATTTTTAAAATATTTTTTTAAATGTAGTGAAAAAAACTATTATCTTTTATTTAAGTTTTACTTGAATTATTTTTTCTTTGATAAAAGTAATTTAAGGTTATAGTACAACTTTTAACAATATTATTAAATACAAAATTATATTATAAAATATATTGTTTTAAAAGGTACATATTTTTATAATTATTTTGTATTGGAAAATTTTAGTTGTTAGTTTTGTTAGAGTAATTATAAAAATTGGAAAAAAAATTGGAAAAAATATTTTTTGAGTTGTTAAAAGGTTGGAAACTGAGTTTGAAACATATGCGTGTTTGGGGTTGTCCATCTAAGGTGAGGATATATAACCCATAAGAGAAGAAACAAGACCCGAGGACTATTGGTGGGTATTTCATTAGAAGATGAGAAGGTTACAAGTGAATCTTCAAGTTATGCATCTAGTTCTTCAAGTGAGAAAGAAAAGGCACTTACACTTGTCGAGGCCGAAGAGGGAGATCTTTTGATGGCTAGAAGAATGTTGAGTAATTTTTGCTTAGAAAAAGAGGAGAATCAAAGAGAAAATATTTTTCACACAAGGTGCTTGGTTAAAGATAAGGTTTGTTCACTTATCATTGATGGTGGGAGCTGCACCAATGTGGCTAGTACAAGACTTGTGGAGAAATTACACTTGCCAACCACAAAGCATCCAAAGCCATACAAGCTACAATGGCTTAGTGAAAGTGGAGAAATGGTGGTAAATTCTCAAGTGTTCATTCCTTTTCTATTAATTCTTATAATGATAATGTTCTTTGTGATATTTTACCCATGGAGGCTGGTCATATCCTTCTTGGTAGGCCATGGCAATATATGATAGAAAAGTGATACACAATGGCATGGAGAACACTTTTGAGTTTGAGCACCTAGGCAAGAAAATTATTTTGAGGCCTTTGACTCCTAGACAAGTGTGTGAGGATCAAATAAAGATGAAAGAAAACCAAATTGAGGAATTAAAAAAAATACTGCACCTAAAAAAGAGAAGAAAAGTGAGCTACAAAAGAGAAAAACTAGTGAGAAAAAAAGAAAGGGAAAAGAAAATGATAACAAAAGAATTCATGAGATTAAAGAGAGTTTTTTCTTAAGAGGAAAAGATGTCAAGAGAGTGTTATTAGCAAGACAACCTCTTCATTATATGGTTTCTAACTCTCTTTGTTTACATGTTGAAAAGGAAAAGGAACTATGTGTTCCTAAAAGCTTTTTGAGAGAACTTTTCATGAGGGAAACTCATGGGAACAATTTCATGGGACATGTTGGTGTAGGTAAACCTTTGGCTACTTTACATAAACAATTCTTTTGGCCAAAAATGAGGCACAATTTGCATAAGCTTGTATCTCAATATATTACTTGTCATAAAGCTAAATCTAGAATAATGCCTCATGATTTCTATACACCTTTGCTTATTCCTAACTTCCCTTGGGTTGACATTTCTAAGGATTTTGTGCTTGGTCTTCCAAGATCCAAGAGGGGAAAGGATTCTAACTTTGTTGTTGTTGATAGATTTTCAAAGAAGGCATACTTCATCCCTTGTCACAAGAGTGATGAAGGCTGTGAAGTAGACAATCTCTTCTTCAAGGAAATGGTGAAACTTCCTCTATGGAAGCAAAAGAGATATAAGCCCAAGTGGAAGGATAAATTTCTTCAAGAGAATGTTGAGTTGCCAAATGAGTATGGTGTGAATACTACTTTCAATGTTTGTGATCTTTCTTTGTATGATGTAGGTACAAGTGAGGAGGCAAACTTGAGGACAAATTTCTCTCAAGAAGGAGGGGATGATGGACGATCAATGCAAGCTAAAGAGCTAGGACTCAAGTACTTCAAGATCATATCCAATCTAACTTGTATCTCTTGGAAAAGCAAGAAGAAGCAAAAAAGAAGCCCACAAAAGTAGTGGAAACGCATAAGGAGTGTTGTCTGTTTTAACAGATTAAAAACATCCTGTAACAGATTAAAAACATCTTTCTGATACCTGTAATCGATTACAAGCATCCTGTAATCGATTAAATCAGCCTGAAAAATGAAAGTATCTCTGTTTTAATCGATTACATGTCGAATTAATCGATTATTTTTGTCCTAAATCTGTTTCCAGGAAGGATTAGAGCAAAATAATCGATTACCAAACCAAGTAATCGATTATTTAGGTTAAATAATCAATTACATGGTCAAAATAATCGATTAAACCAGAAGTTTATGCAGAAACGCGATGTTGTGAAGTCAAAGGTCATTTTGAACAAAGCTTGCACTACAAGCTACATTTGGGCTTCATTTCAATTTGCATTTTACTTACATTTAGGGTCATTTAGCTTGTAATTTTGTGGGCTATATAAACCACACCAAAACTGTTTGTAAGAACTTTTGATTCAATTAATACAATTCTGAATTGTTGAGAGGGTTTCTCTCTTGTTCTTATTCAAGAACCTTCTTGTTTCTTATCAATGGCTCCTCTGCTATTGTGGTGATTCTTGCAAGACTTATTGGAATTCCTATTCCATGGTGTCATTCCTATTCTTCTTCCACAATCCATTTCTACAAATTAGAAATCTCTTAAAAAGCCCCAAATTCTGTGAAAGTGCAGAATTCTCCATTTCTTGGAGTTTGCTTGAAGATTGGGTTTCATTGCAAGCAAGATTTGGGAAACCTAATGTCTATTGATTGTAGACATTACATCAATCTTTAAGACCAAAAATGATTAATTATGAAACATTAAGAAATACAAGGCAAGACTCATTGCTAAGGGATTTACTCAAAAAGAAGGAATCAATCACACATACTTTTTCTCCTATATCTAAGAAAATTCTCTCCGTATTCTCTTGGCATTAGCTACTCATTTTGACCTTGAGTTGCAACAAATGGATGCGAAAGCAACCTTTCTTAATGGTGATTTAAAGGAGGTTTATATGAAACAACCTGAAGACTTCTCCTCTAGCGGTGGTGAGCATTTGGTTTGCAAGCTTAAGAAATCTATATATGGTTTAAAACAAGCCTCCCGTCAGTGGTACCTTAAGTTTCATGGGATATTTTCTTCATTTGGTTTTGATGAAAACCCTATGGATCAATGCATATATCACAAGGTCAGTGGGAGTAAAATATGTTTTCTTGTTTTATATGTAGATGATATTTTACTTGTAGCCAATGATCAGGGTTTGCTACATGAGGTAAAATAATTTATCTCTCATAATTTGGACATGAAGGATATGGGTGATGTATCTTGTGTCATTGACATTAAAATTCAAAGAGATAGACCTCGAGGTATTTTAGGTCTATCACAGAAAACCTATATTAACAAAATTTTAGAGAGATTTTGGATGAAAGATTGTTCACCAAGTGTCGCTCCCATTGTGAAGGGTAATAAGTTTAATTTGAACCAATTCCCAAAGAATGACTTTGAAAGGGAATAGATGAAAAACATTCCTTATACTTCAGTTGTCGGAAGCCTCATGTATGCGCGCTTAAGTATGCACAAGGCATGACATTGCTTTTGTAGTTGGAATGCTAGGAAGATATCAGAGTAATCTAGGTATTGATCATTGGAGAGCTGCAAAGAAAGTGATGAGGTACCTTCAAGGGACCGGAGATTACATGCTTATGTATAGATAGATGGAAAATCTAGATGTGATTGGTTATTCATACTCAAACTTTGCTAGCTGTGTTGATTCTTGCAAATCAACATCTAGGTACATTTTCATGATGGCTGGTGGAACTATTTCATAGTGTTAAGTAGACTTTGACTGCTACTTCTACCATGGAAGCTGAGTTTGTCTCTTGCTTTGAGGCTACATCACATGGTGTATGGCTTAAAAGTTTCATTTTTGTGCTGAAGATAGTTGATACTATTTCAAGGCCTTTGAGAATTTTTTGCGATAACTCAGTTTTTGTCTTTATGGCTAAGAATAACAAAGGTGGAAGTTGAAGTAAGCATATCGACATTAAGTACTTAGCCATTAGAGAAAGAGTAAAAGACAAGAAAGTGGTCATTGAGCATATAAGCACTGAGATGATGATTCTGATCCTTTGACTAAGGGTATGCCACCATTTAATTGAGTTCAAGGATCATGTAGAGAGAATGAGACTTGATTCCACTTTATGATTGTATACATACAGGTTAGAGTTGAAACTCTTATATTGTGATATTTTCTCATATTCAGGTGATCATTGATTTATTTGAGAAAATTTATGTTTTGGACCAAAAATAAACATTAGATTTATTCATTAACTTTTATTATGACATCAAGTATACTACTTGGGAAATAGAGCATGTCGTAATACATGGATGATATTACTCGTTATAAGAGGAATTGTCGCTATGATTCGCATGTTCATTTCTTAAGGAAATTGCGCACTAACTTATTTTAGTCAATGAGTCAAAACATTTGGACCAAGTAAGAGAATGTAATAAGTTTTTATTATTAAAAGTTGTGATTAACTCTTATTAGTGGTTTGTACATTTTGGACTTGGAAGGTCATCTTAATTTGGCTGAAGTCTTCCATCAATTTGGAGTTGAAAGTCCAAATATTGAATGATATCAATGGGTGGTAATGGCTACTGAGTGCATTCTTGATGGTAGAATGCTTATATATAGAGCACATGTGTTTGGTCCCTGAGCTCATATGTTTTATTTTCGTCTGATACACCATCTACAATGAGAGAGTGAAAGTTTGGAAGAACCAAAACAAAACAGCTCTTTCATGACAATGACTGGAGGTATATTTTAATTTTATTTTTCGCATTTGTTAATGATCTGTGTTTTGTTTTGTTGTCTGTACCATCACAGGTTTGCTATTTAGTCTTACTTTTACTTGATAAATTTCATTCACGATTAATTGCCAAAAAAATTGAAAAGAATTATGTAATAGAAAAAAAACAATAATAAAAAAAATGTGTAGCACCAAAATCAAGAATAAAAAAAACTAAATATAATTAATAAATATGAACTAATTTTTATAATTAATAAAGGAATCAATGTTATTGTTTTGTATAAAGCTTTTGTTGCCTAAAAGATTACTTGGGTTAAAATATAAATACTATATTAAATAAGACTATAATAAAGGACACATTCATAATACGGGCTACCAACTATAGTTGGTGTCTCCTTCAAAAAGGTAAAAAACTATAGGTGGTGGCAAAGTTGACGCTAAAATCTTCAATACATGATAATACTGGAATATGTGGGATTTAGTTTTAAATATCAATGTTGATAATGAATGGCTTAACGAGTCATTTAATTAACTAAAATCACTGATAAGAGGACAACACTGACTTATATTGATCTTGATGGTTAGATGCATAGAGTTAGCAAAGCTGCACTAGAATAGGTAATTTAGTAACGTTGTTCTCATAAATTTCTAGTCTCGAATATTCTCATTCTGATTTGTACCATTATGCCATGAGTGCTAGATCTTTAATCTTGCACTCAATAAATCAGAAATTGAACATAGTGTACTTCACGCAGTGAGATAAATTTGCACAGCATGGTTTAGAATCCCTTGTAGTATCATACCAGATAATTGATTCATTGCATATATACTTTCTTGCCTATGATCATTTCATGAATATATATATCATCTTTATCGTATTCTTTTCTCAAAATCAAAGAAAGTCTCTTGATACACCATTTTCTTGTTACAACCCTCCTGATAGTGGCGCATCTATTTGTTTATTAGAAATCACTTGCTCTTTTCTATGCATAACTAAGTAGGCTACTAGCTAGATTGATATCAAAATCTGTGTTCAGTTCATTGGTTACCAGAACTTCATTTTTATAAATATCACATGAGATAATAAAGTATTGAAAATTGTTTTATATGGATAGATCTTTATTAGCGTATCAATTTGATATATTTGTGCGGGGAGAGTAACTGTTAAGTATGTTTCCTACCGACGAAAAATGACCGAGAATTCAGAATTTGGTTAATGAACTTCTGAAATCTGCAGCAATAGAATTTAACTAATATCATGCGAACAACTTGTTGAAAGTTACGTAACATTCAATTAGGTTAAAGTTATTTATCTCATTATTTTAAACATCCCTTCATCATCTCTTATTTTTCTTTATTTCTCTTTCTATCCCATCAAAAATCCTTACATATATTTTATATTTTAGACTTAAATATATATTTTTTCTCATAATTTAGTTTTTTTTTTCATTTTTGTCCATGTATTTTTTTTTCTTCGTTTTATTCCTTTTAAAATATATGTTTATTTTGTTTTTTATCATGTTTTATATAACATTTTTTAATGTTAAAATAATTTTTTTATTGTTTAAGTGATTTATTAAAAAAAATAAACATATTTTACAAGGACTAAAATGAAAAAAATAAAAATTTACAGAAATGAAGATGAAAAAAAGTAGTAAATTACAATTAAAAAAAGTATTTAAACTAATATTTTATTCTTTTTTCTTCCTCTCTTCAACGTGTCATAAAATACATTAGATGTTGATGTAATATTTTATTATTTATTTTAATACACCGTACCGTCATACCGTGTGTTGGATCTTATACTTAGATTACCAATATAATTATTTACTTTATTACTCAAAGCAGGTCAAGCAGTTGGAAATGCACAGAACTTTCATTTAGCCTTTAAACTTTTTAAGGCACCCAGTAGTATGTAATATATAACTTTTAACAAGAGCTGAACTTGAGTTATATTCAATCCAATGGTAGTTATCAATTATAAGGATAAATGAGACTGTACAGAAAGATACTACTCCTTAGCCTACACTCCAATAGTTGATACACCATTACAATCCAAAACTAGAAACAAGTTATTTCAACATAGTACAGAAATAATATTTTATATATATATATATATATATATATATTATGATATTGTTATGAAGTTACTCTTATAGAAAATAGTGACAAATCCTTATTGAAGATCTTAAATATACATAAGGTGAGAATTCTTCTCACAACATGATTTATTTTATTTTCAATAGTCAATTAGAATTTGAATTATAAATAACTTGATTAAGAAACACATGGCAAACAGTTGTGTCAAATGTTGTTGTTGGTTTCTTATATATTTTATTTACACAAGAAGATCCAGATGGAATGAGAAATAATTCTGGTGGCCCATGACGTGGGTTTTGGCACTATAGCCTATGCATGCAAGGGCAAAGACCTTCATTATTAAGAACTTTCCCAGACAAATACAGGATTTACGTTCGGCAAGATATATTAGATAGGGACTGGAAAGCAATTATTAATTTATTAATTACTAGAATATCATTTTATAACTTAATCTAGTCTTCTCCACGAATCTCTGGACCACCATAATGCGGACCACCTCTAATAATAAAGGTTACAAAATATTAATTTATTTATATTGACATGATTTGTTTTACGTACATATTATAAAAATAAAATACTCTATAATGTTACTAGTTTTTCGATCATCTTCAAAAAAATTATTCCTTAATAATGTGTTTTACTTAAAGTCATGCATATACATATACTTTGTCAATATACGATGTTAATCTGGTCCCAACATGATATTATTGTTAGGAAATGGTCACATTGGATACATATTCTATAAATTCATGTATCAAAATATATATCAGGTAATAACGTTCTCTTTAGCCAGTGAAACCAATAATTAAGAAAGATAGACACATCAATCATATAAATATATGGGTTCTGAAGGAAGTACAACTTATGCTTTCTGTTCTAGATTTTACCATAGAAACTGTTCAAGATTCCCCTCCACGAAAGCATGGGTACAGATAAGGGAGCAACACTAGAGGAAATTCAAAGTTTCGCAGAAAAATGTGGCCTAACGGAAATGATCAGTTTTAACCATTATAATAAAAATAGACACGTACTTTAATTTTAAACACCATTACAAATCTTAATAGGCGGTAATTGATATTTTCATAATTTTTAACCTACCAATGAATTCAATTCAATTCCCTTTGATCAACAAAAAATTTCTATATATAATTAGTATTAATCATGGTTTTCAATTCGAGTTGCGGTGAGTTACAAAACATTTAAGCTACAAGCAATTGTGAGAAAATACAACTGACACTACTACAGGCGACACATACGACGACGGTTCTAAACTCCATACGACGACGGTTCTAGAACCGTTGTTATTGCGCATGTCGTTGTAAGTTAGAACTTTCGACGATGGTTATAAAACAGTCTTTGTATCTCCAATTTTTTTTTAAAGGACATATGAAGATGGTTTTGGATAAAATCGTCTTCGTATGTGAACATACAAAGAAAAACCATCTTCGTATATGCACATACGAAGATGGTTTTTCTCAAAACCGTCTTCGTATCTCCTGTTGCATTTTTTTAAAAAGGAAATACGATGACGGTTTTTCCAAAAACCGTCTTTGTATCCCCTATTGTGTTATTTTTTTTTATAAATGAAGGATACGAAGACGGTTTTAGACAAAATCGTCTTTGTAAGTGCACATACAAAGATGGTTTTTCCAGAAACCGTCTTTGTATCCCCTATTGTGTTATTTTTTTTTATAAATGAAGGATATGAAGACGGTTTTAGACAAAACCGTCTTTGTAAGTATCCCCTTTTGTTTTTTTTAAATAAACGCATCCTTGTCTTTTATGCACCTATATTCAAAAAAATGAACACAATAATCTTATATATATATATTGAATGCCCAAAATCACCAATGTAATTCTCAAGCACAAGATGAACAAGCAAATAGACCTTATAAATACAGACACCAACAACAAATTGTGTATTTACATTACATTTCAACACGAGCAACAACAACACACGCAACACATGACTGCATTTCTTGACATGGCCAGTTTATAGAAGCTTTGAGTATATATATCAATAGTACTCAAGGATGTAAACAATCTGGTTCTGCCCCTGGGAGATCTATTTTGTTCAAAACCTGTTACATATATATTATCTCATAAATTTATAACTTGTGAAAAGTGGTGGAAAAACAAACAGGGAAAATTTGAGTTTATTAATTGAAAAATAACATCAATAAAGGATAATGAGTATCTCAGTAAAATAATATAAAAATTAAGTTAAAAGTAGAATAATAGAAATGACATACTTAAAGGGAAAATTTCCAGGTTGTTCTCCAAAGCCAAATAAATGTTAGCTAGTGTTTGTGCTTCAACGTCCTGTGATTTGAAAACAGTTTTTTGGAAAAGCAGATAACAGAATTACTAAAAGATCACCCTCACATGATAAACCTGGATGTCTTTATTATCATCTGAAACCATGAGACTGAGAGTACTTCCATCAATAAAAAATTCAGTCACAAAACAATCGAGAGAACCAAAAATCCTTGGCTAATAAGCTCAATTTCCACCCTGCTCTTTCCAACTAAGAAAGTATATGCTTTTATGGATATCGCCAATAAGGATGAAGTTCTTTACCTACAAAAATGATGACATCTACTAATCAATAGGTGGAGCTGGGAGCACAATTAATCATTTGATAACATACAATTATATGAGTTTCTCATATGTTATATCAATTTTCGAATCAAAAGATAATTGCTCTTGAAAACAACCAGGAACAAATTTATAATTTGACCCTACCAACCAATTTTAATTCAACAAGAGAAACTTCAGAAGGTTGAAGAAGCAAGGAAATAAATTCAACAAGTTGTTTCAATGGCCTTGTATTCATCATAATAGAAGATTTAAGGAACTATCACTTACAATATTTAAGCTCACAACATGTAATGGTGGTGCATCAAAAAATGCAATACCATTCAACTCAGTGCCATTCCACTTGTGCAGAATAATTTTTGGACCAGATGCTATTAATAGATGGCCTTGAAGAGAGGCTACGGCAGATATAGCACCTTTTAATTCCTTAGAGTACACCTCTGAAATCTGTAAAGAAG
The DNA here is from genome assembly GCA_007407185.1 of Glycine tomentella. Taxonomy (NCBI): domain Eukaryota; kingdom Viridiplantae; phylum Streptophyta; class Magnoliopsida; order Fabales; family Fabaceae; genus Glycine; species Glycine tomentella. Next base: position 18,606 of record PYAF01000247.1, read on the forward strand.
AAGGATGTTTATGATAATGTCCAAATAAAGGCATCACCCAAATTTAGAGTAAAGGGACACAATTTTGGTCACTTAAAAAGAAAATATTTATAAGGATACCAAAGTTTGTGGATTATCAGTATTTTTCCCAAAAGAGAACAAGAGGATACATCCTCTCCTTGCACATAAGCAGTACGAATGGCTAAAAGTGTTTCATTTTCTTTTGAGGTTGTATTTTGCAATAAAGATAAATTTCTGTTCAGCAACCTTAATTTGTAAACCAAAGGAACAAACATTACCAGTAAAGTAACCACCCTCACAGTAAGGGCATTTTCCAGACATAAAATTTCTGTTCAGTCAGTACCTCTTTCATCAGAGCATCAACAAGATGGCTCTTTCCAGACATAAAATTTTCCACAGAAAAGACACAATTGAAATTGGGGACATCAAATATTTCAAGGTTACCATTATCAAAGCAAACAACACAATAAATATCCCCATGGTCCTGAGTTGCACCATGAGTGCCATCAATAGTCTCACCAACACCAGTAGAAAACCATGCATCAGTACTAGTTTTCCTCAGCCAATGCTCAGGTCCTTTATCATGGTACAGTGTACATGAAGAAACTGATTCCTTGGAGCTCTCAAATGAAGCTGGAGAAGTGACAGAGATAGTGTAGGTACTAGGATTTGTAAATTTAAAAGAAAAGGGAAATAGTGGCATCACAAGAAAGGGGGGAAAGGCTCAAAAGCATCTAATCAACAAAGGGACAGAGTTTATGAGAACTACCATAGAGAAACTGAAAAGTTAATAAATAGAATTTATGTAAATTTTAAACAAAAATAATTAACCAAAATTTACCTCCAATCAGAAGTCGAATACTTCCATCACTCATTCTGAGTAACACAAAAGTTTAAGTGAAAAGTATAGGACTAAAACCACTTTTTTTCCTTTACAAAACAATAGGAATTCTCTAGGCATGCGAAACACAGTACAAATATGCAAGGTATGAATCCTCTGGTAGTCATGGACTACCTTAAGAGGAAAATTACTATATCACTACAATATACAAATCAGCGATAAAATTTGCCAATTTACAATTTGTCTGCAATTAAGCAATTTGAATGTTTTGTGCAGGCTTAACATAACACACTACTTGACCATAATTACAAACTATGGATTTCAAATCATTGTTGATGGACATACATTAATTCAAGGTGGCTTTATATTGGCAATTTGGCATATTTCATCAAATCAGATCACATACTACAGTTAATGAGCAATACACAATATAACGTATGCTATATTGCTATATATATACTTCATATTAATTTCAATTACCATAGGATAAGGCCACCTATAGTGTGTGTTCCACCAGTCCATGAGTATCATCCTTGCATCCTTTGGTAGCTTACCCTTTTTCCTTTTCTTTATAAATTCCTTTCTCAAGCTGCTAAGATAACCACCATACTTACGAAGAAGCATTTCTTTAAGCTCTTGATCACCTGGACGTGGGCCAGAAGATTTGTGACCACTCTGATCGTGCAGTAGACACTCTGTCTGACTTGGCATAGCTCTTACTTATCAAATTCCTTTGGTTCAGTCTGGACAAGGAGTTAATGAGGATGTTGGGAGTAGTCAGGTTGGTAATTGTAACGCCTCTTGTGACTCTCTCGTGCTTGATTGATTTTAATTAAAATTCGTGTCCTTTTTGTATTAAAATGATCTTAGTTGTAAATTTTTTTTTTCGCGAAAATTCTTTTCACCTTGCTTGCTAATTTTTATGATTCATAAGCAGCGTAAACGATTTTCCTCACCACGATTCATCTATAATAAGCATGCAGTCCC
>PYAF01000247.1:20533-57628 GCA_007407185.1 Glycine tomentella
TATCTAGGGATACATTAGTCATCTCCATAATTGTTCAGGGCAATTTTGTCATTTTTTTTTTTTTTGCCCTAGGGATATAAACGTCATTTCCAAAATTGTTCAGGGGCGTTCTTGTCATTTTGTCCTAATTTTATCTACTACCTTTCATTATTTTATTCTTAGTAATTGTCTGTAATTCCCTAAATTTTGGGGTGTTACAGTAATAAAAATAACATAAAGGTTTCTATTAACGGTTTGGCCAAGTTGAAGAAACCAGAGGTTGCTGTTTTATTACTAGGATCTGTTGCTGCATCAATAGTGTTGCTTATTTATTTGGACTAATGATTTCATCAGCTATTAACACGTGATATAAACCTCCAAATCAGCTCAGGAAAAAACAAATCAGATATACTGTTTTTTCAAATCTAGATGGCTAAAGCCAAATGAAATAATGGTCACAAATCCCCCCAAGGTATGGTTACTTCTAACCACTCACTCAAACCCCTAAAGTCATCCATAATGATAGGCCACATTCATAAATGTGTTTGTAAAACTACTAGGGTAAGGCTTATAGTGGTGGAGAGTTCGAAACAGATGCATGGGAACTTAAATTTGATTCTCATAGTGGCCACTGTATAACAAAAGTAACTACTTTGTATATTATATGTGTATATAGGCAAACTATGTGAAGCACTCAATGTATACTTGGTATATATAACTAAATGCAAGAGATCAACCTAGAACATAAACAGAGGAGTAGTATTAAGACATGGGCAATTACCTTGACTTCTGAAGTAGGATTCATTAACTGATGATGCTCCTATTTAACCTTGTTATAGCGCTAAATAACAGATTATATACTGCACAAATGTACAAGTCCATATATTAATGAGATGTGACATCGTGTTATTTTTGAAAATCAAGAAACACTACATATACCAGAATGAAGATTCTGCATATATATTGGATACATCGATCAACAATTGAAACAAAACAAGCAATTAATAGGTTATCCTAAAATTGGGAAGGGGAAAAGAGGTCTTCTTTGCAACTGTTGGAATCAACCTTGTTGCAAACACATTATAATTTGTATGCAGACCTCAAAAACTATTACATTGTGGATTATGTCCTTGAAAACACAAACATGATAAGAACTAAAATCCATTTCCAACATGATAATGCCAAATTTTGTTTCACGTTCTAAGTCGATTTTGTGTCTTCCTTTCCTAACAATGTCAGTGTTATTTGACTATTTACCAAATTGAACCTAGGCTTTCTTGCCCATTCAAGTTGAGATTAATATTCAGTGGTGGGGCAGTGAACACATAATGGTTGTGCATAATATTAGAAATTAACTATATATATATTCACAAAGAGTAGAATTAAACAATAAAATAACCCTCTAAGTGCATCAAATCATATCCAAAAAAAAGGAATGAATATGAGTAGCATACCATACAACATTGTTGGTTAGTATCCCTGACAACTGTTTGTAGTAACACCTAGCTTCCATGTGAACATCTAGAATACTTAGTCCTTCTAGTTAGGAGATCATGTTACACTTTCCACCATAAAAGTCTGTGCTGTTCTGGATGCTCCTGTAGTAATATCAACAACATTATTTTCTCAATGCCATAAGTGTCAAAACAACAATCTTTAGTTGTTCTTATATATACAAGCTAAATCAAAACTACTTTTATCCAAATTTGATTGTTTCCAACATTAATAATAGTTTAGTACCAAAGCAAGATGTGTTTTTACAAATTGAAATAACATTGTTTCATTTGGCCATCAATGTCAACTATCAAACATAATATATATTTGGTGTTATTCAAGCTCAGTCAAAGTACTCTAAGTTAGTTATCATATGATATCGAATTTTGTTTGTTTCGAACATTAATAGTTTAATACAATTCCAAGACGTGTTACAAATTGAACACATTGTAGATATGGTAGGAAAGTGTTTTTGTTTCCTGTGCAGTATGTAAATGCTTTTTAAAGGTTGTAGCCTTTGTAGAGGTAGCAGTAAATAATTAGGCCTAATCTCAATAGGTAGAGTCAGCTAACAAGAATAAAATAAAAGCCCTAGGATTGTTATCCAAGATAAAACTTTAAATAAATCTTTTTTTAGCATTGTAGAGGAAACAAATAATGTGAAAATTAATTATTTATCCATGTGATGAGTGAAGAAAAAACGAATTTTGACAACGGTAACGGCAAACTATGCTTGGCTTTTTCCTGGAATAGAAGATATGGTAAATATGGTATACTGTCATGACATGGATCTTGACCCCAAATATGCAAATGTGGCCACATTACAAGGAATCAACATAAACAACTAGGGTAAAAAATATTTCATACGGCAAAACTCGACCACACATGAATAATCTGTATAGGAATGTTTCCCTAGAAGTTGTTCTAGGACAGGCTCAGGACTCTAAGACTAGCAACATCACCCAAACTTAGAGGTATTTATCCAGAGTGTTGGATTAGACTGCAAAGCCAGGTGTGCCAAGGTAGAGAAAGAACTAGAGAGAGTTGAGGGAAGGTTTAATTCAAAAGAAACAAAACAGTTGAAAATTGAAAGTGTTTTCAAGTAAGTGAGTTTGACCAAGTACATTGCGTAACTTCAAACAACCCCAACAACTCCTCTGGCATTACCATTTCTTCCCCATGTCCACATATTGCTTCTCATTCCCACCATTTCACAAGCAAACCAAAGGAACACAGCAAGATGAAAAGAGAGAGAAGCCATATATTATTTAGACGATGTGTGAGTACTAAAAGAAGGCCAGGCTTGAAAAAGTTTTACTCACAAATTTTTTTGCAAAAACTGAAAGGTTTGGAGGGAAATGAAAAAGCAAAGATCCACTACTTTCTCTATATAATAAGGTTTGTTGAATAGAGTGGATGGCAAAGGAGAAGAATGGAAAGGTGAGTCTAAGCATCTCATTTATTTTTCTGCTTAATGAGTCAACATTGAACACTGCAAAGAAAAAAAAAAGGCAAGGCTTGCTGTCTCATTTGGGTTCCCAAATTTGCAATTGTGAGTATGACAATGTTACTTTGCATGGAAAAAGGGAAGTAAAATGAGGAAAGACAAAGGGGTTATACACAACTTTGGTAGTAGTGATAATGAATTTAGAGTTCTCCAAAATTCCAACAACAAAAAGGCACAAAAATTAAATTGGCAACACTCATAGATAACACCATAGCAAAACTCAAGTGAAAACAAAATTGTTTTCCTTTCACAAAACCATAGAATTACAAAATCTGATTAAGTTTCAATTCAACAAGCACCAATTCCCAAATCCTAAAAGCACTGGCTGACAAAGCATATGGGACTAAGTAAAGTATTCACTTTATTCTTGAGACCACCATTAACAAGGCTTTAAAATACACAAGCAAAAAATGCACTGGTTCACATGTTGTAGTGATGTGAAGAAAGATAATCAGGTACATTGCCATTGAAGAACTAGAACAGGCACTCATTGAGTTTAACATGCATGATGGCAGGGACACTAAGGAAATCATTTCAGAAGTTGACACAGATAATGTAACTTCTATACTGAATGCATTAAATACTCGTAGTCCTAAGAGGAGTGTTCACACCATTCACCTTAGTCCCCAACAATTAAAAACTACTGAAGTGGCATGAATGAATGGTCCAAGCCAAACACAAATAGCAATCAGTCACATTCACACATAACAGAAGACAACATATATTTCATCAAAGACAAGAACCAAACATATGACCAAAGCAAATAAGGGCAACTAATGATGCAGAAAAAATAACAATAAAAAACAAGCAAATAAGGGCAAACATACAATATGCCAAGGCTTAAAGAAAAGAAACCATACTGCTACATTCAATTTATATGGGAATATTGCACGGGTTTTGGTAATTCCTTCTACCCTCAACAACTAGAGAAGATTCTAGAACAACAACCAAGGGATCATGAAAGTAGTGTTGGAGGATATGGAGGTAAATTAACAGATTCAATTGAACATATTAGTCAATGTAGCGCCATTTCATCCAATAGTTGACATCAAATTGGACACAAACTTTGTTGAATTCAATAGCAAATAAATTATTAGATACTTAGATTCAAATTGGCCATATCTTGTTTGAGACTTCTGGTGTTGGCTACTAGATTCATGAACATAACTTCAAATTGGCCATACTTAGATTCATGAACATAACTTCAATGCACCAACCACATGAGACTCAAACTTCAACTTAACTTAATTAGCTTCGTTTGTAACAAGTACAACAATTGTTTTCCCATTATGACATCATGTGTATGTTATAATTCTTAATCCCAGTTCTCTCTTTTTAATTTCTTCCTATTTGAATTGTTAGTAGCAATAACATTATTCTTTAAAAATCACCAGAAAAGCTTATATTGATAAATATCCATAAAATTTACATCACAATGGACAATGCAGTTTCTACACTCATCATGAAGGTACGTGAAGCCCTTAGCAGCACCTAAGGCAATGTTGAATCTATAACCCCAGTTCAACAATTTCCCTGATTGTTTTCTTCATTAACAAAAAGAAAATTATCAAGAGATCCATTTTTCATAAACTCATATACTAGAGCAAAAACCAATCAGCCTCAGTAAATTTAAATGATGGGTACTACCTATGGTAAGTCAAAAACTGAGAAGGATAAGTCAAGAACCGAGCATGGTCAAGTTGCAACATCGCAACCTTCCCTACACAATCCTCAAGCCTCACCTTCCTCCTACACCCTTTCCTACCATCACTAGGATCAACCATCTCAAAATTCTGAGATGGACATCCACAAATGGGGCTAGAACTAGAATCATTGTAACTACAAACACCGTTATCTCCACATTAACAAAAAACCTCACATGGATCCTCAACAGCAACCCATATTGAACTCGTAGTCCCACTACCCCTCTTAGAGCTATAAACCCTCAAATTCCCATCACCATTCAACTTCGAAACCCTTAGCACATCGCTCCCTTCACCATAGTCACTGATATAAGCAACTACAATGGGAGCACACAAATTGGGATAAAAAGGCTGCAAAACCCCCCCTTTGGATCCAAACCCAAACTCAAATTCATCACATGCATGGAAAAGTTCAAAACAGTTGTCACGCTCTTATGCATTGCAAAATGGAATACATACTTGTAGCAGGTCGCAACGACGTCAACGACACGAGAATCAGGGATGCGTCTTCTCTTCACAGAATGAGCAAGGCTAGGGCACAAGATTCAGGGATATATTCCAATGTGTTTCAGGAGAATGAAGTTTGTATTTGTTAGTGGCAAATACAAAGACGGCTTTCCATAACCGTCTTCTTTAAGTTCAACATTATTACAAAAATGTCACTAGTTTCTTTTATTCAGCCTATACGATGAAGGTTTACGTTAGACTCGTTTTTGTTTTTAAGCTCATATTTATGACAATGCCATCGCCTAGTATAAGAAGACGGTTTTGACATAACCGTCTTCTTTATGTGCTTCGTCAAAAGCTTTGTGTAGTAGTGTGATGTAGTTACAATTATGACTGTGATGTGCCATCATTAGAAAAATCTTAACATTGCGGCCACAATTACTATTGTAGACCACAATTTAACATCATGGTACCAATAGTTATTAAATGTCATTATCCAATTAAATCATGGCTTTCATATCTTTAATATTTTATTCCTTAATTATGTGTTTTATTTGAGGTCATATACCTACTTTGTCAAAATACGGTGTACATGTTAATCTGGTCCCAAAATGATATTGTTGTTAGGAATTGGTCCCAATATTGGGTACATATTCTAAAAAGGCGCATCTAAATATATAATTAAATAGACATGAAAGACAGCCTATTCTATAAAAGACATAATTAATATGTTTGTTCTCTTTAACCAGCGAAACCAATAATTAAGAGAGATAGGCATACAATGTGTTGTGAAGGAAAACCTATGCTTCCTGTTTTAGATTTCACCATAGAAGATTTGAAGCCAGGAACCAATTCCTGGTTATCAACATGCACAAGTGTGCGCCAAGCATTTGAGGAGCATGGTTACTTTGTTGCTGTGTATGATAAAGCTTCTATTGAGCTACAAAATGGTGTATTTTGCTCCGTGAAGGAGCTGTTCGGTATCCCAACAGAAACCAAACGAAGAAACATATTTGAGGGCATGCCCTTGAAAGGTTACGTTGGACAGCACCCCAAGATTCCCCTCCACGAAAGCATGGGCATAGATCAGGGAACCACACGAGAGGGAATTCAAAGTTTCGCAGAAAAAATGTGGCCTAATGGAAATGATCAATTTTGGTATGGTGCATACCTGTACAATTTACTGTCTTTTTTTTTTTCTTTTTCTTTTTCTTATAACTATGATATTAATGATATTAATGTGAAGTATTTATCGAATTTGTTAATGATTAATTTTTGCCAAAAACTTAGTGATCACATTAGTGGGATGTCTCCTTCCTTCCAATGATATTTTCTCATCCACACGGTTTGAACCCAATATCTTATTTAGAAGGATAAAGTTTAGTTCCACTTGGATCAAAGACTTACTCATTATAATTTCTTGTTTCTGATCAATCAATTATTTTACCTGCATGTTTTTATGATTAAATACTAAAATGTTTTTATTACCTTCAATTCTTTCATGTTGTGGATTTATCTAGTAAAAATATATTTGAGTATGCCAAGCTAGCTGAAGCATTGAATCGGATGGTGGTGAGAATGATATTTGAAAGTTATGGTCTTTTGGAGCACTATGACACATTCATAGGGTCTACAAATTATCTCCTTAGGCTTTTGGCACACAAAGCACCCGAACAGAATGAGCCTCAACTGGGTTTTGTGGCTCACACTGACAAAAGCTTCACGACAATTCTTCATCAAAATCATGTCAATGCACTCATGGTGGAGACAAGGAACGGTAACTGGATTGATGTTGATTTCTCTTCACCTACTTCTTTTGTTGTAATGGCTGGTGATGCACTCATGGTGAGAATAAATTTCGACTACTTTATAGCTTAATTTTCGGGATATGTAGGCTATTTAATTATTTTTGTCTTGTTTTTTATAATTGAAGCTTGATTTTTATAGTTCAAGAGATTCAAGGCAACCAAGGGACTTGACTTAATTAAGTTATGTTTATATTAGATGGGGGTGAAGATTGCATACACAGACATGTTTATTTTAACTACAACAATATTACACTATCATTAAATCATAAATCACCATTTAAGTTACTTTAAGATAATTATTTCAAATGTTAACTAATTTATCATATATGATGAATTGTGATTGAATGACTTTATAAAAAGTTTTACATTATCAATCAATGTATAACCTTTTTTTTTCTATTATTATTATCATATTACTTTTTCATAGCTCAATGCATTTATATTTGATGTTATATTTGTCATTGTCCTCCATTGTCCGATTTGTCTTATTTTTTTTTTAAAAAAAAACATATTGTAAAAAGTAGTTAACCAAATTTATTTTCATTTTGAGACCTATATATGTAGTTACAATAAAATTTGAAGATGAGTTTTGTCACTTATGTTAATCCTTCTCAACTTAAGTAGGATTGTCTGTATTTATCAAAAAATATTTATAGTATTTATAAAAATAAATAAAACAAAACGAGTAGTTGGGAATATTAAGACTATCATTCCCTCTAAGTTGAAAATTCAAGAGTTGATGCCTTTGACATATTACATTTCACATAACTTTAATTTTACTTGATAGTGACTAGAAAATTTGCAGTAAAATAAAAAAAGTGACTAAAAAATTATGTCATGAAATTGTTATGAATTGATTGACTTATTTAATTGGTTTATACATACAGGCTTGGAGCAACGACAGAATAAAGTCCCCTAATCATAAGGTTTTGATGAATGGGAATGAAACAAGGTACTCTCTAGGTCTGTTTGCCTTCTACAGAGGAATTCTGAAAGTACCTCAAGAGCTAATTGATGAAGAACATCCATTGCAATATAAGCCGTTTGATCATCTTGCATTACTAAACTTCACTTACAGTGCTAATATGAAAGCCTATTGTGGTGTGTGAAAAGCTTGCCAAGGTTAAACTTTCAGCAAACTGTGTGATATGTATTTCATATAGTTCTTTCTTTGGAAATAGCTATACTAAACTTTAGTTGTGATGTGATATTTATTATTTGGTCAGTTATGTATTCTAGATTTGGCTTGTATTATAAGTGCTTTCCAAATAAAAATTGCTGAATGGTTATCATCGTGTGCATGATGTTGTCCTAAAACTGCATGTGTATATCTGTGCGGCTAAATTGCAGTTTTGAGATCCTTTTTAATTTTTAATCCGCGATTTTGTTTTTTTATTTTTATTTTATTGTAGTCCGCCTATATTTTAGAAATTTTTTAATTCAGGTATAATTTTCAATTTTACAAATATTAAATTTTCTTTTTATACTTTAATTAATTAATTTTTTCTTTATGCTATTTTAAATAAATATGTTAGATTTAGGTTAATTGAACAAAAATAAAAGAATTAGTATTAAATAATCTTTTGGTCCCTATAAAATAGGGTGTTTTTTTTAATTTATTTTAGTTTTCTTTAATTTTTAATTTTGTTTTAGTCCTTTTAAAAAAATGTTTTAGCCTACTACAAAAAATAATATTAAACAATGGTTGAAAAAACCATGGGTTTTGAAATTGATGTTAACATTATATGATAATATTGATTATCGAAAAATTGATGTTGTTTGTTCTTCATAGTGATATTTTCACATCGATTTTGCTCTGAATTGATGCAGAAAGTAGTTGTTTTATATCTGTTTTGAACAAAATCGATGCTGAATACCAGATTTATACATTAGTTTTGACTACAACCGATGTTGAATAATTAATTTTTACACCGGTTTAACAAAACTGTCCAATTTTTTTAAAAATGTTCTTTTTGTTTTTACAATAAACTCAACCTGTAATTCAAGAGAAATGAGACCCAACCAATTCTAATGATACAATATATATTTATATTGGAATTATTAATACATTTGCAAACAGTTTCATGTTAAGAGTTGATACAAATCATGTTTACAATTCTAGTTCAAATCAAAACTTTGCTAAAATTCAAGTTATACTATTCTAAGCATTCACTGATCTATTTCTAAGACAGAGAAAATGTCTTGCCTCCTGATTGCAAATGGCTTAAATTTCACTCAATCCCAATGGCGTTCGATCCCTAAAATTCTGCAACATATATAGAATAACTATAAGTTCATTTACATTATAAAATGAAAAGTTTAATATATTAGAGTCAATAATTATTTCCCTTGAGACTTTTTCAAGTAAATGAAACTTAAATGAAAGTTTTTTCATGTAAACAAACTATAGTAGCTAGCTTATTCTAACCATTCTTGATAGTCCAATGGACTATGACCAACATCCAATGCGTGATATAATAGTCACACTCAATTCCTCTAGTTTGAAAATTACTCTAAATTCAATATGAAATTTAATTATATCTCATAATTTCAAACTAATAATGATTTTAACATCGGTTTTTTAAAAACAAATGTTGTCTAACTACTCACAACATCGATTTTTTAAAATCCGATGTTAACATTGATGCCAACCCCAACCACTCCTTCCAGGCCTGACAATGTGGTAGCTAGTAACTACGGAAGCGACGAATTGGTATATTGATAATTTCTATATATACATAAATTGTACATTTAAATTACATAGCAATTGTCTTTTTTTTCCTCTTTTAATGTTCTTTTGTGATTGAAATGTAGAAATTTAACTTCTTTTGAGCTTTTATCCGATAAATGCTAAAATTAGTTGATTTGTAGTGGTTGTATTTTCTTTGTAGGATTACACATTAAAACTTGGAAGATAAATTAAGTATCTGAAGTAGCGCACTTAGCGTGACAGACTTGCTTAGCGCGCACATATGGGCCTAGCATGCCACCAATATCGAAAAAGCCCAATTAAACAAAATGTTGATTATAAAAAGGGGGAGAAGTCGGAGGCAAAAAAAGAGAGAAGTCAAAGAAAAACCTAAGGCACAAAGGAGAGAAAAATTCACTCCACATAAGTTGGCATATGCCCCTTATTCTACCAATTTTCTTCCATTCTCTTTCATCAATTGTTGTTCCCTTTTATTTTTGTAAGCCTCTCATGTCAAGGAGAGGCAAAACCACTGATTGTCTGGAGTTCAACAATCAAATACTCTTGATGTAACAATTCTCACTATCTATTTAATGCTATTTCATATTATTGTTCTTTTTTGAATCTTCTGCCATGTTTGTTGCTTGATCATCCATGTGCATGTAATGTTATGAGGGTTTATGCATTAAAAAATGTCTATACTCTGAGAACTGGTAAAGAATATCTAGACAATCCATATCTAGGGATAGAATGACATTGTTTAGCCTTAAATATACATCTCATCTCTACTCTTAATGCAAATTATTTGATGTAGCTTGTTGAGGGATCAAGAGTGAAATTAGGTAATCTAGGCTCTTTCATATGAGGAATCATGATTAGAGTAAATTAGAGGATAAAGGTAATATGTAAAATAATATTAAATAGTGAAAAATCATTAACATTGAATCAAGAGTAGTTTTGGTAGGCTGAACACCAACATATCTCATAATTCTGCATCAACCTTCAATCAACTCTCCAAGTGATTGTTTTCTTCTTTGGCTCTTAATCTATTTCACTGTTAATTTTATTTCGCATTTATACTTATATACATTATCACTTGAAAATCCCAAAAAATTATTATATTCAATGCTTAAAATTGGATATATACGAATTCAGAGTATAATCAAAGTCCCTGTGGACTTGACACTCTTGGACAAATTTGGTGCACTAGTCAAACAAGTTAACAAGTTTTTGGTGCGGTTGTCATGGGACTTTGTTCCTTGTACTCGGTAGTTTGTATATCCTCATTTTAAGCATTTAATTTTTTTTACATCAAGAGTTGTTTGAAATTCAAATTTAAATCTTTTAGATTTTGTTTTATATTATCTTTTAGGGATTATATTAGTAGATTAGGTAGTTATCTTTAAATTTATTAGTAAATTATCATTACTATTATCTTTCTAGATTTTATTGTTAGGTTGTTATTTATATTATCTTTGTCTTTATCTTATTATATTTAATGGATTTATTTTTTCAATTTATCTTTTCTAATTTTCAACATTTGATTTTATTTCCTTTTAGCTTAAAAGTCTCTAAATATACATATAGATAAAGATATAATTCAGTTTTCTCAATAGATTATAAATTTATATTTTGAATTTATCTTTCTAATTTATATTTTAGAATTTCAGCATTTATTTATTTTTTTTTTTTGCTTTTATTTTCCCTTTTGATAAACAAATTTTGAAAAAAAAAATAAAAAAATTACCTTTTTCTTGTGAGTCTAGGGTAGAATCTTTGAAGAACCTGATCCATGGAAGATATTTGGACTAGTATGCTCAAACAACAAAGGCTTCTTGGTAACCAATTAGAGATGTTGTATAAGCATCTTAAAATCATGCAAATAGGGGTCACTCACCCACTACTTATCAATTGTGATTTTTGTCGAGGAGAGCATTTTGATGATAATTGTCATCTTTACTCCACGAAAAATTCTTGGTGGGAACAAGTGTTACACCCTTACAATCATTATGAAGAAGAAAAAATCTCTAATCTTGAGAATGTGTTGATGCAATTCATAAGGATCAGTCACCTACAACCTATCAATTGTGATTCTTGTGGAGGAGAGCATTTCAATGATAATTGTCAACTTTGCTCCATGGAAAATTCTTGGTGGGAGCAAGAGTTACACCCATACAATTAATATGAAGAAGAAAGAATCTCTAATCTTGAGAATGTGTTGATGCGATTAATGGAAACTTCCCAAGTTAGCTTCAAATCCAATCAAAACTCAATTAAAAATCTAGAGATTCAAGTTGGTAAGCTAGTAAAAGAAGTGACTGAAATGTCTTTTTTGGTCATAAAAAAAGAAAATTTTGTAGAGTTTACAACACATGAGGAGAGTCTCGTAGAAGAGCATGATTCATGAGAAAAAGATGAAGAAAATAAAGAAAAAGGTGAGGAAAGAACACTACAACAATGAGAGAAGTGCTCACAAGTAGAAATTCAACAAGAAAGTCCTCTCCAAGTCAATACCTCTACTCATCAATTGATTGGTAAGGAAGAAAGGCATGGAGAACGTGATAAATCCTTACGTGTCACTTTTTCCTTGATCACCAACACTTCCCTTGCAACGATATGGAAGACGTTTCATGGATACATGATTTTCATGGAGTCTCTAGCTAAAAAGCGAAAATGCAAGGAAAATGTGTTCTATGTAACCTTCATGGAGTCTCTATTTCTGTGAAGTATTTAATTTTTGTGTGAATTTAATTTTTCTTTTATCTCATTTTGGTTTTTCCTTTACATATGGCTTCTAGAAAATGACAAGGGTCCGCCTCTCAACCATGTATTCAAGATCCACTTCTTCCCATGTTGACTAGCCTTCACCACAAGCAATATCTCTTGATGAAGAGCCTTCATTAGCTCTTTCTCCATCAACCAGTCATGACTCCAGAGGCCTTCCTCGAGCGAGTTGCTTTCCCTGGCGGCAGGCCTTCCTCATCCTTTTCTTTTTCTAGACTCATTTTTTTTCTCTTTCTTTCTTTATTTTATTTTCTGCATCTATCTTTAAATTTCTGCATTCTAGTCATTTAAATTTTGCAATTGAAAATATCTTTAATTTTGCATAATAGATAATTATTTTGATGACACTGTTTGAGCATGTTTTGATTTAATCGATCGTATGATTGAGATTTTGCACCTTGTTAATGTGGTGAATTTATGATTCTTGATTGAACACAAGCTGTTGTTGATTGATATTTTTATGAAATAAATTTGTGAGTGAATCAGTTAGCTTGCATCGCAAAAAATCTTGTGAAAAAAATATTTTTGCTTCAAGTTACCATGTGAGTTGTGTGCATCTTAATTGTGAAAGAACAATTGTTTTTGCTTTTCTGGTTTTGCATGATTCTTAAACTGTTTGAGTGCATACACTATATGGATATGATCAAGGCCTTGTTGATAATTTAATTTCAGCCACTTAGCCAAAAAGCCAACCTCTTGAAAATAAATGTTAAATCCTTTGCACCCCTTTTGAGCCTAACTAAGAATGAATTTGTTATTGAACCCTGAACCAAAAGCATATGTAAATATGAAATTTCAGGGACTAAAAACTCGATTCAATGAAAATATAGAAACTAAAAACATATTTTACCCAAGTAACTAAAAGTAATCAAATTTTATAATTTTTATATATCATAATTATATATAAATATGTTTATAATATAATCTTAAAAATAATTAAGAAAATGTTGTTTTATGAAAGTGGATTTCGTAATAGTTGCACGACGTTTGAATTACTTGAATATGTTTTTCCATACTTTCTAAATGTTTTAACAATTATCTATTTTATAAAATCTCACAACCATCCATTATATGTTTCATGCAATTTGTGTGTATTTACTTTCGCAACAAATATCACTGAATTAATTAATGTTAGTAATTATATATAGATAAATAAATCAATGGGATCTAGCTCAGTTGGTTAAGCAGGGTGTGTGAGTATTGTAAACTCTCTGTATCATGTTCAATTCCTACGGATCAACATTATATATCTATATATATATATATATATATATATATATATATATATATACAAACACACACACAAAGCATAGTTCTCCAAGATAATAACAATTGATTAAAGAAACAATAGAAATCTAATATCATATTTATTAGTTAATATACATATCTTTTTGGGGTAGATTATAATTAATAACAACAAATATTATTAAAAAGATTATGTTCGGAATGGATTGGTGTGGTTCCTCTACGCCTAGGACACCAGAATATCGAACCATGAACGAAGAAAGTAATCATTGATAACATATAATATTATATTTATTAACAAGTATATATATTTTATACTATAAGTAATATATTTTATTAATTACTATATATTTATTAAAATTTTTTAGGAAGGGTTAAAAAATGCTTTTGAGGGACAAGAAGGGGGGAGACATTACTAAAAAAAGCTTTTTAAGGACAATTTTGTAAGGGTTTCAACGACGGTTTTCAACTGTTGTTGAAATCATTGTCATTAAAAGTCTAAGTCTTTTAATGAAGGTATAAAATTGCCATTATATATGTGTTTTCAAAGACGGTTTTGAGAAAAATCATCATAAAATGCAACTTTCAAAGATGGTTTTTCTTAGAATCATCTTTGAAAGTTCGATTTTATTTTAATATTGGTTTCATTTGGGCAACAAACCCAACCTGTAATTTCAAGTAGAACCAAACTCAAGCAATTTGTAACAAACATATTTAGTTATCAATCGAAAACAACAAATTTAAAAATACTAATAAATAACAATAAATTATCCCACATTATCATCTTGCTTAGTATAAAGACTAACATAAAGAAGAATAGGTATATAACAAATAAAGAAGACATGGTATATCATCTTGGTTAAGTTCCCAAGAGCTTAATTAATAAATCACAGCTTTCCCTCATTTCACTTATAATTGCAATAGATTAAATACTAGTTTTTAAGCATATTTTATCAGCAAGGCAAGATTAACATCAAAGATGAATGATTACAATATAGTAAGGTTGGAGCTCTATATACATCACATCCTCCAATTTGGTGATAATAGCTAGCAAATTATGGGAGAAATGAAATTCTTATTACAGTTCCCCTACTGCTCATGTTTCAGTTTTGTCAAACTAAAGACATAAAGAGGAGACAAGAGTCAGTGACAAAGGGGACAAACATATTTAGCCAACAGTATGTTCCTCAGACTTTTTAGAAATTTTGGTTGTTATAGTGTTCATCAACTAGGAAAAAATTTACCATCAGTTATTTTAAGAAATTTAATTTCCATGAAGTATCCATATAAATCCTTCAATCTAAAGTATATTATGTCTTGTTTTTTAATATTCCATAGTTATTTGCTTTTTGGTTGTCTCTAGAATCTAGATGGATCACTTTGCAATAGATGATGTTTGATAAAGACTAAGCCAGTTGTATTGAACAATACAAATGAGGACAAAGAAGAAGGGTTTGGTTGTTCCTTCATGGGCACCTTAAGTTCGGGTCCTTAGTCACAATTTAGTTGGAGGATTCCTAATCTCTTATGGCTAGAACTCGATTTCGAAGAGTGTGCAAGAGGGGGTGGCTCTAATAGCGTGGCTATCTAAGCTACATCATACAAGGGCTTAGGGAGTAATTATTTCTTATTTAATTTGTTTCCAACCACAATCATTTACTATCAAAGACATGCAAATTTTAACTAGCAAAATAGGCAACCCTCAGGGTAATTTAAACTTATGTCATTTGCACAGTTTTGATGATTGCAACTATAGAGAATATAAAACATTCATCCATACCTTAGCCTAAGATATCGAGTCCAACCAAGTTAGAATACATGAAAACAAAAAAAAGTAACATGTCAGTCAACATAAATTGATATTGATTCATATAACTGTCAAGTTCAAGTATAAAGGAAGCATACCCATCCAAACTTCTTCTCAAAAGGTAAAAAAGAAAATCCAAAGGCAATATGGGAGTTGAATATGCCTCCTAATATAAGGAAAAAAAACTACTACAATAAGAAACAAGTTGCTCACCAAAAATAAAATAAAATAGACAATAATTCCAATAGATATTAACCTGCAAAGCAACTTTTGTGGAAACTTTATGACAACAAATATTCCCTTTGATTTTTTTTGTAAAAAGAGATGAACTAAAATGCACTAGAACAGAAAACAGGAGAAGTTAACCTTTGAAGTTACATATAAATTATTTACTTAAAAATTATTATTTACTACACAAGAAACTATGAAGCTATTGACACGACTGATCTTGCAAACTTGAAGTTGGACTTTAGAATAATGGGTAATCTAGATTTTTATTTTGAGGTGAAGAAATATGGGTATCGATGGGTATATGAATAGGATCCACATCAAACTTAACAATCACTACTAGAAAATATTTATTTAACGTCGGCCATTTAACATCAGTTCTAATGAAAATCGATGTTAATATAAGCGCGATGACATTTTTGTAAATAAAGTGTCAATATTAATATCGGTTATCATAAAATCGATGTTGTCAATGTTATTTTAACATTGGTAATTTTAAAATTGATGTTGTGTGTGCTATGTTAACATTGGCTTTTCTATAAAACTGATGTTTTGTGTTTCTCCTTAACATCGATTTGTACAAACCGAAGTTGTCAATGTTATAATTTTTCTATCATCAATTTTCACTAGTATCGTGTCATTCCTTCCCCTTCCTCGAAAGTTCCTTCTATATGTCACTCAAAACCTTCAAAAGTTCCCTCTCTCTATCACCATCATTGTCATTGTGGGTTATGCTGCTCCACATTCACTTGTCGTCGTCATCGTAGATAGCCTCGAACCCTAACTATTGTGAACTCCATCACGACACTCTGTCGTTGCCCTATCCGTGATGGTACTATGTGTCTCAGGTGAGAAATACCTTTTTGCTTCATATAGGTTCTCATTTATCGTGTTGATATTCTTTTACCTTTAAAGTGTTCGAAGGAATGCATAAATGAGATTGAAGAGTGATTTCTCTTTGAATACAATGGCTGTTGAATGCAAGCAATTTAAATTATAGGGTGAAACAATAAAAAGAGAAGATTCTAAATGTGGCCATGTTACTGGTTTAAATTTTATAAGTTTCGTGTTTCGTGTGTTATTTTGTACTAAACAGAGTGACTTTTTAATTTTGAACAAGCTATATATGTGTATACTCATTGTGTATGTGTATTGGCTAGGCTTTACTAGAAAATTGGCATCCTTGTGGAAATGGGTGAAAATTCTGCTAATTTCACCAATGATAATGAGTTTTTTTTGGGACTATGATATGAGCTTATGTAGATGGATATAATTTTTGTAAAAATATTCTTGCAACTCCTCCGTTTTGGGCAACTACTTTTACATTGATGACATTTCCTTTAGAATGAACCAGAAACTAGGTAATTTAACAATAAATACATTGACTTAGTATACTGATATGTTTCTTAGCCAATAAGGTTGCTAATTTAACAATAAATTGGTTTTCACAAGGAGTTGTTTTAGCCCAGAAATAACCTTAAAAAGAATGACTTCACTGATCACAAGGAGTTTGGGGAGTTTATTAAGGCCCTGACTGACATCTAGAACTCGAAGGTTGTTTGTCAATGGCATGTAATAAAAGATGTATAATATTAGAAAGCTATTTATATTCTTATGTGACAATAACTTGTCTTCCTTGGTAGAAGGTTACCTGCATTTCTATTTTTTTGTCAATTCCAATAGCTAAATATGCTTTGAAACTCAGCATTAACTTCCTATCTTTTGACAATAATGTTTTGGGTTTATCATCCTCCCCCCCCCTAATAAACTGCCCCTAAGTGGATGGGAAAATTTTATATTGCACTTGAATTTCAAAATAATTTGATGCATCAAACCTTGTTTTGTGTATAAGTTATTATTAGTAGTTATACATATCTTCTTCTCTATCTAGTTTTTTTATATTTGGTGTAATTTATATTTGGTACTTACTTAACATGCTAAAGATCCTTAGGAATTTGTACAACATAAGTGGAATTTATGTGACATCATTTTGTATATTTTTCCTCATATGTTTTTTAAATTAAATGAATGGGTTGCTTTGTTGAGAAATATGACTATTGGGAATATGGTTTTTGTTCATCAAGTTCTCAAATGGATACCTTTATGTGAACCTCTGGTACAAGTGAGTTTTATCCAGTGGTGATGATCCACTATCATGCAAGAAGAAATCCCTAGTTGGCTGAACACCACTATTACATAGTTGTGGATCATGTAAGTATCTTTAATTCTTGGTCCATCAACCAACTACATATAAAAAAATCTTCCCTGATTAATAATTCACATTGATTTGAATGAATATAGGTTTCTAAATAATGAAAGTATGAAATCGTGCCATGACTGTGTATGGATTCCTTGAGCCTCAGTGCATACAGAGTAGTGGAATACGCAACAACAATTTGCAAATTACATAAAAAGGTGGATGCAAGAATCATAAAAAGATATCTACCTACGAGCTTACTTGAATGAATAAGTAAAATTTAACAAGTTCATTTAAAATATGTTTACATTGTAACTAATTAACTGTTCTCCAATGTAGACAGCATTGACAACTTGTGGCGATCTGTCCTAAGGATAATGTTGTTGTATTCTTTTGTTCCTTGCACAAGAAGGTCCATACAAAATTTAAAGTCTTAGTTAACTGATGAATTTTAATTTGTAACACATTTACTTTATCCTTAGTATTATACTTCCTCGTTTTGATCTTATAATTAACATGCATGTTCTTTTAACCAGTGTTTTGAAGGAATTGCATGGTAACTTCTCAAGTTCATCCAAGAAAACTAATTAATGACATTTTATTAATTCATTTGTCATTATGGGATATAATAAAATTCATATTGAATTTAGAGTAGTTTACAAAAGGGGGGCACTGAGTGTGGCTATTATGCCAATTGGATGAAGACCATAATCTTTGGGGGTATCAAGAATAATTGGATCAAGGTAAATTTTTTACTTGAACAAATTTCATCCATTTATTAGATGTAATTATTTAATGTGATTAACTTAATTATGATTATTGTATGTTGCAAATTTTTTAGGATCAAATGACGTTGGAATTTGAGACAATTGAAACAATTTGCAAAGAGTGGGAAAAATATTTTTTAGGACTTAAAAGTAAGACATTGAATGCTTAAGGATGTTCAAAAAATACTTTAACTTTTGTATAGCAAAGCTTTGGATAGGACTTAAATTGTAAACTTGACATTTTTATATTTAAAGTTCTGGATTAGCAACCTGGTTTTCTTTTGTTTTTTTTTCTTATGCATTGTTATGGTTTTGTTATACATTTATAGGTTGGGTTTATCATAAAATAATAATGACTATATTAAAAAAATTATAATCGACATCGATTATAGACAAAATCGATGTAGAAAGTGAATAAATAACATCAATTTTAGTTGAAACTTATGTAGAAAGTAGCTATGCAAAATCACTTTAACATAAAACCAATATTGAAATAAGATACAACATCGATTTTGGCAAAAATCGATGTTAAAGTATGACAGAATTGCATCTATTACACCAAGTTCGACATAGGTTTTACAAAAACCGATGTCAAATGTCTTTTTTAACATCAATTTCAAAACCGATGTTGAAAGTGAGACACTTTTAACATTGTTCGTTTCAACATCAGTTCAAAATCGATGTTAAAAGTCAATTGGAACCGATGTTGAATCCAATTTTTGTAGTAGTGAATGATTCACAACAAAACATTATTGCCTTAGAAGCACAAGTTTTTGGACATTGAAAAAAAAATAAGTAGAAACTACAATTACTAATTTACTACACTTCCATCATAGTGAAGAATTAGAGGCACTATTTTAATATGGATGCAAGATTTTCAAAAGGAAAAATAAAATAAAATATGTATAGTGGAAGTAGCAATAGCCTTCAAATTCACCTTGACATTTGGGATAGACAATTCAATCATCTCTTTACAAGCTACAACATTGTTAAAGTAAACTCCACTTTATTTTGAATAAGGTGAGAAACAATGCTTAATTTATAAAAGGAATGATGTCTGTAGTAATCATTTTTGCACCAAAATTAAAGGTAGAATTACAAAATGACGTTAAACAATGCACAATTGTGTAATTAATTAGTAATAATAAAAAAGTAAATAATTCTTTTAAAAACGTAAATAATAATTTTTAAGGAAACTCACCTAGCTAGCTATCTTCTGATAAGCATCACTTGGTCATCCTTTAAAAACACAAAAGAAAATGGATAAGTAAAAAAATTGTAAAATAACAGAAAGAACACAGAGAGAGGGTAATCTTACCACAGAAAGGGGTTGCGTGGGAGATAGTGACGACGAATGGAAGGAGACTGCGAGAGACGACTCTGACAAAGATAGTGGTGGTGGACAAAGGTGACAATGGAAGGAGACAAAGTAAGAGCGAGAATGACAAGGGTTTAGGGCGACTGTGTGAGGGCGCAAGAGTAAATATTTAAGTGCATTCAAGATGATTTTTGAAAACCAACTTTGAATTATTGCTTTCAAAGACAGTTTTAGAAAACTGACTTTGAAATCTTGCTCTCAAAGACGGTTTTTAAAGAAATTGTCTTTAAAAATCACTTTCAACAATGATTCTGTGAAAAACTGTCTTAAAATATTTGTAATTATTTACAAAATTGCCACCACATTTTTTTAAAAGATAGTTTTCTAAAAGCTTCATTTGTTCAGCATTATAAAATCCTATTTTGCAGTAGTGGGAAGGGGGCTGAAGCCCTGCTAGCCACCCCGTATATTCATTCCTTCTTCAACCTTTCCACCCCTATCCCAAACATCTTCATCCCCACTATGCAAGTCACCCTCTCTACCCACAACCCCAACACAAGCATTCACATCTACTAAGCCAACAGATCTCCCTCCCTAACACCAAATAGGGCCACCACGACTTCACCATCAAGTTAGTGTTTCTATTCAGTAACCTAATCCCCATCACATTGTTTGTGTTCAGTTCTCTGTAGCAAGACCAGAGTGTAGATGTCGTTTTGGTCAACGTTAAGGTGAATAGAAAATTCAAGTGGAAGATTGAGTCTTGGGTCACTAGGAGGTACCATGTCTATGAGAGGCTATTTCGAAGCGTGTAATAGCTTCACCAGAGATCATAGAAATTTTTCGGAGTCATGGCATTGTTGGAAATGGGCAGGAATGAGAGAGAAAAAGAAGAAAAAAATCAAGTGTTGATGGTGCACCAAATCTGTGTTAGTGATATCAATCCAACTGGTGTGTAGAAGTGGTCCAAAATATACCATCTATCAAAGTGGCCCACCATAGATTGACCTTGTTATAAATTGAAAGTTTTGGTGGAATTTAGTAGATGCCAAATTTAATTCCAACACATGGGCTTTGCATGGTTAAGGCTAGTTGGGCTTGTAATAGTTTAGTACTAGCTTCTTTTCTAATTAGTTGCTTATAGATTTTAGTCTAATTTTTCATATTTTGAGTTTTAATTAAGATTTGATTATATTAGATTTTCTCTACATAAGTTGGGAAAAACATTCTAAAATTTAATGAGTCTATGGGTGTCTTTGGATAAATAGAACTATTCTATATTCCCATAACTTTTTTTTTATCAATATACATAGAATGTTGGTTAATGCATTGACATGGGTTGTGTTCTCTTTTGACCACATCAGGGTCGGCTTAATGGTGAGTGAGGCCGAAAACAAATTTTAAGAAAAATATTTTGGTAAACTCTTTATCCGCTCCCCTTTATTTCTAAGTAGATTCCCTTTTATTTTATTTTAATTTTTTTACTATCATTAATACTCTTTATACCGAAAATACCCTTATATGTTGTTTAACCTTTATTCTAGAAAGTAGTTTCTGGAATGTTGTTTTAGTTTTTTTTTAGCTCTAGAAAGTATTTTTCGAAATGTGAAATCTGAAACAACATTCTGGAAACTAGTTTCTGGAATACAACAACGAAGTTATGGAAAGTAGTTTCCAGAATGTTGTTTTAGATTTTGTATTCTAGAAATTACTTTTTGGAATACAAAATTAGTATTCTGGAAACTACTTTCTGAAATTTAAAAATAAACATATTTCAAAAAGTCATTGTATCAAATTTTATTTTAAATCTTCTTTCCTTCACAACTTTATTCTTTTAATTATGCATAAATCACAAAAAAAGGAGTGCAAACATGCTATGTTTAAAAGCTTAAAGGATGTAAAAACCCTAATGTTAGACAATGAGACCAAACAAACAAGGAAGGGCAAAGCAAAATATTGAATTGAAGGTCATAAAGGGAGTGAAAGAGAGGAACAATTATAATTAAAAAGAGGAGTGTTTTGCTATCTTGGAAGGAGTGTATTGTCACAGGGAGGGAGTGTGCGGTAGTTGGAGGGGAAGAATAAAGTTTGAAAAAAATTCATTTAAGTCATATCAAATTAAAATAGGGAAGAAGAATATATTTAGAAAAAAAACAGAAGTGAATATAACATTTGCCAACATTTTACTTTTAATCAAATATAGTAAGCCCTTTTTATCAATATTTGTTATTTTTTTACTAACATATGAAGTCTTTTTGTTTATAAAAATTAACAGAATATTTTTTTTTAGGTCTAAAACTTGAGCTTTAGTTATTTTATTCTTCAATCTGTCATGATATCCATGCAAAAAAATCTTGAAATAAGAAAATGTAGTATTTTTAAAAGGAAAAAAAAAAGAAAAGAATAAATTAAACATCTGATCAAAAACATCTTCAATGACCAAGATGAAACAAATGAATTAGGCAGGAAAAAAATAAACAATAAATTTTAGATTTTCATCTTCAAAAATGAGAATCTAAAATATATTATATTCTTTAGGATAGTAAAATCTTAATAAACAATAATGAGCAATTTTTTGTATTAATTTTCCCCTCCTTGAGTACATGATTGAAAAAAAATCATTTGGTTAGTGTTCACAGATTTTGGTTCCTGAACTAACCCTATTTGCTCATTCATAGTCAAAATCAACCTTCAACATTAGTTCCAATTTCACTTTAACATTTGTATTTATCTATCTATCTATGTTTCTCTTTATCTAATTATCCATTCATCCATGTGTTTATCCATCTATCTCTTAATCCATATTCGTTCTTGTGTTTTGTTTTTTTGGTACCACAAATTCAATCCTTAATATCAATTTATAAAAATTCCTGAAAACAACATGCAAGTCCATATTGAATATTGCTACCTAACGTGAAGAAAAAGTGGTATACTAATGACGACCAAGGCATGAACACTTGAATTGGATCATTTTCGGATCCAAATTTCAAGACTCCATGGATAGTTGTTTAGAACTTAAAAACAAAAGATGAAGAAGACTAAGAAGATGGTAATGGATGACGCCACGATCCGTAGTGAAGCGATAAGTCGGAGGAGGATTTGCCACAAAGGAAAGCTTCCTTGATAAGAATCGATTTGGGTTAAACTAAGAACTAAGAACTAAGAAGAGGCTAAGCTCTCAATTCAAGCAAATGCTTAATTTCATTAATCAAACTTGTGCCAAAAATAGCAATATTTGAGTACTTATAGAGCTAAGCCTCTAATAAAACCTAAAAGCACATAGTTTAGACCTATTTCAGTCCACATTGAGGCCCATTACACAAATAAACAAGAAATACAAAAATCCTCGCAAACGTTGCGCGCTAAGCAAGCCATGCGCACTAAGCACAAAAAACTCTACCAAGGAATTGCACTAAGTGCAACATGCACGTTAAGCAGGCTAAGACAATGTGTTAAGCGAGCCACACGCGCTAAGACTTAAAAACTCTATGTCAGGAATTGTGCTAAACGCGACATGCGTGCTAAGCGATCTCCTACAATCTTCAAGGTGCTCCAATTCAGCTCCTTGTGTATTCCTCCATCCTTGCCCTTGTTAAATAGTCCAACCATGTTTCTATTGGTCATCTCTTCTTGTAGAAGCTTAGCTTTGGACCTTTTTATTGGACCCTTCAATTCATGGAGTGCTTCTAGAACTTCATGCTCTTTGGATAGTCCTCTATCATCCCCTCCTTCTTGAAAAGAATCTATCCTCGGATTTGCATTCAAAACACCTATATTATAAGAAGAAAGATTAGTGACATTAAAACTAGAATTCACCCCATACTCACTTGGCAAGTCAATCCATTGGGCATTGTCATTAATCCTCTCAAGGATCTTGAATGGACCATCACCCCTAGGTTGGAGTTCAGATTTCCTTTGAAAGGAAACCTATCCTTTCTTAGATGTACCCAAACCCAATCTTTGGGATCAAATACCATGGTCTTTCTCCCCTTGTTGGCATGTCGTGAATATTGCTCCATCTTCCTCTCAATTTGATTTCACACCCTTCCATGGAGATTCCTAACAAAAGTGGCTCTAGGAAGGCCATTCTTACTCAAAATAGAATATTCATTAGGTAAGGAAATTAAATCAACAGGGAATAATGGGTTAAAACCATAAACGACCTCAAAAGGAGAAAGAGAAGTGGTAGAGTTAGTTACCCTATCATCAAATCTAGGATTAGGGTGTCGATACCTTCAGTGATGTGGTTGATGGGTCTACAATCCGTGCACATCCTCCACGTGCCATCTTTCTTGGGGACTAAGATGACCAGCGTTGCACATGGGCTCAAGCTTTCCTTCACCCATCCTCTTTGCATCAACCCTTCAACTTGCTTTTGGATCTCCTTTGTCTCTTCCAGATTACTCCTATAGGTAGCCCTATTAGGAAATGAAGCTCCTGAAATAAGATCTATTTGATGTTCAATTCCTCTCAAAGGAGGTAAGCCATGCGGAATGTCTTGTGGAAATACATCTTTAAACTCCTTTAAGAGTGTAGCAAAACTGTGAGGCAACTCAAGGGCACTAGAAGACAAGCACATATAATTTGAAATGAGTAAATACAATTATTGTCTAGCTAGCATCACTCTTTTTACCTCATTAGGTTTGATGAACAAACTCTCTTTTATCACTAATTGTTTTCACTATTTTTTTTCTATTTTCTTTTGTTCTTTCTTTTCACTCTTTTTGTCATCTTTTTCTTTTTGGCTTTTCTGTCTCAAAGGACTCTTTTCTTTTTTATTTTATTTTCTTTTTCTCTTTTCATTCTCATTTTTATCTGATCCTCACACACCTCACTTGGAGACAAAGGTGAGAGAACTACCTTTTTACTTTTATGTAAGAAAGAATATCGATTGGTGACCCCATTGTGGATAACATCTCGATCATATTGTCACGGTCAACCAAGCAAAACATGGCCAGCTTCCATGGGAACATATCACAAAGCACTTCATCAACATGTTTTCCAATGGAGAATGTATGCAACACTTGCTTATCCACAACCAACTCACAATTATCACTCAACCATTGCAATTTATAAGGCTTAGGATGAGGGGTGGTTTTTAAACCAAGCATCTCCACTAACCTAGTGCTTGCAACATTGGTACAACTTCCTCCATCAATGATTAGAGAACAAACATTTCCATTCACCAAGCATCTAGAATTGAAAATTTTTTCTCTTTGTGTATCATCTCGATCTTTGCACAAACTTCCCATGAGTCTTCTTACTATCAAAAGATCTCCCTCTTCTGGTTGAATAAAATCATTATCTTCCCATTCACTAGAGGAACTATGAGAATTCTTAGATGACTCACTATCCACCTCTTCATTCTCCAACACAATCATGGCCCTTTTGTTAGGACATTGGGATGCAATGTGACCCTTTCCCAAACACTTAAAACATTTAATGGAACTAGATTTATTGGAAGGGGTTGATTAGGAGAAGTAGGATTACCTCTTCAAGACTTCCTTTCAATATGTTGTGAAGAAGAACCCTCCTTCTTGGAAATGTCCTTATCCTTCCAAGATGAATAACCATATGAAAGCTTCTTTAGGCTTGTTTTCTCTTCAATTGTTGCTCCATTTTCACAGCCGTATGTATAAGTTCATCAAGGGTGTTATAGCTTTGAAGCTCTACAACATCTTGAATGTCCCTATTCAAACCATTTAAAAATCTATCCATTATAGCCTAATTAGTCTCTTAAATGTTTGCTCTTATCAAAGAAATCTCCATCTCCTTTTAATAATCATCAACACTTTTACTTCCTTGATAGAGTCTTTGTAACTTGTTATGCATTTCTCTTATATATTGAGGTGGGACAAATCTCTCCCTCATGATTCTTTTCATTATCTCCCACGTGTCCGGTCTATGTCTCCTCAATCTTTCTCTTTCCATTTGCACTTGATTCCACTACGCCATGGAATATCCCTCAAATTCTAGGCTAGCTAACTTCATTTTCTTTTCTTCACTAAAATTGTGACAATCAAAAACCTGGTCGTCTTTCATCTCCCAATCAAGGTAAGCCTTCAGGTCATAAGTACCTAAATTTTGATCTTCACATCTTCAATTCCATCCCTATTCCTCCTATACCTATGTATTCTACTATCTTCATAGTTATCATTACTCCCTTGAGAAGAATGAGGTGACCTATGATGTCTCATTCGCTTCATGACTTCCATTCTCCCACTCAACTCTTGAGTACTTCTTTGTATCTCATCAAATCTGTCTCTCATCCTCCTTTCAATATTTATTTGCAACTTATCCATTTGCTTAGCCAATGAAGCCGTTAGCTTAGTTGTTCTAGGGGATGGTGCCTCACTATCACTTTCGGACACCATTGCTACAAGAAAAGGTTAGTAAAACAAACAAAGTATTGGACCTTACCACTCACTAAGTGTTTACACTCTTCAACACTCGTTTTTCACACTTGTAAGAAATTTTTTTTATAAGGTTTCACTCTTGTCTTTTTCCACTCACTAACTTTTCTTTAGCCCTTGAAATCAACCAAAGATTTCAATTCAAGGAGTAACTAAAGTGAAAGATGAAACAAATCCAAACTCAACTTAAGAGGTCAAGGAAGAAAGAAAACTCTAAGACAAAACCTTAGAAATTTAGAAGACAAGCAATAAAAGTTCAAAAAGAAAGTATAACTCAAAAGGAATGCCAAACAAAACAAATAGGAAGATATAAAAAAATGGAAGATGAGAGTACTAGATCCACAAATTCAATCCTTAAGATCAATTTATTAAAATTCTTGAAAATCGCATGCAAGTCCATATTGAAATACTACTACCTAACGAGAAGAGAAAGCGGTATACTGATGACGACCAAAACATGAACACTTGGATTGGATCGTTTCCGGGTGCTAATTTAAAGACTCCCTGGATAGTTGTTTAGAACTTAAAAACAAAAGTTGGAGAAGATTAAGAAGATGGTAATGAATGACGCCACAATCCGTAATAGAGCGATAAGTCAGAGGA
Organism: Glycine tomentella; assembly: GCA_007407185.1. Lineage (NCBI taxonomy): Eukaryota > Viridiplantae > Streptophyta > Magnoliopsida > Fabales > Fabaceae > Glycine > Glycine tomentella. The sequence goes on from PYAF01000247.1 coordinate 47,523, forward strand.
GGATTCGTCACAAAGGAAAGCTTCTTTGATAAGAATCGATTTGGGTTCAACCAAGAACCAAGAAGAGGCTAAGATCTCAATTCAAGCACATGCTTAATTTCATTAATCGAAGTTGTGCCAAAAATAGCAATATTTGAGTACTTATCGAGCTAAGCCTCTAACAAAACCTAAAAATGAATAGTTTGAGCTTATTTCGGTCCACATTGAGGCCCATGACACAAATAAACAATAAATGAAAAAATCCTCACAGACATTGCGCGCTAAGCCCAAAAAACTCTTTGCCAAGGAATTATGCTAAGCGCGATATGCGCGCTAAGCGGGCCAAGACAATGCGCTAAGCGAGCCTCGTGCGCTAATCCTAAAAAAGTCTCTGCCAGGATTGTGCTAAACGCGATATGCATGCTAAGCAAGCTTTCCTACAATCTTCAAGGTGCTCCAATTCAACTTCTTATATCTTCCTCAATCTTTGCCCTTGTTAAATAGTCCAGCCATGATTCTCTTGGTCATTTCTTCTTGTAGAAGTTTAGCGTTGGATCTTGTCATTTGATCCTTCAATTCATTGACTGCTTCTAGAACTTCATACTTTTTGGATAGTTTTTTACCATATACACAGGAAAATTGGGGGGGGGGGGGAGAGAAAATTACGCCTACTCATATCAAGAGCCACAACGTCTTTCTTTGGATCTCTGTAGGGTGACACTGAAGAACAGAAAATGTATAAAAAGAAAAAGGAAAGAAAAAGATATTACACATCCTTTGTCTTGCGAAAGTTAATAAGATTAGATTTCATTGCTAATGAGAGGACCGAAACATGAAATCATCAAATGTAACTGCAAACCATGGATAATTTCACATTGTTTAATTGGTTAGATTAGTCAATTTTTCTTTCTAAAACTAACGAGCAAGTATCGTAGACTGTCTATCCCATTCCTGTAATAAATGTCTCACATTAAAAGACCATATTAATACTAAAAAATTTAACTACAGGCCAAAAACAATTGCATCAAGTGATTCCTCTATCTGAACTGAACGATCCCTTAAAAATAGGGAGTTTGTATTAACAAATTGAAATCCTAAAGCTAGAAAAAGGACCAAAACAGAAGAAAAACTGTGTATATGCCTGCAATCAACAAGCACAGTAGTAAATAAATATAGCCTACATTTTGCTGATGGCATGACCAAGAAAAGTAACTACCCTCTCTAAAAACGCTACATGTAGGCGGAGCTGGGGGAAGCAAAATGCTTCCGAAGATGAGTGAAAACAAGCAAAAGCTAGGAACATCAACAGCAGCCACCCTTACCCTTCTTTTCACCAGCATTGATTTCTTGACTAGGAACAATTATCTTGTTTCCCTTCAGAAGCCCTGAAATACCACTTGGATCTGCATCATCATTGGCAGTAAGTGTTTTCTTGCTTATAAGTCTGTATATCTCAGTTAGAATGGTCAGAAAGGCAGTTTCCACATTAGTGGACTCAAGTGCTGATGTCTCCATAAAGAATAGGTTCTCTCTTTGTGCAAACTCCTCGGCGTCTTCAGTTGGCACCGCTCTAAGAGTTCCAAGATCACACTTGTTGCCAATTAGCATCACAACAATGTTTTTGTCAGCATGGCCTCTCAGTTCCTCTAACCATTTCGCCATGTTATCAAATGATGGGCGTTTAGTCATATCATAAACTAACATTGCTCCAACAGCACCGCGATAATATGCACTAGTAACTGCCCTGTACCTGAAAGAACAAAGAAAGAGATTTCAGAAGCTGAGTAGCAAATAAAAAGCATCAAACTCTAAAATAAAATGTGGGAAAAAAAATTCAAGTTGCAACCCAAGCTAAAGCAGAGTACATATATATCAATTTAGATCACTCATAATAAGCCTGCATGAAGATACAGCTATGTCAACAATCCAGAAGGCACAAAGTTGGCATCTTCAAAGTGTATGGGAACACTGTAATTCAATCTGTTGATTTGGAAGTTACCATATAAAATTTTAACTATTTCATAGTTTATCACGTACATGCATATATTTTATCACAATCACAACAGTCAATGACACGAACTCTGCACTTCACCACTAAAGGACATCCTACACTTTAGAGGAAATAATTCCACACAAGGCATGTCATGTCAGTTTGATTTTTATGCTCTCAATTCATCAAAAATCATCCTAGATATGACTTTTAAAAGTCATTTGTTATAAAAGTTAAACAAACTTATTAAACAATACAATTTGTTATTAGATTAAAAAAAAAAACTAAAAAAATTACATATCTCATTGCACATAGGTTCCTCGCAAAAGTAAGGGAGAAAGTGTTTCTAAATTCGAACCCATAACCAACAAATTATCAAGATACAACTTTAATGTTGTGTCAACCTAAAAATTTTACCCTATTAGTACATTATAATTTAATTTTAACCTCAATTTTTTTTTATTCTTAAAAATCAAAGAGACTTTTTTTTATCCTTAGGAATCGAAGAGACCAAGACAGACATGTTACATATGTTTTAATAACCACTATGCAAATCTTGATCCCAAAATCCTCCAATTCCAAACAATCCTTACTAAACTTGCTTCCTAAATGCCAAACCAACTTTTCTAGTGCATGCTTTGGTGAGAAAGAAATAAAAAAAAAAAAGTATGGATCCCAGACCATTTTATTTCTCTCCAAAAATGAGAAGAAATGAATACACAATAATAACTTCTTTTCCTTTGTTTTTCCTGTATTTTTCTTAAATCAAACACTTGCATTTCCACTTTATTTCTCATCTATTTCTATTTCTATGCACTCCATTTCTATCTTTCCTATTTCCACCCATCCTATTTCTCACATTTATTTTCCTCACTATCAAACACATCCTTAAAATTTTAACTGTCACAGTCATAGCCACAATTATTCAAATTCAAGCATTAAACAAACCTAATAATAATCTTCAACACTTTCCATTTGTTTTCAACTTTTCATATATTCTATACACTACTATTATCTAGCAAAGCTTCAAATCATTTCCAATACTTTAAATTATCCTTAGCCCATAACAAACAGGTTCTCAAATCAATAAACAACCCAAAAAATGCGAAAAAGATAATCCACCAACCAAAACGACATGCAATTCCAAAATTATTTTCCAATAAGACAAAAGGATGAAAACAATAGACGGTGCGTTAAGACGGTCGAATATCTCTTCTTTATTATTATCTAGATCATAAGTATCCTCCTTGAAAGAACAATCCTATTTGAGCTTATGGAACGACTTTGAGTGATAAAATTCTGACTCCCAGTATTTAACGTAATTATTATTATTATTATTATTATTATTATTATTATTATTATTATTATTATTATTATTATTATTATTATTATTAAGGGGATTGATTGAAATTACGAGAAGGATCGATAAAAAGACCTTTCTTGGCCGGCGGTGTCCCATATTTGGGCCTTGACGATCTTGTTGTCGATGATGAGCGTTTTGGTCTGAAACTCAACGCCGATGGTGGCTTTGGAATCGACGCTGAATTGGTTTTTGGCGAAGCGCGCGAGAAGCTGCGTCTTCCCCACCGCGGAATCTCCGATCAGCACCACCTTGAACACATAGTCGATCTTCTGGTTGTATTCGCCGTACAGGTTCGACATCATCCCCGCGGAAGAAGTAGAAGAACAATTATCACCGATCGTCGTCGTCGTCGTCGTCCGCTACACGAGATGGTGGAAGGTGGCGGTACTGCTGTCGTCGTTGTCGTTGTCGTTTTGATGAACTATCACCGGTATTTGTTATGATCGCAGCGGGGTTGAACCAAAAGATAAAAACGACGGTCGTTTGGGTTTGGGTTGAGAATTGGGATCGTTCTTCAGGGTCAAGCTACGGATGAATGAAGGTATATTTCCTCTGTCGCACGGATGCAAATTAACTCAATATTTTTTTGTCTTTTTTAGAAGAAGAAAAACAATATTAAGAATATATAATACTATGGCAATATGGCAATACAACGTAAACACATAAAATGACGGTTAGTTTATATGAAAGACTCTATCAAATGATTCAATGACAATTTATAATGCAACCATTTCCATATGTTGTTTTAGAATATTTCTTACGTTATACTTAAGTTTGACCATTTATGTATCATTCATTAACTATATTTGTGTGTTTTATTCAATGTGTGTAAGGGCTGAAGAAATAGTTTGTCTATATAATTTTAATCAAAAATAATAATAATCATTAGTAAAAAAAGTTTATGTAACAAAAACATGTTTATTTCCATTAGGTGGTCTTTTACAAAAACTTAATTGCATAATTAATTTACTTTTTTTACTTTAATTAATTTTGATATGATTATATTAATGACAACACACATTATCTTTTTTTTGAACTGTAATCAAATTAATTGTTACATAAATTTCCTTTTTTTATTTAAATTTAAATTAATGATAACATAAATTACTCCTTTTAATTGTAATCAAAATAATATCATGAATAGATTTTATTTATGATTAATAAAGGTAATTCTTATAATAATTAATTTGATTACCTTTATAAATGACAACTTGTATCCAATTAATTTAATTTTAATTAAAAATATATATTGAGTACCATTAAAAATGACAAATTATATCACAATTAATTTGATTACTTCAAGAAAAGGTAACATGTATTTATAATTAATAAAATATAATAAAAAATTGAATGAAAATAGGATTGTGTTGTGTTTTTTTAAAAAAAAAACAAATAAAAAATACACAACGAAAATACGATTTCGTCGTGTGTCTTAATGAATATTACAATAGAATCATGTTTTCGTTTTGTATTTATTTTTTGTTTTAAAAAAAACAAAACAGAAATGTGATTTCATTGGATATCTCAACAAAGATACAACATAATCGTGTTTTCATTATATATTTAACAGGGGGTGAAGAGAAAGAGGACACATGTATGAGGAAGGGGGAAGGAATGGTGGAGTGTTTGAATAGAGGGGTAAAATTGTCTATTCCAGGGGTTTAAAGTTGTGTAGGAGCCAAGAGCAATTATGATAGGGGCCAACAATAACATGAAATTTTTGCATATATACATCAATGAGCTGCATCACATGGTCCTCTTGGATATTTTTGCAGGTCTATAGGGTTTATTGGTTTGATTTGGTCTGAAGGGTTGCAGGAAGAGGGGAGGAAGAGAGACGATGTTGATTTCGTTTGGTCCGAGTGAGTTTGGTTTGTGCAAAATGTGAAGGACAAAGTTGTGGCCATCACAGTGTCGCCCCCAAGGTCAATGCATTGTCATCAATATTTTTTCTTCGTATGATATTATGTAATGTAAATTTGCTTATGTTGAAAAGGAGGTGAAAAATAACATGAAATTGAAACATACTTTTGTTGTCATTTTTTACCCCACTCCAATATTTTACAACGAAAGTATCATTTTGTTGTTCATTGTACAACAAAATCATATTTTTATTATTTTTTTTCTCCCTGTGTGTAACAGAAATATGATTCCTTTGTAGTCTTATTCAACATAATCATATTTCCATGAAAATGAAATTTTCAAATATATATATAGCATAGGTGGGGTAGTGCGAATAACAATACGGTAGTGTCAGTAATGGCTCCCAAGCTACAATTGACTTACCTTTCACACAATGGTGGAGCTTGACCAAATTCTTTGGAGGGTGGCCAATATTAATAATTAATTTTATAATATATAAATTAAATGTAATATTTTTTTTATAATATCATTTCTTATGGATAATTTTAAACTTTTAATGATATTATGTAAATGCTAATTATTTTTATGGTATTAGAATTTTTTTCTACTTTTTTAATTACACTTTTTAATGACTTCTATGTCATTGTTTGTTACTAAATAAAAAATAGAGAACTTATGTTTAAATTATTTTTGTTGAAAAATCTACAAGTCAAATTAAGTTATTTAATGCAAAAAAAACTATAAGAAAATCACAAAACTTAAAATATTACCTAAAATACGTTGAAGAAATTAAAAATGGTAGGTTTAAGTTATATTCTATAAACTTTCCTATAAAAAAAATGAGAATATAAAGGTCATAAAAATAAGTCTGAAGAATGCAAAAAAAAAATATTATAAAAAAGAAAATTAGAAATTAATATAATAGTTTATGTATTGAAAGTATATATTATTAATGTTTAAAATTAGCCATAAGAATTAATATCATCAAAAACAAAATATAAAGTGTAATATTAACATATAATAATAATAATGGAAATAACTAAAAAAAAAATACTTTCAATTAAAGTGTTGCTCTATATTCATTCAATGACTCAAAATATTTAGTAATTGATAAATAAATAACTTTATTATATAATTTAAAAATATTATTAAAAACAATTAAAATATAGGTAATTTTCAATATATAGAAACATAAGAGTGAGGTTCATATGCTTGGTGGGTCCCATTAAAACTCACACATGCAAGTTACTAATATTTGATGTGGGCCAACCTCTTTTGTAGCTAATTATATCGGATAAATATTCGGACAGAACGATAAGATGTCCATATGGGCACCTAATGCACATCATGTCCTATGAAGCCGAATACCCTTTTGGCCATGTGTTCACATAGTCCGTACAACATTTCTCGACCTTTAACACCCGAGTACCATTCGACGACAATTAAACCCGCTTAAAGGTAATTGCCCAGTCATAAGCACTTAAACAAGATTAAGAGACATATTACCTAACTAGTAATCAAAACATGCAAGCCTAAAGACCCAAGGCCCAATAAGATCAATATATAAAGGGAAGAGCCCCTCAGGTAAACACCATTGTTTTCACTTGAATATTCATTTGACATCATTAATATCTCTAAATCGAACCTTTACTTGAGCGTCAGAGTGCCTTTTGCAGGTACCCCCCCCCCCTTCGGATTCGTATACACTGGAGATATCGACAAGTTACCATCAGAAAGACCATTCAACACAACAAGAGACCCTTTGGTATAGGGTTGTGTCTGGTCCATTCGTGATAGGAACATTTTGGAGCTCGTCATGGGACTGAGTAGGTTATATCTCGACCCAAAGAGACTACGGTAATAAGTAGAACTAAAATGAATACAACATCAATGAAGCAACCAACAGATCAACAAAACGAGGAGATTCATGTAGAAGACTAAATTGACTTGTCCTCGATCAAGAGAAGGTTACAAACTCAGGTCTCGAAAATACATCATCATCACCCCGAAAAAGTCATATCCCTTTGATGCAAAAATGCGCATATACGAGAATATAACATGTCACGACAACCTGAGGTTAATCCGCCTGAAGGAGGAGAAGCTAAGTCAACAACTTTTGGTCTACCCAAGGCCACTAACTTAAGTGTGCAACAGGACACCGTTCCCCTATTGCTTAATACGTTGGGGAGACAGTTGTTGCAATTCAAGAACCCCTTTGTGCCCAACATCATGGAAGTGACTCTTCCCTCGAATTGGGAAAATCTGACCATTGAAAAATATGATGGTCCTACTGACCTAGATGAACACCTTGATGTGTACACCACTAAGGTAAGCTTGTACACAACAGACGATGCAATCTTTTGTCAGGTGTTCCCGATGTCATTGAAAGGATAGGCCCTTCATTGGTTCACACCCCTTCCCCCAACTCCTTGGACTTATTTGAACCCTGCCCACCCACTTTGGTACGTAGTTCGCCACTAACCGACCTCACCACTTAATATCTATAACCCTCGTCAACATTTGACAGGAAAATAAATAACCATTATGAACCTTCATGGAGCGTTTCAGAAAAGTTAAGTTGAATATCCAAAACCTTGACCCCGTAGTGGTCATGCACCATTTAATAACAATATTAAGGCCAGGAGCTTTTGTGAACTATCTTTGCAAAAAACCCGCATCCAATATGGATGAACTTCAAAGAAGACTGGCCAAATACATGCAGATGGAAGAATTGGCCGTCTATAGGAATTAGGTATGGGCAGATGTTGTTTCGGCCAAAAAAAACAATGATAAACCCAGCTTTAACAAAGCACGAGATTATGAGAGGAGGGATAGGCCACCCTGAGAACCTCGTTACGCCCAGTACACACCCTTACTACTAGTAGATCAAACATCATGGATCTAGCGTTGGCTATAGACATTTTAGCCATGCCAAATAGGACCAACACCCCATCAAAGACCAACTACTCAAAATGTTATCAATACCACCGTAATTGGGGTCACTTGATAGAGGAATGCGGTGAGTTGAAAGACAAGATAAAAGATGTCATTAAGCTTGGCCATTTAAAGAAGTTCATCCATAAACCACAATCATACAGGCCTTATGTCCCTTTAGACAAGAGTCAATTAGAGGAAAGGATCGAGAACACAAAAGCCATTTAGAGCGGCGCTGAAGCCGAAGTCATTCAAGAGAAAGAAAGAAGAAGCCTCTCGACTAACCAAGATGGGTCATCAACACTATCGTCGAAGGTTTCGCCGGAGAAGGGGAAACTGCCTCTGTGTGGAAAAGGCATCTACAGCAGGTTCGCTCTGTTAACATGATTTCCCATCATAGAGCGCCTAGCTTGCCTCTTATCACCTTCATGTCAAAAGACTTCAAAATGATCAAGGGTACAAGGCGATCCCGTGGTTATCAGTGTAGAGATAACCAACTGCATAGTCAGGAAAACCCTTATTGACCAAGGGAGCTCGACCGATATTCTATTCTGGAATACTTTCAAATAGATGGATATTCCTGAATCTGAGATCATGCCACATGATGGCCCACTCTTCAATTTCGCTTGAGAACAAGTAAGGACAAATGAGTGTATTTGGTTATACACTAAGTTTGAACATGAAGGGCCATTGCAAAAAAGACTAAAGATACAATATGTGATAGTGCATGCGCACACATCATATAATATACTACTTAGTCATCCTTCATTGAATGCTTTGGGTGTGATTGTTTCAACCCCTCATCTTGCAACGAAGTTTCCGTCGGACAATGGAACCATCATAACTATGCATGCTAATCAGAGGATGGTCAGGGAATGCTACATGGCCAGCCTTCGATTTGCCCGTATACAATGGAGGAAACCCCAAGAGCCATGCACTATGTGAAGTTCAGGATGGAGGCCAAAGAAGTGGAAAAGCTCGACCTCAATCAGAGAACTAATGATGAAAACCGAGTGAAGCCATTCTAAGAAACATCCACCTTCCAACTCGGTCCTAAGCAAAGCTAGGTCACTCAATTGGGGAGCCAACTTTATGGCGACGAACAAAACTGTATCCAACAAACAATTTGGAAACATGCTGACTTATTCACATGGTCTGCAACAAACATGCCTAAAACTGATCCAAGCTTTCATTGTCATAAGTTAGCTATATGCAAAGATGCAAAGTCCATTGCACATAGAAAGAAAAAAATGAAGGAAGAGAGATGCCGAGCAGTATGGCAAAAAGTTGCCAAGTTGATGGCTACTTAGTTCATCAGAGAGATTGACTATACCACTTGTCTTTCCAATGCGATCATGGTCAAGAAACCAAACAGAAAATAGAGGATGTGCACAAACTATGTAACGCCTCTCTTGACTCTCTCTCGCTTGATTGATTTTAATTAAAAATTCGTGTCCACTTTGTATTAAAATGATCTTAGTTGTAAATTTTTCACGAAAATTCTTTTCGCCTTGTTTGCTAATTTTATGTAAATAGCATAAACGATTTTTCTCACCACGGTTCATTTATAAATAAAAGTACAGTCCATGATACAGTCCACTATACAGTTCATAATACAGTCCATAATACATGTCCAATAATATACAGACAGTCCAAAATACATAAGAACCACAAATAACAAGCATCACAACATCGACATCACATCTTCCAATCATCCATGCACATCTTCATTCCACCATCCATGCTCAGCTACTACTGTTCCTCTGCTCGCCCAAACAAATTGGGGTCATCACAGGTGTCAACCACAGACACAACTCGGGTAAGTTTATGACAAACATAGTTTGAATAAGATATATATAAAAGACCAATTGATTCACAGATTATTTCACAGCACCCAGATTAAATATTCAGCTCACCACATATTCATCAATAAATAATCATTTCACATACTCATCATGTGGTGCATGAAATGCATGC
>PYAF01000247.1:57728-82062 GCA_007407185.1 Glycine tomentella
CTATCTTGCACGGCTATGCCTCTTTTGGACAGCCCAATTTCAGTTTTCATCTCCTTTTATAGGCTAGGTTACTTGGCTTTAAGTGAAAAATATCATAGAATTTCATCATTGCCTTGCTTTTTGGTTGTTCTCCTTTTATTGGCTAAGGATTTTGGACCTTACAAGTGTCTTTCTTCATGAGAATTCCACACTTTTCCTTGCTTTCACGTGGCCTACTCCAGCTAAGTTCATTCTCTTTGATTTTTATTCCAAAACCGTGGGTAGCTTAGACTAAGTCATAAAAATTTCTGCCCAAAACCCGTGTTACAAAAATATTCATTCTGAACTTGTTAACCGTTGGATCTTCTTAAAATTTTAAAGGGATACTCCTAACTCACATATCTAACTTTGGACCGTTGGGATCTTTGAAATAATGTCTATAAATGTCTAAGTGTTCTGCCAAAGGAAACAAAATAAAATTTGCTTCAAATATCTTTTAAGCATTTATGACTAGCTTTCCATTTGGACCAATAGCAAGTTCCTAAGCCTCTTAAACATCCATGTGTCCATTCCTGAATTTTCTTAGAGCTTTTCCATTGATCTTGTATCATACGGTCAAGGCTTAATTTAGAAATCCAAATCCATCAATTCTTCCTCCTTTACATGTAATAGTTTAATCTCAATTCTTATTGGTCCATTTTGCCTTGAATTACTAAAATTACTATACTAACTTATTTAGGCAACCAATCCTTCCCATAATTAAGAGAAAATTCCATAGATTATGTCTATCCTCTTCTTATAATTTTCTGATACCTGAGGTTGTCTAAATTGAGCTCTTTTCAGAATATCTTTCAAAATTCCTAGAATTCTCAATTTAGGGTTTTCTGCCACCAACCATGTTGATAATTTGTTGTATAAAGGCATTTTATCCAATACTCAGGTTCCCATAATTTTCTAAAGCCATCTTGGTCAGTTTTGACTTAGGGGCATTTTGGTAATTTTACCCTTCACCCTAGGGGTAAAATCGTCATTTCTAAAAATATTCAGGAAAACTCTGTATTTGTTACCCTAAGGGTATTTTGATTATTTTTCAGGCATCCCAGAGTGTTTAGAGAATTTTCTCCTTAAAGTATCTTGTTAAAATGTCTAAGGACAATTTGGTCATAAAAAAATATCCAGGGGTATTTTGGTCATTTAGTGCCTCAGGGACCTGACTGTCATTCTTGAAATTGTCCAAGGATATTTTGGTAATTTCTCCTAGGGATACATTGGTCATTTCTAGAATTGTTCAGGGCAAAATTGTCATTTTCACCCTAGGGATATAAATGTCATTTTTGAAATTGTTCAGGGGCGTTCTTGTCATTTTTCCCTAAATTTCTTCTACTGCCTTTTATTAACATTTTACTCTCAGTAATTGTCTGTAATTTCCTAAATTTTGGGGTGTTACAAACTACATGGACCTAAATCGAGCATGCCTGAAGCAACTCACTCCCGAACATTGACCACCTAGTTGATGGAGTAGCCAGAGACAAATTGTCAAGTTTTCTAGATGCAATTCTGGCTACAATCAGATAAAGATGGACCCCATGGACGAGAAGAAGACAACATTTATCATCGAATTCGCAAACTACTTCTACAAAGTCATGCCATTTAGACTTTAAAACCTTAGAGCTACCTACCATCATCCTATCAATGCGACCTGTCGTCTCTGTCAATATTTTTAGAGTCACTGAATCTCCATTTGAGTTGATTGCCCTATAGCTAATACTATACAAGAATGAGTTGGCAAGGCACATAATGGCATTGTATATCAAACTCTTAGAGTATTAAATTGTTTATGAGCCAAGAGTGACTATCCGAGCCCAGTTGTTGGCCGATTTCATCAACAAATATCATCCTCCACAGCCATGTTTGGAGAAGGAATGATGGACAGTGCATGTGGATGGCTCTTCCAACTAACATGGAAGCAACGACAAAGTTATCTTAGATAGATCCAACAGCGTAGCCCTGACACAATCTTTACGCTTCAGCTTCAAAGCCATGTGCAATCAAGTTGAGTACGAGGCTCTCTTGGCAAGACTAAGGCTTGCCAAAGAGGTCGGTGCCCAAAAATTTTGGTACCAGAGTGATTCCAAGGTCTTCGTCGAACAAATAAACAAAGTGTTTCAGATCCAAGACCCCTAACTCCTGAAATACTATATGCATTTGAGAGATTCAAGGTAGAGTTCAAGGAAGTGTAGGTGACCTACATAAGTCAAGAAATCAATGACAAAGCCAACGAGTTGGCTCGACTAGCAAATTCACCTAAACTTGGGCTGCTAAAAACTTTCATACTTCATTCGATTCCCATACCTAGTGTTTCAAGAAAGGAGTGTTTACAGATGGAAGAAAACTCTACAAGATGAAATAAAGATATAGTTGAATACTTGAAATGTGAGACACTCCAGACAGACAAAGAGAAAGTGAAAAAACCAAGGATGCAAATTTCCAAATATATCTCAATAGCTGGCAAATTATATAAGAGAAGGTTTTCCTCCCCTCTGCTCAAATGTCTCGACAGAGTTAGATGAAGGCATACACAACATGCATTCAGGGAGAGAACAATGGCCACGTGGGTGTTAAGAACCATGTACTATTGGCCAATTTTGTGGACAGATTGCTCAAGCTTTGTTAAAAATGCATCCAATGCCAAAAGCATGGAAATTTGATACATTGGTCAACCGAAGAATTGCATCCTATGATCTCCCCATGGCCGTTTGCTCTTTGGGGAATGGATATCCTAGGACCCTTCCCTACGGCCCCAAGGAAAAAAAAATCCTGCTAATCGCGGTTGACTATTTCACAAAATGGATAGAGTCCAAACCCTTAGAACATCCAAAGATTCTTTTGGAAGGATATCATCACACTTTTCGAAATTTCGAATACAATGGTCATAGATAATGGGTTACAATTCACAGACCAAAAACTCAATGAGTTCTTAGGTGGCCTCAGTATCAAGCATAGGGTGATATTAGTTGAACACCCTTAAACCAATAGGCAAGCCAAAACAGCTAACAAGATAATCTTGGGTGAGCTAAAGAAGTGACTAGATGGATCCAAATGAAGATGGGCCGAAGAGCTTACGGAGGTCTTATGGGCATATAGATGCACCTTACAATCTACAACCTAAGAAACACATTCCCCCTAACCTATGGGATAGATGCCATGCTGCCAGTCTAGGTAAAAGAATTCTTTCTCCAAAGGCACTACTTCGTTGATGCCGAAAATATGAAGCACTACAGATAGATTTGGACCTCATCAAGAAAGTATGAAAAGATGCAGTCACCATAATTGAAGCTTGCAATTACCGCATCACCCGACGCTTCAACTCTAAACTAGTTCCTTGATAGTTTGAATAAGGGGACTTGGAAAGGACCCTTCGGAGTTCAGAACAATTTGAATAATTGAGTTTACAAGTTAGAAGTATTTTTCGGGAATGTCATCCTGAGGACTTGGAACTCCACACATTTAAAATTCTACTGTAGTTAGGTGCATCTTTGTAACGGATGTTGTACTTTTTTTCTACCTCAGTTTTTTATCCATATAAGAATGTGAAAGAGTTTTTATCGGGGAAGTTTTAACGAGGAGTACTCCGATAACCAACTATTAATCAAAATCATCTTCTTTATCTTTGGTTGCAACAAAACATATTCGTGTATATAATAGTTTCCTATCGAATACTCTCCTCAACTAAGGTTGAATTTATGCGTTTTAATAGAAGTTCCCTCCCGAGTAGCCTCCTCGGCTAAGGTTGAACTTATGCAATTTATTGACAGTTTCCTCTCGAGTATACTCCTCGACTAAGGTTGTACTTATGCAATTTATTGACAGTTTCCTCCCAAGGGCCCTCCTCGGTTAAGGTTGAACTTATGCAATTTAATAGCAGTTCCTTCCTGAGTACCCTCCTCGGCTAAGGTTGAACTTATGCAATTTATTGACAATTCCCTCTTGAGTAACCTCCTCGACTAAGGTTGAATTTATGTAATTTAATAATAGTTTCCTCCCAAGGACTCTCCTCGGCTAAGGTTGAGCTCATACGATTTATTAACAATTCCTTCCTGAGTACCCTCCTCGACTAAGGTTTAACTGATGCTATTTATTAACAATTCCCTCTTAAGTACCCTCCTCGACTAAGGTTGAACTTATGCGATTTATGTTAAAATTTCTTATTCTCGGTTAAGGAATCAATTTTTACTTTGCACTTGTGCAATTTACTTTTTATCATTTCACCATCGAATGCCACTTCGGTTGATACAAAGACAAATGATTTTTTTCGATTAAGTTAACATCATAAAAGACATATCAACTCCTTAAACATAATAATCTTTTCATTAATAATACATCTGGAGTCAGCAAAAGAAAAGTACATGAAAATTCTAATGTAAACCTAAATAAAAACCTACATTATTTCAATCCCTAAGGTCTCCATTCTCCTCATCATCGGCCTCAGCACCCTCAGCATGAAATTCCTCCATCGAGGTCATCGACCTCTCTGGCGTAAGGGCTCTGTCTTCTGAAATGTCATCAAAAGACACCAGTTCCCCATGACACTTAGTTCTCCAAGGTTTTGTTGTGGCCTGCCAACATGGTTTTGGCCTTAAGAGCCTAGTTCAAAAAGTCTTCGACCTTCGACAGTTGATCCTTCAAGGCATCAACATTAGAAGATCCCCAAAGGTGTTGAGCCACTACCAAAGCCCTAGTTAGAAAGGCTCAGTTGGCTGCACCATCACTCTTGTTCAGCACAACGTCTATGATAAGAAATCATCCCAAAGTTGATGAGCCGATCCGACTAAAAGTCCTTAGCAAAAAAGCTTTGGTTGGTCAACGCCGACAAGTTGGCCAAGGCTGCAGTAGGCTGGAACTCAAGCACTTGTTGTTTCAACCTCTTGTCTCGGGAGTTACCATCCTTTTGGCTGAAAGGTTCCCCTAAGCCGCTTCAATGTTCAAGATGGCTTCTCTTATTGTATTTGTGCTTTGCCATCCTTCCCCATAGGTTTTTTGTTTGAATGAGGCACCACATTTGTTGGTGGAAGAGTCATCCAATGACTTGGAACAATCCGGTCCCGATGAGTCAAAACCAAAAGACACCACCATAACCTCATCATCATATCTATGAACTTCTGACTCATTATCAACGACTTCTCCCACAAACCTTCAGTCAAAACCATTATTTCTAGTTTACAACATGTACCTAAAAGAAAAAGAATTTACAATACACCACTCGGCTGAGAGCAAGGAATAATGAAAGATGGAAAGTGAATAGGGTTCCCCCTTATTTTATAAGAGTTGGGCCTCTGAAGAAGCCTAACTGACAACCACTACCCATCGTCTGATTAGAGTAGATCTACGACTAGAAGCATGAGACATTCTAGTACCTAATGCGGCCAGTTTAAGAGACCCGGGATGTAACTGTTACATTGTGGCATCGAAAAATGTAATTGTCAGAGAAAAAGATGCTAACCGCTCTGACACAATAACTTAATGTAAAACCCTTCTTTTTGGCCGAGTCCAAAAAAGGGCTTAGGGGCTAGTTTAACATATAAGTATTCGAACAGGACGATAAGACACCAGTACAGGCACCTAACACACAACATGTCATATGAAGCGGAATACCCTTTTGGCCATGTGTCCACATAGTTTGTACAACATGTCTTGGCCTTCAACTCCCAGGTACTATTTGACAAGGATTATGGTTAATAAACCCGCTTAAAGGTAATTGCCCAGTCATAAGCACTTAAAGAAGATTAAGAGCCATATTACCACTAACTGGTAATTAGAACATGCAGACCCATAGATCCAAGGTCAAATAAGGTCAGTATATAAAGGGAAGATCCCCTCCAAGTAAAAACCATTGTTCACTTGAATATTCATTTGACATCATTGATAGTTTTTAGACTTTTGGAAAGCGTACCAATTTTTGTCGTTATAAGTTACCAAATTTACAAAGATTGTCTCCACAAGGACTTGAGCTACTTAGTTAATCCAAATAAAACTTAACAGTTCAATAGTTATGTACAATAAGGATGAGCGGAATTTCATGTGATTTACGAAAGTAACGGAAAAGTATGAAACTAGTAAAATGAAATATATTTATGAGAAAGTGGGATTGGGTTTCATCATTCATACCCTTTAGTGTTCAATTAACTTTACCATGTATAAATCATTTTCTATCCTTATTGATGCACACATTAAACCACCCCAAATCGATCCCTCACATTTGAGAATCCTAAGGATATTTACTAAATATCGATCCCTTGCATATCAAATAAATATCCCAACATTAAAATTATAATCGCGTGTTATTTGTAATCAAAACGTTATGCCCTATTCCTAGCAACGTAATGTAATGAGTAAAATCATTCAATTCAAACCCTAAGAGTATTTTCCAGTCAAACTTAGGATTTAAATTCAAGAAACTAGTGATCAAGTAGAATCAAGCATTAAGGACAAAATGAAATTACCAATAAGGAATAGAAAAGATTCATGCATAAATAAATATTAAAAAAGATGCATAGGAGTAAGAAGATTACATCCAATTCTTAAGAGAAGCTAGCCAATCATTGTGGAAAGCACCTCCTTAATAGAAGAATTGATGAAGGGAACCATCACCGCTTCTTTTGGACAGAGTCTCCACACTAATTCTCACTTCTCTCATTATCCCTAAGCTATCCTAAGCTAATCCTACGTACTAAGGGAAGGAAATTTGAAAATGAAATGCTTTCTCCTTCAATTTTCGTGGCTACTTATAGAAATCAACCTCCTGCTTATGCCCACTCGCCCAGGCGAGTGTTTTTGCCTGTGTTTGCTAGCCTGGGCGAGCTAATGCCTATCTTCTTGGAACTTGAACTCGCCTGGGCGAGTGATTTGGCCTATGGAGGCTCGCCTGGGCGAGTTAAATGCTTAGTGATGAAGAAAGGTCTTGGGCCTGGGCCTTTTTGCTTCTAACACCCCCCAATTTTGATTTTTATGTCCCTTTCGCTTGCTTTGCTTGCTTGGATGCTTCGGATATCATCGAAACCTATCAAAATACAAAATATGATTGGACTAATCTTCCAAAATGTGAAAAACAACATTTATATAAGTACTAAATACAAATCAACTAGGTTTAAGGCAAGTTTATAAACAAATTTATTGAAATCAAAAGATAAGTGCCAGTATTGTAACTCTAATTTTACTAAAATAGGGCACTTATCAATAGTTCTGAACCGAACCCTAACTTAAGAGTCGGAGTGCCTTTTACAGGTACTCCCTTTTGGATTCATATACATTAGAGATATTGACAAGTTATCATCAGAAAAACCATTCGGTATATCAAAAAACCCTTTGTTATAAGAGATCATGTTCGGTCCATTCATGATAGGCACTACTAGAAACAAGGTTTTCGACGACAATGGATCTACGACGGTTATACAAAAACCATCTTAAAAGGAAAGGCGGTGGCATTTTTGTAAATAATTGAAAATTTTTAAAGTCTGTTTTCTTAAAACCGTTTTCGAAAACACTATACGAAATCGATTTCTTCAATAACCGTCTTTAGAAATAAGACTTTAAAGACGGTGGTAAAAAATTGTCTTCGAAAAGGATGTGTTTCCCCTTTTATCTCGTTTTTCCTTCTCTTTGAGCACACATCACTACTTTGTTCCTCAGATTCAAAACCACCTTGGGTTACATCAATAGGAAAAGCCTTCGACATCGAAGTCGTTCTGTTCAATGCCGACGGGAGGGGTCCATCGAAAAATGTGACCTCTGGTAGCAACAACAACAATGTCCTTCTGAACGTCCCCTTCGCCCCCTTCTCTTGCTCCGACAAATTGGGACGCATCGCCGACTAGACCCACATTTTCAACAACCAGACCTGCTCCAAAAACCCCGTCGTTGTCATCTTTGACTTCACCAATGACGGCTCCTTCCTCGCCTTCATCGACAACACATCCTCCTTCCGCCTCGTTGACGGAAAGCCCCCGTTGCGCCCCAAATTCATAGATATGAAGAATGCTTGCCTTTAGTTATTTTGCTTACAAAGTCACTAGCTCAGAAGAAAATGGATGCATTTTCTACCTTTCCTTTTAATGAAGGCACGCAATTTAGGAGATCTAGATGGGTCGTATAAGTTGTATGTGATGATCCAAATGATTTCATCTTGCATTTGTGGTGGTAAGCTCGAAGTAGAACTTGTTGGATATAGGGGGAGATGGAAGAATCAAGTCAAGGATGAAGCTTGTACCTTAGAAGAATGATTTTAGCTTTTCAATGCCAAGACATTTGTAATTTGTTAAGTGTTTAAGAGGCTTATCTTATGATCCTTGCATTTCATAAACATGATCATTAACATGCATACATGATTTCATTAAAGCATAAAAGTTTTCATGTTTACATAAAGAAATTGATTTCTCATGGTTAAGTTTTGGAAAGCTCATTTTAGCACTGATTTAATCGATTACCAACATTGATAATCTATTACTTAAGCCATGAAGAACATAGTAATCAATTACAGGCTAATGGTAATCGATTACACAGTGTAAAAACTCAAAAACAAGTCTGACTGTTTTAATCGATTACCATACTATGTAATCGATTACATAAGCTTAAAGCTGAATCTACTATGACTGCTTTAATCGATTACACATCTATTTAATCAATTAAATTGCTCTTGTATGTTTTCTAAACAAAGCTTAGAACACTTTAATCGATTATTTTGTGTATTAATCGATTACATTAGTTAAAATAATTGATTACATTAACAATTTAATCGATTACATTGAGCTTACTCTGTTTTTTTATAAAAAGTTATTGGGTTTGTGATTTTTACAATATCTCAGAACGTGAGAAATATACATCTTGCTTTTACAAAGTACTCATTCACTACAAAAGCTCTAAAAGTCTGAGAAAAGATTTTCTCTACATCTTGATTCAAAACTATGTTGTCATACTTCAAAGATCATGTTGTTTTGAACAAAGACCGAACAAGAGATTTCAAGAAAGTTGTGTTCTACAAAGCATTCATTCAAACTTTGTTTGATTAATAAAATACATCTCATTCATATATTGAGGATCATGAGGTGATATCTTTCTTGAACTCTTAACTGTGATTTGTTTTATCTGTTTTTAGTTCTTGTATTTTTTAAGATCAAAAAGGTTCTTTAAAGCTTTATTTTCTGGATTAGTGTTCTCTGGATGATAGAACAGAGTGGTGTACTCTAGTTCTTGGTCTTTAGAAGTCTATAGGGTTTAGAACAGAATTTGATTTAGTGAAACTCCAACCAAGGTTTGGTTGGAAGAAACTGGATGTAGCTTCTCTTTTGAGAGGTGAACTATTATAAATTGTTGTCTCTTGATTCTAATATGGTTATTTTTAATTACTTGTTCTTGGGTGATCAAATCCTAATCAACAAGAAGTGTTTCTGACATTACATACAGTCCAAGGTGTATCTTGATTGAAAGAAAATTTCTGATTTTGATAAAGGGTGATCGAGTGATACGATGCATTTTTAATTCCGCTGCTAGTTTGCTTTTTAAAGAAATTTTTAACTCTCAGTTATAAACCAATGCACCCTCCCTTCTTGGTTAATTGTGTGTACATCATTGTTTTCAGAACTTGGATTGATCTCTGGCACCTATTATAGTATATATTTGAGCATACTAGTTTTTTTTTTTTTTTGTGAAAGCTCTTTGGATGAATTTATGTTTCATGCTTCATCATTTAAATACTTAAAAGTCTAATAATGGCTTATAGATGTTCATTTACATCCCTTTCTTATTTGACTGATGTTGCTAGTTTGAATTGTTTTGCAATTGAATCAAGTCCTATATTGCAGATCCTTAGGAGAAGAAAAGTGAAAAGTGAAAACCATTTGGTTTCATTGTTTTGAATCCTTTTCTGATCGACCTTCTATTTGTCATTGGCAGGAAAGTGAGGCCCAAGATTACATTTCTCATGTTCATGCAAATATTCGTGTTGGGTCTCCTTGGGTTAGTAGTTTTGTTGCTCTAAAAAATGGTGTTCATTATGGTCGATGCATCCAAAAAACTTGTTCTAAAATTTGTTCTTTTTTTTCTTCTGTTATGTTGTTATAGGCCTGTGATTAATCATAGCTTATATTATGCGGGGTTGAAATTTAATTCCCCTACCTACTCATGTGCGATAATCAACATTCTCCCTGCAATGACATTTGTGATGGCTGCTATTTTCAGGTAAATTTAAATACATAATGAATTAATCTTAATTCTATTCATTTGTTACTATTAGTACTATTTTTTAGTTTTTTTTGTATTGCTTTGAGATAACATGGTTTTACTCTGCTTGGGATGGAGAAGTTAAACATGAGAAAAGTAAGATGCCAAGCAAAGGTGATTGGAACTGTAGTAACAGTTGTTGGGGCCATGTTGATGACATTGTACAAAAGGCTTGGGGTCTAAGTACATGCATCACCCAAGAAACTATGTACCTGAAAACACCACTGATTCTGGTGAAAAGGATTGCTTCCAGGGTTTTGTTCTTCTCATACTTGCCACCCTTTCATGGGCTTCTTTCTTCATCGTTCAGGTAAGTAATTAAGTATTTACTTCTTTATTGTAATTTTTATTGATTGATTTGTTTTAATATGTATCTAATATGACTGGGGATCCCATATGAGTACAAAGCAGTAGATCTTTCAAAAGGAAAGCAGTACAGTCCAGGTGAATTCAGAGTTCTAAAATATATGTAGTGGTTTAGGATCCAAACTGAGTACTAGTGGTTTGTGAAGTTTGTTTGACTGAAAAACCATTCATTTATGCTTAAATTTTAGACTTCGTGAGATTGAATCCTCTGCACTATGTTCCAGTATTGGTTGATGATAATGTGGTGGTTTCAGACTCTTATGCAATATTTCTGGTAGGTCTACTGCTACAACAAGCACTGAAAATATTGAGTACTTTGATCAACTCCACCTCAGAAACTCATAATTTTCTATCATCTAATTACATCAGTCTTAAGGGTCCATTTCTTGGTGACTTGGGTTATTTCAAAAAATATGAATTGACGATTCATATCTTTCACTTTTTCCTTTATGGTTAGCATTTGGAGGAAAAATATACTCAGAAGCCACTGTTGCCAGTTGATTCTCAGCTTAGAGCTCTCAATCTTTAGGTAAAATTCAAGAAGATTGATTTGGATTTGCAATATGAATGTGTTGAATCAAGATTTATTTTAACTTTTAATCGTACTGGTTTGGTATCTTCAGAAGCAATTTAGTGGGAAAAAGCCAATCTTGTTGTGATTGGGGCAATGGTTGTTGCACAAGTGTTTTCATCAGTGTATTTTAGTGCATGGTCAAACAAGTCATACTTCAGTACATGATTTCTATAGTTTATGGTCAAACAAGTCATACTTCAATGCATGGTCAAACAAGTGTTTTCATTTTGGTTCCGGTTTATCTTGTCATTTCTTTTTATGTTTATCTCTAAAACTATCTTTACTTTCTTCACCTCTCTTTATGGTTAATTCCATCTTCTTCCTATTTGCGATAGATCTTGGATTATTGGTTGAGCATGATTTTTGCTACTAGCTATTGCATGTAATCACTACACTTTCTAGTATTCATGCTTTATGATATGTTGAATTTGAGCCAAGATCATTTGAGGCAAGAACACTTGGACGAGTGATTAATGTGCTAGTTGAGCACTCAGGTCATGTTCCATATAGGTATGAGTAACTGCAACTTTTCTAGTCAATTCTCAATTTCATTTTTCTTAATTATTTTCCAAAGTGATTTTATTACTAAGATATATCTTATTATCATATAAGTGATTGAATATATGGTTTAAATGATACAAAACATGTTATATATAGGCTTTATTTAATTTCATGCTTTGTGTTCTTTAAAGCAAGCATAATAGAATGTAAGATTGAATATATTTTTATTCTCCTAACCGTTGGTTTTTATTTTGAAATTACAAAATATTGTTGGATTTAGGGGGAGCTACTTAAAGAATGCAAAGGAATTGTAATTCAAGCATTGGTTTTGAGCTTTCAACATGCAATGGATGCCTTGAAGTGTAATTAGTATGAAATGTGTAAGAGAAAAGCAATTATGGTGATCCAAGTGCATTGCATTCATATTAATCCATAATAAATTAATTGGGTTCATAAAAATCACAAGGCTTTAGTTATTTGACTAAGTTTTTAATTTCATTCAAAGGTTTTTAGAAAAATGCATTTTATTCTGTTGTAATCGATTATCTTAAAGACTTAATCGATTATTTTGTCCTTAGTCTATTCTGGAAAAGCTTTCAAGAACAATGTAATCGATTACCTATCGGAATAATCGATTATTTGACCTTTGTTTTCAAATAAACTGCCTTGTTGAACTTCTTAATCGATTATTAATGGGTAGTAATCGATTACATAGCTATGTATGATTTTAAGTAGTGCTGGGATAATTGATTACCAATGTACTGTAATCGATTACATAGGCTTAATTGGAAAAGCCGTCTTCCTACTTTAATCGATTACCACATTTCGTAATCAATTACACTGTATGTTAATGCTTACAAGTCTTCCTGGCTTAATCGATTACCACATATAATAATCGATTACATAGTTCATTCAGCTTTTGAAGACTCCTGCTTTAATCGATTACCACATTCTTGTAATCGATTACACAGTGTATTTTGTTATTCTAAGTCTTCTGTCTTAATTGATTACAAGACGGAATAATCGATTATTTTTCTCATTGCTCATGCCCAAAAACTATGTTGAACATTTTAATCGATTACAAGGTTTATTTAATCGATTACATGAGCATTTTAATCAATTATTAGGCGTGTTTAATCGATTACATGCAGTTACAAAAAGCTGTTATAAATAGGACTGATGCTCAGTTGCTTTTCTAACTTTGTGGAATATTACCCATACGTATTTTCTGAGCTTAAATAGTCTTATGAGCATTCTAAAGTGTTTTCTAAATGTTTAATCATTCCTTGCTCCATTGTGCTTTGATCATGAGTGTATGACTCATTCTTGGAGCTTGAAATCATTTCAAGATTAAGGAAAGTTGTGCAAATTGATTTGTAATCATTCAACCTGATCTGGTAACTTCATCTTGCATTGCATACTTTGGATCATCAGGTTGTTTCTCTCCTTAATCTAATTGTAATTTTCGTTTTGGATTTTCTTTGTAATTTGGCTGTTGTAATTGGGTTCTTGCTTGAAACTAGAGAAGGGGTTCTCTAGGTGGAAGAACTGAGTAGTGTTCTCAAGTTCTTGTCTCTTAGAATCTAATAGGGTTTTAGATTTCTGTTCTTTATCTAGGGTTGATAAAGGGAGACATTGTAATTGATTGTAAGAACTAAAAATTATAATAGTGGAACTCTAACCTAGTGTTGGTTGGAAGAAAACTAGATGTAGCTTCTAGTGTTGAAGTGAACTAGTATAAATCTGATTGTGTTTTGTTTTTCTATTCCTTAACTCTTATATTCATTGTGTTCTTGATTAATTTGCTTGACCAACAAAGTCAGTTTTGATCCATTGAATTCTGAGCTACTTGATTGAATAAGGTTTCTTGGTTTTGAAAAGTGATAAAGATCTTAGGAACTCTGATTTTAATTAAAGAAATTTTTAATTTACCAAGGTTTAACCAATTCACCCCCCTCTCGGTTAAGTGTGAGATATTCATATTCTTTACAAATATCTGTAACCAACTTGATAGTGGTCAACAATAATTCATGAAACTAACCACTACCCACATCCCCTATTTTTTGCAATGTTAATGTCCCTTCTTTTAGCACACCGTAATTGACCCTTTGATGGCAAGGGGTCTATAAATAAGTGTGTCTACAGCCTTCTTCCCTATACTCATTCTATATACATCAGCATATACAACATCTAGTGCTTTAGAATCAGAGTTTAGACGACTCAAGAGAAATCTTCAATGCAATCCAGAGACTCAAAACCGTGAGCAATGGTGGGAGGTATTTATAATCCTATTGTATTCCACATTTGATCTAATTATTTGTTACTTAAATTTTGAACATGATTAGATCATTAGTATTTCGAACTTTCATTTGGTATTAGAGCTTTTTTTCGCCTCTGCCTTGCTTTGATTTGGCATATCTCTATTTTTAAACATTGATTCTTGGCACTCCTTTTCGAACGTTTTAATTACTAAAGAGATTTGAAATCATATAGAAATTAAGTTTCTAAGCTTTCTATGAATTAAAAACATGAATTTTGATGTTTAAAATGACTGGAAAATCGGGTTTTCGATTCGGGTTCGCAGATCGAAACCGAGTCAAAGTGACCCAGCTGAAGGTTGAAGATGAACAGTGATTTAAAAAAAAACACGGTTTTCTACAATCGGTGGGTTTCGAACCCACATCCAATCATTTTGGAAAATCTCGCATGGATCACTGAGCTAGTGCATTGTTCCTGATATTAAATCGCTTTTTTCGAATCTTATATGGTTATGTGTGTCTGTTTATATTAAGAGCTTATTAATTTAATTTATGTTGCTCATAATTTATTTATTTATGCAATATATTGCTGGAATTATGAGTTATGCGTTTAAATCATTTATTTATTTAAATTGTATGTTTATTTATGGAATTTGTTTAAGCATACAATATTATGTTAAATAATTTATTCATAAATGAACTTATTGAAAAACTATATGCAATGTTAATTCAATTTATTTACATTATTAAGGATGTTATGTAAATATTTAGCTCTTATTAAGAATTAATTAATTTGAATGATTGATTATTTAATTTTATTGTTTATGATTAATTGTAATAAAATTAATTTTGGAAATAAGAGAATATTTTGTGATCTTTATAATTTAATTGATTAAAGCCTAGGCACAACAACTTTAATTATTTAAATTATATATTAAGAGCCTCTAGATCACATAAGGTAAATAATATTAATTGTAATTAGTCATATATAATATAATAGATATTATCCCACATGAATTTCTATTATAGTTTAATATGATTAATTAGGATAAAATATTAAATTATATTTCTTGACTTGCCCACAGGAATCAGGAAACATAACTAAATAGTTTTATCATGATTTTAATATGAATTTAATTGAATTAAAATTTTAGCCCACACGCAAATTTTATGTCACTGAATTCATAATTTTGAGCATGACTTACATTAGTAAATCATGATACATTGTTATTGTGTCTCAAATCTTAATGATAGGCATATATGTTGAATAATTTTGCAGCTATACAACCTATTAATACAATTGATGTCCTGGAATTGAAAGGGGATAATTACCCTATATGGAAGGAAAGCATTCTTCTAACGTTAGGGCATATGGACATTGATTATGCTATCAAGAAAGCTGAACCACCAACAATTACAGAGAACAGTTAACCAAAGGAGGTGGATCTGTATGAGAAATGGGAAAGATCCAACCGACTTTGTGTAATGTTCATTAAGACAATAATATCGGCTGGTATTAGGGGCTCAGTTGAACAGTATAATAATGTTAAAGTGCTCCTAAAGTCCATTGATGAACAATTTGAGACTTCAAGAAAGGCATTGGCCAGTACCCTGATAATGAAGTTTTCTTCCATGAAACTCACTACTTTGAAGGGTGTGCATGAGCACATCATGCGGATGAGGGACATTGCGGCTCAACTTAAAATTCTAGAGGTGGATATGTCTGACTCTTTTCTGGTACATTTCATTCTGAATACTCTCCCAGTACCATATGGTCCCTTTAAGATCTCCTACAACACACATAAAGATAAATGGTCTATCAATGAACTCATGACCATGTGTGCTCAGGAGGAGGGGAGGTTGCAGTTGGAACAAGGAGAGAGTTCTCTTATGACAACTGAAAGAAAGGCCATAAGAACAATGGAAGTGGTAAAATACCACCTCAACCTGGAATTAAGAAAGAATCCAGGTGTTTCTTCTGTAAAAAGAAGGGGCACATGAAGAAAGATTGTTCAAAGTTCAAGCTATGGCTTGAAAAGAAAGGTATGCCTACCTCTTTAGTTTGTTATGAATCTAATATGATTAACATTAATCATAACACATGGTGGATTGATTTTGGTTCTACAATCCATGTTTTAAATACCTTGTAGGGTATGGAAAACCTAAGGAAGCTAGTGGGAAGTGAGTTATGCATCTATTCAGGAAGCAAGATGAGCTCACCTGTTGAGGCCATTGGGACCTGCAATTTGATTTTGAATAGTGGTTTTGTTTTGAATTTTTAAAAGACTTTTTATGTTCCTATCTTTTCTAAGAACTTAATTTCAGTTTCATGACTAGTACCTTTTGATTATTCCTTTATATTTTATGAGACATCTTTCAGTTTGTTTTATAAATCTAAGTATGTTGGGAATGGTGCATTGTCTGATGGTCTTTTCTATATTAATTTGCAAAATGATACCACTTACAACGCTATGCATGTTAATGATTGCACAAAACGATGTGTTGTGAATGAAGATTCCTTTATGTTGTGGCATCGGAGATTAGGACATATCTCCATTTAGAGAATTTAGAGATTGGTACATGATGGAGTACTTAGTACTTTAGATTTTACTGATTTTGAGACTTGTGTAAACTGCATTAAGGGAAAGCAGACTAACAAGTCAAAGAAAGGTGCCAAGAGGAGTACCGAACTATTAGAAATCATACATACAGATATTTGTTGTCTAGATATGGACACATATGGTCAGAAATACTTCATCTCTTTTATAGATGATTATTCGTGATACATGTATCTCTACATGGTTAATAATAAATATGAAGCATTAGATGCCTTTAAGGTATTTAAATTGGAAGTAGAGAAACAATGCGGTATGCAAATTAAGATCGTGAGATCAGATAAAGGTGGAGAATATTATGGTAGATACACTGAAGATGGGCAAGCGCCTGGTCCATTTGTGAAGTTTCTTCAAGAGCATGGGATAGTTGCCCAATACACCATGCCTGGTTCTCTAGATCAGAACGGTATAGCAGAAAGAAGAAACTGAACATTAATAGATATGGTGCAAAGTCTGCTTAGTAGCTCCAAGCTTCCTAAGTCATTGTGGGTTGAAGCACTGAAGACGGCAGTGTACATATTAAACTGAGTTCCAACTAAGGCTGTTACAAAGACGCCATTTGAGTTAATTAAAAGTTGGAAGCCGAGTTTACAACATGTGCGCTTTTAGGGATGCCCGTCTGAGGTCAGAATTTATAATCCACAAGAAAAGAAGCTTGACCCAAGGACCATTAGTGAGTATTTCATTGGATATCCTGAACGGTCCAAGGGATACAGATTTTACTGTCTATCTCATAGTACTAGGATTGTGGAATCAAGAAATGCTAAATTTCTTGAGAACGACTTGATTAGTGGGAGCGATCAATCCAGAGACTCTGTTTCTGAGAAAGACCATTCAGTTATCAACCATCCACTTCAATTCTAAGATTGGTTGTTGTTAACAATACCCCTCCAGCTAAACCAGGTGTTGTACAACCAATCATTCAAGAACCACAACCTGTTGATAGTCTACTAGATCAAGTTGTTCATGAGGATCAAGAAATTGTTGATCAATAAGTTGAACAACAAACTCCTCAAAAAGATAATTCAACATTAAGGAGGTCTACTAGAATGAAGAAGTCAGCAATACCTAGTGATTATGTTGTGTATTTACAGGAATCTGACTATAATGTTAGAGTCGAAAATGATCCTAAAACGTTTTCACCAGCCATGAGTTCTAAGGAATCAAACTTGTGGTATAATGCTATGAAAGATGAAATGAATTCTATGGCATCAAATGGAGTCTGGGATCTTGTTCAGTTGCCTGATGGTGCAAAGGCCATTGATTGTAAATGGATCTTCAAAACTAAGAAAGACTCATCAGGTAACATTGAGAGATATGAAGCTAGACTTGTAGCCAACGGATTTAATCAAAAGGAAGGAATCGACTACAAGGAAACATTTTCTCCTGTATCTATGAAAGATTTTCTTTGCATCATTCTAGCACTGGTTGCACATTTTGACTTAGAGTTGCAACAAATAAATGTGAAAACGACTTTTCTCAATGGAGACCTAGAGGAAGAAGTTTATATGAAACAACCTGAAGGATTCTCCTCTAGTGAGGGTGGGAAATTGATGTGTAAGCTTAAGAAATCTATATATGGATTGAAACAAGCCTCCCGTCAGTGGTACTTAAAATTTAATGACGTTATTTCTTCATTTGATTTCGTAGAAAATGTTATGGATCATTGTATATCCTAGAAGGTCAGTAGGAGAAAAATTTGTTTCCTTATTCTGTATGTGGATGATATTTTACTTGCAACCAATGATAAGGGTTTTCTATGAGGTGAAACAATTTCTCTCTAAAAACTTTGATATGAAGGATATGGGTAATGCCTCTTATGTTTTGGTATCAAAATACATAGAGACAGAATAAGAGGTGTTCTTGGTTTGTCTCAAGAGACCTATATCAACAAAGTTTTCGAAAGATTTAGGATGAGTGAATGTTCACCAAGTGTAGCTCCCATTGTAAAGGGTGACAAATTTGATTTAAACTAGTGCCCAAAAAATGATCTTGAGCGGGAACAAATGAAGAACATTCCTTATGCTTCAGCTGTTAGAAGCCTTATGTATGCTCAAGTCTACACAAGACCTGATATTGCTTTTGCAGTTGGAGTGTTAGGAAGATATCAAAGTAACACAGGTTTAGACTGTTGGATATAGGGGGAGCATCATGAAGAGTGAAAGACTTTGATTCATAAATGGGTTTTGAGCTTTCAACATGCTTGAAGTGCCTTGAAGTTTTATAAATGATTCAAGTGTAAGAAAAAAACAATATGATTGATCCTTGCATTGCATTCATTCATTCATTATCAAGCTTAAATGGTTTTCATTAAAACATCAAAGGTTTTATCTTTTTGGTTAAGGTTTGAATTTGGAAAAATGATTTCTTACTATTTTAATCGATTACTTAATGATATAATCAATTATTTTATTCTTCGTTCAAACTGGAAAAACCTTTATGAACAAATTAATCGATTACCTATTGGATTAATCGATTATTTGGCCTTTGATTGAAAATAAACTGCTTTGTCAAAAGTTTTAATCGATTAATTACTTAGTGTAATCGATTACATAGTTGAAAGTTTATTTTAAGCCTTGTTGTGATAATCGATTACCATTATCAGTAATCGATTACATAGTTTATTTGGAAAAAAGCTTACTTTCTGATTTAATCGATTACCAAAATTCGTAATCGATTACTCAATTCATTTTGTGAAATAGAGCTTTCTGTCTTAATCGATTACAACTCGGTTTAATCGATTATTTTGCTTGTTGCTGAAACCCAGAAAGCTTCTTTAACATTTTAATCGATTAAGTGATAATTTAATCAATTACATAAGAATTTTAATCGATTATTAGGCGCATTTAATTGATTACAGTTAGTTACAAATTCTGTTATAAATAAGATTGAAGGCTTGGCTTGTTAGAGAACTTGACCACTTCATATTTCTGAGTATACACAAGCCTTCTAAGCCTTTCAAAGTGATTTTCTCAGTGTTATTACTTCTTGCTTCATTCAAAACATCAATGGGTCTTTCAATGATTCTTGAGCAAGAAACTTTTCAAGGTTAAGGAAAAACATTATCTGATTTTGTTTGTTATTCAACCTGACTTGGTAATTCATGTGCATTACATTCAATGGATCATCAGGTTGTTTCTCTCCTTAATCTTTGTGTGTAAATTCATTTTTGAATTTCTGTTGTAATTTGCTATTGTAAAGTGGGTTCTTCTAGCTTGGTTCTAGAGAAGGGTTCTCTAACTCAAGAACATAGTAGTGTTCTCTGGTTCTTGCTCCTTAGAATTCTAATAGGGTTTTAGATTTCTATTCTTTATCTAGTGTTGATAAAGGGAGGGTTTTGTAAAAGCTTGTAAGAACAAAAATTTATAATAGTGGAACTCTAATCTAGTGTTGATTAGAAGAAACTGGATGTAGCTTCTATTGTGAAGTGAACCAGTATAAATTGTTTGTGTCTTTGATTCTATTTCTCTATTATTCATCTTGTTCATTGGTCGTTGATTCTTTGATTCATATCTATTGTCCAACAAGTTCTGTTTTGATCTATTGATTTCTTGGAGCAGAGTTATTTGATTGAATATAAAGATTGCTTGGTTTTTTAAAGTGATAAAGATCCTGAACTCTGATTTGAATTAATGTTAAAATACCAAGGTTTTAACCAATTCACCCCCCTCTTGGTTATTGTGAGTATTCCTATTATTTTCATAGACCACTGGAAAGCTGCAAAGAAAGTGATTAGATACCTTCAAGGGACTAAAGACTACATGCTTATATACAAACAGACTAATAATTTGGAAGTGACTGGTTACTCTGATTCAGACTACGCTGGCTGTATTGATTCACGAAAGTCAACTTCAGGGTATGTTTTTATGCTAGACAGTGGAGCTATGTCTTGGAAAAGTACCAAGCAGACTTTGACTGCTACTTCCACTATGGAGGCTGAGTTCGTTTCTTGTTTTGAGGCTACCTCACATGGTGTACAGATGAGGAGTTTCATTCCTGGGCTTAGAGTTATGGATTCCATTTCTAAGCCATTGAAGATATACTGTGATAATTCAGCTGCTGTTTTTATGGCTAAGAATAACAAAAGTGGTAGTCGAAGCAAGTACATCGACATTAAGTATCTAATCATAAGAGAGCGTGTTAAAAAAAATCGGTTGTCATTGAACACATTAGCACTGAATTGATGATTGCGGATCCTTTAACTAAAGGTATGCCACCGTTGAAATTTATGGATCATGTAGAAAGAATGGGACTTGGTTCCTATATGTAATTATCATTGTAAGAACAATATTATATTTAATGAAATTCCATTTGTGATGTTGTCTCATTCAGTTTATGCGCATATTAATTTATTTTGAGAAATATCAATAAAGTTTGGACCTAGAATGAACATTGAGTTTATTCATTAAGTTGTATGGGCTAAGGGATATCATGCATTGTAATACATGGAAGTTAGTACTCATTATTAAGAGGACTTATCGCCATGATTCATGCATTTTATTTCTTGTTATGTAAATTAAGGGACATGTCAACCAAGTGGGAGTTGTTGGTTTTTATTTTGAAATTACAAAATATCTGTAACCAACATGATAGTGGTCAACAATAATTCAGGAAACTAACCACTACTCACATCCCCTATTTTTGTGCAACGTTAACATCCCTTCTTTTATCACACCGTAACTGACCCTTTGATGACAAGGGGTCTATAAATAAGTGTGTATACATCCTTCTTGGGTCCCTGAACTCATTCTATATACATCAGCATATACACCATCTAGTGCTTTAGAATCAGAGTTTAGAAGACTCAAAAGAGATCTTCAGTGCAATCCAAAGACTCAAAACCATGAGCAATGACGAAAAGTATTTATAATCCTATTATATTCCACATTTGATATAATTGTTTGTTATTTAAATTTTGAACATGATTAGATCATTAGTATTTCGAACTTTCACAAACAAGATAAAATTAAGTTGAATAGAGTATAATAAACTGCTACCTTTCTTTCTATCCGCCCATGTGCCAAACATTACATAATTATTTTTATTTATTAATGTTGATTATTAATATTTGTAGAAGAACATGATAGTTTAGAGTAAATAATTAAACAACTCAGTTTTAGGAAGCACCTTTCACATGCGATTTATCTTGTGAATTGTTTATGCATATGAACTAATTTTTAATTTATAAAAACCATATTAAACTGTCCTTATAATCTCTAGGTTAAAAAAATGGCATAATACTAATTATGTAAATTTTTAAGTGACTATTCCATACATTAAGTAAATCTTACGTGTGAAAAATAATTTGAGCGAATAAATATTTACTCTTTATACTAGTATTTTATTTAATAGATCAATGATAATTTGTCGAATTTATAAGAATCAAATTCATAGGACTGGAATTTTTGAAATTATTTTAAATTAGGAAAATATTTGGGTAACAACTTAAATTAAGATTGATTTCCTCTGGCTGTTGTTCAAATTGCTATAGATAAATATTTGGCTAACACCTCAAATTCTGGACCCTTTTACTTTTTAGATATAACCTTTTTATTTTTCTAGTGATTTCTTTTCTTGATCTATTCTAATCTCCATATCTATTCAATTTCAATATCTATGAAATGGGAAGAAGAGAAATAGAATTAGTGTTAACTGGTGTTTTTGTTCTCTTTAGAACCAAAAATCCAAACATAATATAATTTGAGCTGCTTGATGGAATTATGCCCACGCGCACACACACATATTAAAGTACAAGAGGAATCAAATAAAGGAAAGTAAGGGGATGAGTATATAGATTTTCCATTTTTCCTATTGTTTGAACCCTTGATCCGTATATATAATTTTTTTTTGGACAGAGGAAAAAGAGGACTAATTAGAAAAGAACATTTAATCTGAATTTTGCAGAAACATGGAGAATTTATTTTCTTTCTTATATTGTTGTTTATGACCTTATTTTTTCTTCTTATTTTTTAAAATATTAATTACATTTTTTCTTTCTTAATGTTGTTGTTTATGACCTTATTCATTTTGGTAATTGAGTTGAATTGGTTCCTTACATGTCACTGTAGGTGAAACTATTAAGTCTGTTGCATTCTCCATATATGCTGGCATTGCTTAGGGTCTTGATTTGGTTATCCATCAAACTAGGGAGTGCCTTGACAGGATGGGAGAATGATGTCAAAGTCATCATGCAGCCAGTGGTAAGTGGTAAATGTTGTATTTTGATTGTTATTTAATTGTTATTTTAAAAAGATATTCTAAGACGGATCTCCAAAAATTCGTCTTAGAATCCATAATTTTATTTTTATTTTTAAAAAAGATATTCTAAGACGGTTTTTTGAAAAACCGTCTTAGAAATCTACATTATAAGACATTTTTTTTAGGAAAATCATATTACAATCCTAATTTTTTTAAAAAAAAAGAATTTCCAAGACGGTTCTTTCAAAAACCGTCTTAGAAGTCTACATTCAAGATGATTTTGTAAAGAAAGTCTTATAATCCTTTATTTATTTTAAAAAAACATTCTAAGACGGTTATTTATAAAATCGTCTTAGAATGTTCAATTTTAGAAAAAAAAAACAAATATATTCTAAGACGGTTATTTGAAAATCATCTTAGAAATCAAACCTTCTAAAATGGTCAGAGAATCATCATGAAAAGTGTTGACTTTCCACAACACCCACTACAAAGACGATTGTCGAATCGACATAAAATATGTCAAATAACCAACATAAAAAATGTTGTTTGTAATAGTGAGAAACACTAATTATTTTCAGCTTGCTTCATCGATGAGTAATTATTGTGTGAGCCTTTCAAGTTTCAACAGTAAGAAATGTACATTCGCATTTCTGTACAAAAACCTTAAATCATTATTCTTAATAGAATATCAATTTTCTAGGATATATACGACAGTGTAGGAGAAAGGACCACATGCACTAGGAATGAAACCAAGAAGACAAACTACGTACTATATAGGACCACACGCACAACTATTTAGCAAGAAACCAAGAAGGAAGAAAATTAAAAGGTACGGATTTTAATACTTTATAGGCCAGGTTTAGCGAATTATATATATTAGTTACATAAATCACATTCATGCTAATATATTTTATCTGTTTTTAATGGAGCTATTATATTTAATCTTATCGCATATGATGTTGGAATTGACTTATGATCAACCTTTTAAATATTTTTTTAAAAGATAAGATCAACCTATTAAATTTTACGTAACAAACTTTCCTAAAAAAAGTTAGCAAACAATTTTTTTTCTTGTTGTGATCTAGTAATTACTTGATAGGTTAATATGCAGTACACAGAAAAAAAAAAAAAAAACCCTAACGGCTCATCCGCAGTATAGATTTTTCTTTAACAAAAACAAAAATGAATTTTCTAATATAAATTCCAATGGTATATATATGATGTATTGTATTAACAAATAGTTCTATATTGATATAAGCAATCGATGCATTATAGCATCGGAATTTATACTGGAAATTTCATATGTTTTACCAATTATTAGTACGATATATAGAATGGCGACAATGTTAATCATTCTATGTTTTCTCAATTACTAATATATTATTAGTACGATACATCATACTAATAAGGGTGAAATATAAGACCAATAGTTGATATAGGATTTTTTTTAATAGTGATAAGTATCTGATTTGATTTGAATTTTACATCAAATATTACAAATTTTGTGAAAGAATTTGGTGACATTAATTATTGATATATAAAATCAGTTATTTTAATAAATCACGTGTTTT
>PYAF01000247.1:82162-139579 GCA_007407185.1 Glycine tomentella
TATGATATATCAACAAATTGATTTCTAAAAGATAAGAAATACAAATTTAGTCATGAATGTGTAAAATATGTGACAAATTAATCCTAGTGTTAAATTTGTAAGATTATTTTGTCATTAAATTATAATATTCAAAAATCAATTTAAATATAAATTGTATTTTTTGATGACCAATTTCACATTAAGCAATAAAAATTTAGGAACTAATTTGTTATTAAATTGTTTACAAGAACTAATTTGTTATACTTTTAGCACATTTATGAATTAATTTGTATTTTTCATCTTTCAAAAACCAATTAGTCAACATCATATTTCAAGCTTTTCAAGGATGAATTTGTCAATTTATCTTTCACACATTCGCTGGTTAATTTTTTTTTTTTTTTCCATTTTATAGCTAAATGGTCACCATATAAGAATGCTGAAATTAGTTGTGTTGTTCTAAGTTGATATTTGTTAATTTTTCAACATTAATGGCTGATTTTGGTGACTATTTTGTGTTGCTTCTCATTTGGCTAGCCTCCATCTTCATTTTACGTGTAATATTACTCACAAAGTCTCGCATCAAGGCACGTCTACCACCAAGTCCTAGAGCCCTCCCTGTGTTAGGACACCTCTACCTCCTCACCAAGCTCCCCCACCAAGCATTCCACAACATCTCAATACGTTATGGCCCTTTGGTCTACCTCTTGTTCGGTTCCAAGCCTTGTGTTCTAGTTTCATCACCCGAAGTGGCAAGACAATGCCTCAAAACCCACGAAACATGTTTCCTAAACCGCCCCAAAAGAACCAATTTAGACTACATCACATACGGTTCTTCAGATTTTGTGTTGGCACCCTATGGACCCTATTGGAGGTTCATGAAGAGGCTCTGCATGACTGAACTCCTCGGTGGCCGTATGCTTCACCAGCACCTTCCCATTAGAAAAGAAGAAACAAAGCTGTTTTTTAAGAGTATGATGAAAAAGGCTTGTTTTGGAGAGGAGGTGAACATAGGGAAGGAGCTAGCCATGTTGGCAAATAACATAATCACAAGGATGGCTTTGGGAAGAAGGTGTTGTGATGATGTTGAAGGGGAGGGGGATCAATTGATTGAGTTGGTGAAAGAGATGACTGAGCTAGGTGGGAAGTTCAACTTAGGAGACATGTTGTGGTTTGTTAAGAGGTTAGATTTGCAGGGGTTTGGTAAAAGGCTTGAGAGTGTTAGGAGTAGGTATGATGCCATAATGGAGAAGTTCATGAAGGAGCATGAAGATGCAAGAAAGAAGAAGAAAATGGGTGGAGATGGAGCAGTGAGGGATTTACTTGATATTCTACTTGATATCTATAATGACGAAAGTTCAGAGATTGGATTAACCAGAGAAAATATCAAGGCCTTCATTATGGTAATTAATTAACATTCCCTTTTATTATTTCATCCAAAAAACAATTAATTTGTTAAAAAAGTTTAATTTATATAGACAATCATCAACATCATCAATAACACATTTAACTCAAATTAATTGAAGTCAGTGCTAGACGAACTAAATGATAAATACTAAAAAGTTGAAGAAAAAAGAGAAAAAAAATAAAACAAAAGAAAAAAAAAGAAAATATAAATATAAAGAAACTTATAATGTTAATCAATAAAAAATAATCATAAATATAGCTTTTATAGTGATTATTGTAGAAATCTACAAACTTACTATTCATCAATTTATAATTAGATAATAATATAAAATCTAGAATATAGATTACTTTTGAGTAATAAAAAAAAAACTACTTTCTCTTGTTAAAATTAGATATAAGAAGCAAGCAATTTGTTTTTCGTGTTATATTTTATAGGAAAGAGGAGAATATAATAAGTTTTTTGGTTATGTAATTTGCAGAACATGTTTGGTGCTGGAACTGAGACATCAGCCACTACAATAGAATGGGCTTTGGCTGAGCTAATAAACCATCCAGATATCATGGTAAATGCAAGACAAGAGATTGATTCAGTGGTTGGTAAGAATAGATTGGTGGAGGAATCAGATATTCCCAACCTTCCCTATGTTCAGTCCATAGTGAAGGAAACAATGAGGCTTCACCCCACAGGACCCTTAATAGTGAGGCAATCCACTGAAGACTGTAATGTTAATGGGTATGACATTCCAGCGATGACCACTTTGTTTGTAAATGTGTGGGCCATTGGTAGGGACCCTAACTATTGGGAAAACCCACTTGAGTTTAAGCCAGAGAGGTTCCTTAACGAAGAGAGACAGAGCCCTTTGGATCTGAAGGGGCAGCATTTTGAACTTTTGTCATTTGGAGCTGGGAGAAGAAGCTGCCCTGGTGCTTCACTAGCTTTGCAGATTATTCCCACAACCCTAGCTGGAATGATTCAGTGTTTTGAATGGAAGGTTGGTGAAGAAGGGAAGGGAATGGTTGACATGGAAGAGGGACCAGGAATGGCCCTTCCTAGGGCACATCCCCTGCTATGTTTCCCTGTGGCTAGACTCCATCCTTTTGCTGAAGTTTAATCTATGCTTGTGCATGTTTTAGTCTATCCATGCATTTAATTAATGAAGAAAAAAATACCCTTTTTCTTCTTGTGTGTAAAATTAGCATGAAATGTTACATGAACTTAAACTCCAAACCCTAAGTTAATCTAGAATAACTCGATGCCAGTTGATTCATGTACTCGGTGTTGCGTGTTTGTTGTTGTACATGTAAACTATAATGTAGTTTGTTATTTTCCTGCACTCTGTATGACATGTTTGTTTTGCTAATCATAGACCTAGTGCAAATCAAATTTGCAGAATAGAAAAAGAATGGGGCATTGTTAATGATAGCAATCGTACAAACATGAGAGAACAAGGAAGATCAAACATTACCTACTTCTATCCCATGGACCACCAAGAATAACAAAGCTCGGGTCATAAACTAAATATTTATTAAGGTAGCCATTTTATAAGATTAATAAAAGTTTGAAAGAATAAAATATAATAATATTAAAATTTTGGGATAATCAATTATATCTGTTTTAATTAAAATAAAAGGATTTAAAAACCCTTTGAGGTGAGGTAGTCATGGTTATCTCTAGCCATGATGTGATCTGGTGATTACACGACTAACTTCTAATAAGTTTAACTTTGAATAAAAAATTATAAATTGAGAAGAAAATATCTAATAATCATAACACGATTCACAAGTATATCAACTTTAATTATAATCAGCCAATACTTTTGGATTTTTATCATGGTTGAATCCAAACAGATTGAAATCTATGCGCAATAGTACTTGAATTCTGTTTACATTGAGATTGGAAAAAATAATTTTTAGTTGAAAAAATAGTCTATGCATGAGAGTACAATATAACTCTACAATCATTTAATCACAAATGAATGTGTCTATGATAAATTTATTGATTTTTTCAAGTTTAAAAGTTATTCTAATTTCTATTTTTTATTTGTTGGGTGTAAAAGTTATTACTGAGTCAGAATTATTGGAATTTATGAGAAGTCGATCTTGTTGAAGAAGTGAAAAATGTCCACATGCATTTCATTGAGAAAATCATTCAAAATATTCAAGCTCAAGATTATCGTCATTTTTTACACATAAGGATTACATCAAAACATCTCAATACACAAGAAAAGAAATCTGAAGTCAACTTTTCCTGACACAGTTGAACTTATTGCCAAAATGTTAAAAATGGTATCACGATGTTTCACAAGCAGTGATTTATTACTTTCAAATAAAGCCCTAAGAGTGAAGAGCCAGTTGAAGTGAGTAAGCCGGGCCAGAAACTACTTAAACAATGCTAAATTAAAATCTGATGTAGTTCCTGCACTTCAATTCTTGAAGTATACTCCTACTACATTGGATAAGTGGTATATATTATTAAACCAAACAGAGTAACAAATTAACTTTAATTAACCAAGCAAAAGAAATAACAAATTAGCAATCCAACACTTGAAAATGAAACAACTCAACACATGATGCTTAAAACTCCTACCAAAGTCAACAAATTGACATAAATTATTTATTGAATACTACTCAAAAGATGCTAGCCAATCCTTCCTCCTATATGAAGGCATCCTAATAAACATGTTTCTCCAATCCTTATTAGAAAACTTCTCCAAAACATTTTTGTAAATTTTAGGGGAAACATCATTCATGAACAATAATTCCATTCAAGTTTCCACAGAATAAGGATCCATTATTGGACTAGTAGCTAGTACTTTATATCGATTTGCCTTGGCTCTTGATATTTCTGCTTTTGCTTTTGTTAATTCAGTCGATTTGCTGAGAGCCACTTCTAACATCTCAAGACTAGAATCTTTCATCTCCGTTGATGCTCACTTGAAAACCCATTAGCTTTCCTTGTTGGAGTTTATGTTTAAATTTCATGGGTTATGAATAAGAGGTGAGTTGAAAAAGGTTAGGAAAAGGGAATGTAAAAGTGTGCGTGAAAAAATGAGAAATAATTTTTTATAAAATAAAAAAAAATATTTGTTATTTTTTGAATAGTCCCACAACTTTTGAATTCTCTCTGTAACTACTCTCAACTTCTCCGATAACGAACAGTTGCGATGGTTCTCCGTCAACAGTCGCGATGGTTCGTCGACAACTCTTCAACATGATTGTTTGTTGTTTATATATAGACACAGAGGCAATCAGGAAAAAAAAAGATTTTCTGATCTTCTCACTTACATGCTACTACATTTTCATATCACATAAATTTTTCATTCTTTGTGTGTGGTTCCTCAAGCATTTGCTTTGTTTGTTTGGGCTGTTGATTGGTAGTGTCATCGATCTTCAGACATTAATCCGTTCTATCTTGGGAGACAATTGTTCATCAACCTTTGACATCAATTGGACGAAACAAATTGTCTTAAGGAGACAACCTTGTTGGGCTCGGATCCTTTCATCTCTCTGAATCTGTTTCAGTTTCATACTTATCATATAGGTTCTACTATTTAAATTGTTTTGGACAATTGTAGTATATTATATTGTCTCTTTTGACTACTCAAATTCTGACCCTTGTGCAATTGGATGTACCCTTAAGATTGTTATTGATAATTAATACTTTAGAATTGGAATACATCAACCGCCTAAACTCATGGAGTTTAAACATAAACTCCAACATTCCTTTTATGTGCATATTGAAATTGATGATGATGTTGATGGGATCAATTTGCAAGAACTTGGCAATAAAAGGAATGTTGGAGTTTAAACATTCTCTTGTGCAACTTTTGCACTAATTGATGAAAGGAATGTTGGAGTTTATGTTTAAACTCCATGGGTTATGAATAAGAAGAGGTGGGTTGGAAAAGGTTAGAAAAAGAGAATGTGAAAGATTGTTCTTGCAAATTGATCCCGAATGTTGGAGTTTATGTTTAAACTCCATGGGTTATGAATAAGAGGAGGTGGGTTGGAAAAGGTTAGAAAAAGAGAATGTGAAAGATTGTTCTTGCAAATTGATCCCATCAACATCATCATCAATTAGTGCAAAAGTTGCACAAGGGAATGTTTAAACTCCAACATTCCTTTTAGTGCCAAGTTCTTGCAAATTGATCCCATCAACATCATCATCAATGTCAATATGCATACCTTTTCAAAGAAAGTCTCTATCTGTTCTGATCAAAATTTTGGTGGCTCTTGAGTAGAAATTTGACTAAATGGTCTAGTGGTTTTGCTAGAATTGAATTTCTACAAATTGAAAAGTGAACAACTTTAATATGAAGTATATACATACACTAAGATAATATATATAACAATGATATATCTTCCTATACTTTTCATTTGAGGAGCATTCACTTTATTAGATTTGGAATTACATGTAACTCCTTAATGAGATAGCAAAGTTGAAAAATTCATGATGTTGAAGTTGTAGGCAATTAAACTTTCCCTTTGATCTCTCTATATCATAAGGCAGGGGCTGCTCCAATTATCTTTATGCAATTGATTGTTTATATCCTCCCAAACTAATGTCTTAAATGTTAACCCTTGCAACTATCCCATGAATTTTCACTTGATCATAAATTGTTTCGATCATTCAATTAACACTTTGTGTTGTCCATTCCCTTCTCACTTTTTTCTCCATTTTATGCTAATAGCTTCATATGAAGCATACTTGACAACCAATACTTATGAGTTTAATCACAATCACCCAATATAATTATATGGGGGCGTCTAATGATCATAAAAACTAATTATATGGGGCGTATGTGTGCATCTCATCAATAACAATGTTGAGAAAGATGAATAATGCTATTAGATTCTCATCTCAAACAATCAAATGAATCTGTTGATTCTAAATTCCAACAGCTTATACCTAGGACACAAAAAGTGTATCGTTTTTTATTCCTGAGAGCTTGTGATTTGCATGCTAAAAAAAACTAATTCCATGCAGCTTCAATTGGTGTTTGCAAAGTGACTATTTACCAATTAAAAAAAAGTGACTATTTACATTTCAAAATTAGAAATGAGGATAATTTAAATTATTGTAAAATAATGATTTTAGTTCTTATACTTTTGTTAAATCTTGATTTTAGTCTCCAAATTTTTATACCGTGCAATTTATTCCCTGAAGTTTATAAAAGAAAGAGTACCTTGGCGAATTGAGGCAACTGGCAGAAATCCATGGAACGAGGGAGAAAATCTACAAGAAAAATAAGAAAAACAATATGCTTCAATTGAAATGGAACAAATGGAAAGAGGAGGAGGATGAGAAACATATATAGAAGGAAGGGGGAAACAGTGCGTACCTTTATAGGAACAATAACAGTACTTGAGTCCAAGAGACAAAGTTACGGTTTTTGTAACTGAAACCCGAGCCCACAATCCTTGGAACCTACCCAGTCACGAGAGAGAAGGGTGCGAGTTTCATAACTGTAATCAGTTTATGCAAATAACTTACTTAATTACTACTGTGCTTGCATGTGCAACCGAGTTTTTATTTATGATTAAATTAGTTTTTTTTTAATTTAATATTAAGGTTTGTTTGGTTTTCTTTTAATTTTTTTAATATAATTTTGATCCTTTAATTTTTAAAATGAGTAAATTATATTCACACCCCATATTTTGCTCAAATTTCACCTGATACTCTTACCTTTTTACACCTACAAAACTCTCCTTAATTATTTAACTCACATTACAACCAGACCCATTCGTCCTAAACATGATTGATGATCATATGACTTTTAATAAAATTTATCTAAAATACTCTCATCTTCTTTCTCTGAACTTGAAAATATTTTAAGACTCTTGCTTCTTTTTGTTTTTTCTGTAATTGAATCTAAACCTAGCTTTTTATTGGACATGAAAATCTACCTTGTTGGTACGCAGTGTTAATACCCTTCATTCTTTTTCAATTTTTCATTCATACATACATTCACGTTTTCACTTAGAGGTTCATTTATATTTTCACTCATGTGTTCATCCACATTTTCACTCATAGGTTTATTGACATTTTCTATCACATGTAGGTTCCAAAACTCATCATTTGTTCTATTAACATACATATGAATATAAATTGAATTTTGATTCTCAGCGAACATTTTCAACACATCATGATCAGTCTTGAGGGGAAGAATTTTATCACTGGCAGTAGAACGAAATCACAAAATAAAAGGGTGACATGGTGGCAAGTATTAGTCATTAATAATGTTGTTCACACAGTCATGTGCGTCGAATATCCCAAACTTATGAGGATCAACATTGCATATCTCACTTGGTTCGCCACGTTGGTCCATAAAGTGGACCAAAATATCCACGTTGCCTGGTTTAGGACCCATGTATTACAGTTCATCATTTTTGTTCCTGTGGTCCCAAATATCAACACTATTTTAATCAACAAAAATAAACAACTAGTTCATCCATTGTCTTTCTTGTGGTCCCAAACATTCACACCATTTTAATCAACAATAATAAACAAATGATTTTAAAAATCATAAGTGATCCCAAAATGGTCCCCATTGAAACCCCATTCAGAAATAGGCAACAATTAATAATCAAAATTAAATAAATAATCTTAAAAAGTAACAAATATACAAGGTCCAGTAGTCATTTACAAGCAGAACCCTAGCATGAACAGAAATCGTGGAACAGGAAGAGAAATAGAGCATTGGTGAACGTCGAAGAGGAAGACAAATGGAGACGCTTGTGAATGTTGCGAACTAGAGGAGAAACAATGGAAAACTCTCGAACTGGAAGAGGAAGACAAACAGAGACGCTTGTGAACGTCGCGAATTAGGAGAGAAACAATGGAGAACTCTCGAACTAGAAGAGGAAAATAAACGGAAACGCTTGTGAACGTCGTGAATTGGAAGAGGAACAATGGAGAACTTGTGAATTGAAAGAGGAATGGTGATGAACTTGCAAACGGTGGAGAGGAATAGAACATAAATGTCGTGAGAGAAAGAGGAACTCGCACCCCCTGGACACTGAAAAAGAACTCGCCAATAAGAGGAATATGAATAATACTAGTGAATGATGAAGAGAAACGTGAACTATAAATTCTAAAACTAATTGTAAGGGGATAATTTGGGTTTTACAATTAAAATGTAAAGGCAATTTCGTCTGTTCATATATTTCAATTGACGTTAGTTAACAAGAGGGGTAAAAGTAATGTGAAAAAAAGAAATGAGTATCGGATGAAATTTGAACACAACACAGGGGTACAACTGTAATTTACCCTTTTAAAACTGGTTTAATTTAGTCATTTTGTCTAAATTAAACTGACTTATTAAGAAATGTATATTTTATGACAATTTAAAATTATTTAATGACAATTTAAAACCATCACAAAGTATGATTTCTTATTATTATTGACTCAATTTGGATGGTAGGACGAAATTGAATATTTAAAAAAAAAAAAATAGAAGATCAATTGAACCCTAAAAAACTAAAGGATTAAATTAAATTTA
This sequence comes from Glycine tomentella, assembly GCA_007407185.1. Taxonomy (NCBI): domain Eukaryota; kingdom Viridiplantae; phylum Streptophyta; class Magnoliopsida; order Fabales; family Fabaceae; genus Glycine; species Glycine tomentella. Next base: position 91,048 of record PYAF01000247.1, read on the forward strand.
AAAATAAATTAGAGGACAAAAAACTAATTTAACATTTATTTATTTCCATTTTTATCTTCATAAAAATGCTTGAAATTATTTAAAAAATAAATTTAATTTTAAAAATGTTTTAAAGATTTTTTTAAAATTTAATGAAACATATTTTAATATTTTCATTTTTTAAAACTGGTTTAATTTCAAACTTACCTTAAAGCCTCTACCTATTTGTTATACCCATATTTTTCCATATATTTTTATTGCATATTTGAATTGAATTTAGCCAAATTATTATTACCTCTAAAATATATTTTTACCAGAAAACCAAAGATGCACTTCCTACTATACAAATTACTTTGCATCCAAATCAGGTTTTTAGTTTCTCTTGATTTGATATATTTTAGTATAACTAGTTTTTGTATGCATGTCATTCCTGGGCTATTTTGATGTAGTTTTTCTTTGAATAAGTTAAAATAACCAATGGATATTAGATCGAAACTCAAAGTTTAAATTGAAATGTTATATGCACTATTCATTTTAAGTTTTAACTTGAGAATTAATTTAAATTGTATAAAAAAATATATTTAACTAATTAGAAGGGCCTAGCCCATTTTATATAATTTAATTAAATAATGCTAAAAAATATGTTAGTTTATTGTTTACCTATGCATTGATCTCACAAAAATTTTAGAATAAAATATAATTTTCGTTCTCTTATTTTTTCATATTTTTGTTTTTAATTTTTTTATTTTTTAATTGAAATATTTCATTCTTAACTTATAAAAAGTTTGTGATTTTAGTCTTTCATTTCTTAATTGAGACATTTCATATTTTACTTTTAAAATTTTTGTAATTTTAGTCCTTATAACCAATTTCAAAAGTGATCTATGTATTATATAAATATTGACTTACACATATTTATTGATTTTTTACCTGGCAAATGTTTTTTAAAATTATTTAATTGCTAAAAAACTTAATTTATTAAAAATTAATTAAAAAAATACATATTCAATAAGTTTGAAATTGAAAAATAAAAAAATGAAAATTGTATTTTAGCCAAATTTTTATTATTATTATGAACAACTTGGAACTTAACTATTTATTGTTATTATTATTGTGAACTTCCTTTTAACTATTTAAAAATATTCAACTTACCTTTTTAGCTTTGGATAACTCTCTCCATAATTAAGAAATTTAATTTTTCAGCCATGCATATCATCATAATTTTTAATTGAGTTACATATGCTTTTCCAATTAAATTATATTTAATATTTTTTTAAAACTAATAATAACATTTTTTTAAAATCAGCAAAAATTCATTCAACTGGTACCAGTGGTACCTACATAATTAATGTCAGTACAATAAACTTTGGTTGGAGCAACAGAGTTAATATACATTATAATTAGCAATCGAATATCAACTAACCCAGAATCTACCATCCAACTACTATAAGAATTACCAGGCATGTATCCAAAACGAAAGCCATGAAAACACCCATCCAGATCTCTACCTCCCAATTTGTAACGTGCAAAAGTATCCTACATAAACCTTCCCCCTGTACGAATGAATAGTTGCATGTTCCAGAGACCGTAACCAAGACCAAACAAGAAATTTCACATCCTGCACCATGACAGAACAATCAAACGAGTCCATAGTAAATATCACACCGTTTCGCTTCTTCCAAATGCAAAATATAACTGCTCCCGTGATGAAATCATAATTTGATGAAATCCAGTTATAACATCCTTGCCATATGCTTTGGGCCAACTCACAATTTATGAATAAATGATATGCAGTTTCGGGGTGTTGGTTACACAGAGGACATACCAAAATCAGCTTCCTCGATCCACAACAATTCCTCTTTCATCAAGTTCTCTTTGGTAGGTAATCTATCCTTCATAGATCTCCACAAAAGAAAAGCCACTTTGCTAGGAATTTTAAGCTTCAAAATGTCTGCCAAAGTGTTGTTGATAGCCTCCTCCTCCATCTCCAAAAAATGAAGATCATAAGCCGACTTAAAAAAGCCTCCCTCTCCCACTCAAATAACTCTCTTCTCCGTATTTCCCAACATCACCGTTCATCTCTCCAACTCTCCTTTCCAACCACCTCAAACTTATGTTCCGAGAAAAGGTAGTCTTGGGAACAAGTTAGCTAGACAATTTCCATCCACCCAAGAATCGACCCAAAATCTTGCTTTATCCCCCACCCCAATATTCCACTTCATTCCCCTATCAAACCATTTATCTTGACTACCACACCTCCACACACTCTCTTCAAATCCCTCCACCATAAACTCTCCATTCTAGATGTTTCCTCTCTCAACATACCACACCAACCGTCATATTTTGAAATAAGAACATCACACCAAACTCCCTTTTGAGCATGAAAGATATTCCATCTTCACTTTATCAAGCATACTCTTCCACAAAAAGAGATATGTTTATGTTTCCTAAGTGTCAATCTCTTCTCAAACATACGAACCACAGATTGCCACGATTCTATCCTCCTAGTGTTAGCCCCAATAGTTTCCCTAAGTAAATGAATGGGATAGAAAAAATTTTGCAATTTAACATCAAAGCATATCTTTCTACTACCCCAACCTCCACACCAATTGCCCCAAAACTACTCTTGTGAAAGTTCACCCTTAATTCAGATATCAATTCAAACAAAATAGGAATAACTTTGATACAAAGCGCATTCTTCACACTCACCTCTCTGACAGAAATAGTGTCATCGACATATTGGAGCAGAAAAATTTCACAATTTTCATTACCCACCACATGCCCCTCGAAAAGATTAATTCTTCTAGCTTCCCTCATCATACCACTTAGACCTTCTGCCATCACTAAATTTGAACTCTTGAACTCTTGTGTAGGGTTTCCATTCACCAACACCAACACCGAAGCCCAAGATGACTCAAGCAACCCTTAATGCACTATATCCAAACACCATGAAAGTCAAGTCTATGTAGCATATACAAAAGAAACTCCAAGAGACCGAGTAGTACGTCTTCTCAAAGCCCACCTTAAAAAAAACATTTTTTCTTTCGCCTCTTTGCATCATCCACCACCTCATTTGGCACTAACACACTATGAAGAAGTTGCCTTCCACTGAGAAAAGCATTTTGTCGATTGTCAATAACAGACTCCAACACACCTTTGAGCCTATTTGCTAACAACTTGGCTAGAATTTTATATAAACACCCCACAGGAGAAATAGGTGTAAAATCATTTAAACCTTGTGGATCGGCACATTTGGCAATTATGGAGATAAAGGAAAAGTTAATACCTCTAGGGAAAGCACCATTCCTATGAAATTCTCCCACAAATATCATAATATCAACTTTTAAAACCTCCAAAAATTCTTTGATAAAGAGGAAGGAAAAACCATCGGGCCGAGACTTTTATCATTCCCATAAGCCCAAATAGCTTCCTTTACTTCCTCTTCTTTAAAGATCAAAAATAGGCATCATGTTGTCTTCTCTTTGCATTCTGTTAAAATTCACCCTGTCGGGCTTTGGCCTACACCGCTCCTCTTCCTTAAACATCTTCTCAAAGAATAACGTAAAATTTCTTTTTACCACCGTTGGCTCTTCCATCCACCTATTATCCACCAACAATCCAATGACCAAGTTTTTCCTCCTCTTCCAATTAATTAAGGAATGGAAGTACTTAGAATCACCCTCCTTTAACCACCTACCTTGCTTTTTGACATAACAAAGACTCATTACTTCTTTTCACCCTCCAAAGATCTTCTTGGAGTTGTCCTCTCTTAGTGATGTCCTCCTCACAAAGGCCACTTCTTTCATCAAGAAAATCCAAATCGTTAATCTCCCTCACAATTTGTTGTTGTCTCACTTCCACCACCCCAAAAACCTCCACATTCCACTTTTTCAACTCCATCTTCAACTTTTTCATTTTTCTTTAACACAAAAGCTAGTGATTAAGTTTGGCTGAAACTTAGGCCCTACCATCAATCCATAGAAGCCTGATGTAGCTCTCAGAACGCTTCTACGGCCCCTTTTTATCCTCAAGGTCATAGGCAAAGTTGCTTATCACCTCACTCTACCACCCTCAACAAGGATCCTCCCGATTGTACATGTCTCTCAGCTGCGTCCATATTATGGCCCCAATCCACTGTCCTCAACCATTCCCTTACCCATTTTGAAGTTGATCAGAATCAATAAGATATGCAAGATTTCCTTCCTCCAAGCACACCAGATCCCCAAGCTCCTTTGGTCGACTTTTCACCTTTAATGTGGATTATTCCCACTAAGCACCAACAACCCAACACACCAATCAACACAACCCAACCCAACCACCACCTCCTCCAATAGATGACAAGCCATTGTCTATCATCATTAATGATTTTGGGGCCCCACTCACCACTCTCAATTTGAGCCTTGAGAACAAGGCTCTTACCTAGCCTGACGTTTTTATGGGCCACACTTCTCGTAATGGCCCAAGATGATCATCAAGGAGTGAGAAGCAGCCCACACAAATTACTAATTAATTAATACATATTAGTAAAATTGCATGTGTAAGCTAAAAAGAATTACTAGAACTGAGCAAAAGGATATGATAGGAATGATATAGAAAGTTCATTTTGTTGTTATGGGGGAAAGAACTAACTAGTACATGAGAAATAGAAAAGCCTTATATTTCAAAGCCCATATGGTGGATTAATTATCCCTAACTATGTCAACCACATCAATGAACAGGAAAAAAAAACTAATTTAAGATGAAAGTTGACTTTTCAAATTGATGGAGAAAGAAATAAACAATCTAAAGTGATGCAAAATGGATCGGTCTAGAATTAATAACAAAACAATGCCCGATTATTTAATCTTTGGGCAAATTATATATTATCCAAACTTATTTATATGTATGATGACTTTAATTGCTTGGAATGACTTCCGACAATTAAAAAAAAGAAGTTAATTAATAATCAAAATCACAAGAGACAAGAACTTAAATTCACAATGATGTTAATATCATCTGCTGGCAAGAGGAGTATTAAATGCCAAATGAAAGTGATAGAGAGTAACGCATGTATAGTGATCACTTGAGATTGGGGAGTCAGTCACGCGTACAAGAAAGGATAACAATGATGTACCCAACATAATACCAAAAGTGATGGAGAAAAAATCTATGGAGGGAAAAATCCCAGGGTATCAAATACCGCAAAACATGTATATGTCCATGTCTTAATAAGTTTTTGATAATTACATGAACAATATTAATAGAAGACGGCTAAATTGCACAATCTATCCTAACCATTGAATTTGATTTCTCTGATTTACCATTTTTTTCAAAAAAAATAAATGTCACTTTAATCATTTTTATAAAATTAAATATTATATGTAGTATTATCTTGAAGACAGTATATACTAAATATTAGATAATTTAGAAGATTTTACTTATAGTAGTATAATTTAGTAATAAAAATTAGCTTATGTTTTATTACAATATATACTAAATTCGCTTATATTTAATTACATTTTACATTTTACTCAATGACCTTTGCTTTTTATGTTTTATACAATTCAACGTCCTCTGCTTTTAATTTCATAGGACTCAACGTCCTTTGCTTTATATTTTATAGGATTCAACATCCTTAGATTTATGTTTCATAGGACTCAACGTCCTTAGCTTTATGTTTCATAAAACTCAACGCCCTCTATTTTTATGTTTCATAAGACTTAACATCCTCTGCTTTATGTTTCATAGGACTCAACGTCCTCTGCTTTATGTTTCATAGGACTCAACTTCCTCTATTTTAGTTTCAAAGAACTCAACGTACTCTGTTTTAGTTTCAAAGGACTCAACGTCCTCTGTTTTATGTTTCATAGGACTCAACATCCTCAGCTTTATGTTTCATAGGACTCAACGTCCTTTGCTTTTAGTTTCATAGGACATCCTTTGCTTTTAGTTTCATAGGACTCAATGTCTTATGTTTTTGTTTCATAGGACTCAATATCCTCTTCTTTTGTTTATAGGACTCAAAGTCCTCTGCATTTTGTTTCATACGACTTGTTTTCATGCCTTGTCACATTTAACTCAAAGTTCTTTGTTTTGTTGATACACCAAATCTTGTTTTTTTTTTTTTCAAAGATTCTCCATTCTCATGTTGTGATCTTTCAAAAGATCACCCAAACAGAATTAGAGTCTTTATCTTTAGTTATCTTTTATTTTCAATAAAAGATAAGTAAAGAGAGGCAATTATCAAACCCTAATTATGTCCGACTCAAAAGAAAAGAAAAGAACAATTAAAAAAAAGAAGAAGAAAAATGCCCCAAAGGGGAAAGCCCATTAGGTCAGATAGCAACAACAAAGAGCGAAGTCAGATAGAAACAATAAGCACAGATTAAAGGAAAGGAGGAGTTTGTGCATTAATGGTATTGAGGATGCACGGATCCCAGAGAATAAAATACACCAATCAGGTTACGACATTTGGCGATGCTGCCAGAGAAAAGGAGGGGTCTCTCAGGTATCCTTCATTCCCTCACTTTCCTCTCTTCTCTTTCTTTTTTTATTTTTTATTTTTTTTCCTTGTCTGTTTTCTTTTCCTTTCGTCCACCACCACAATGTGCTACCACTGCCGTCGTCGCCCTCGCTGCGGCCTCACTCCTCTAGGCCTTTGCGCCGGTTTTGTTAGGAGGCATGCCTCCTCTGTTGAGGAGCATTGCCTTTCCCACGCTGTTTTGGTTGTTGTAGCACCAAGGGTTTTCCAACCTTTGTGCTACTTGCAAGTTGGGTCGGATTGCACTGACATGTTCCAACCCTACCAAAAAAAAAAACAAAAAAAAAACTTAATGTCTACTATTTGTACCCCCCATTTTCACAAATGCATTGTCACCTTTTGGGCCTGATCTATTTTCTTATTAAGTTCAAATTAAATAATTTTATACTATTTGCACACTCATTATCACACATACACCCCTCACCTTTTGGGCTTGGCCTTTTTTCTTTTTAAGTTTGAATTAAATAATTTGCTACTATTTGCAGTTGAATATCCACATATACACCCCCTCACTTGTTATCTTATTAAGTTTAGATTAAATAAACTATGATAGTCATACCTTCCTTCGTTACACATATACCCCTTTCACTTTGGGCCTAGCCCATTTTTGAGAAGTCCTAAATAAAATAAGCACTGCTAGTATACCCCATTTCTTCATGTATGCACCTAGCCACCTAGACTGATGACCAGGCTTTCCATGTCAATACTCCATCAGTGTTGACGAAGTCAAGGTCAACCCTTAACTTTTACCTTCAAAAATAAAAAAATAAAAAATAAAAAAGTTTAATTGGTAAATAGTGTTTTATTTCATTTTTGTTTTGTTTATCTTTATTGTTTATTTTATTCTTCAATTGGATTGTCTTATCATTGCCCAACTAGCTAGTTTAATTAATAATGTGTTGTAAATATCGCTCTTCATTTTAGTTCCCCCATGTTTCAACCCCGCACCTTTAATTTCTAAGTTTAATCCCCACTACTATTTTATCTCTTTCTATTCCCATTTGATTTATTTGATTATGTAATGTTATGTCAATTATTCATTTATTTTTGCAATTCCACTTTAGTATTCTTTAGTATGTGCTTACGCTCCATACACTCCATGTTGGGTCTCCGACTCGCTTGGCAGCGTTTCAATAACGTGTGGATAAATTTTGTGAATGTCATGTTGGGTCTCCGACTTGCTTGACTTCACAAATTTTTCTGCAAATCCAAAATATTTTCTAAAAAGCTAAAAATACTCAAATAAATGATCACTCAATTCTCATGTTTCTCCACAAAAATTTCACATTACTCGAGATCACTTCAAGGTCCAATGCCCTAAGCGATTCTCTCTGCTTTTTCTTAGAATTCAACTTTATTTCAAGGTCCAATGCCTTAACGACTCTTTGTCAGGCAATTAAAACATCTTTTGAAAAAAAGATAAGATCAACCCAACACACAAGTTGTTTTCTATCCAAAGAACTGCGTAAATTTGATTTCCTCATTGCACTTGGGGATACGTAGGAGTAAGGGCAAACCTCTTATCGACCTAAAACACTAAAAACATATAAAATCCTCTCTTTTCTAAAAAAAATAAAAATTTGCTTTCTTTTTCTAAATAAACAAAATATAACAAACATAATTTATGTTTCTCCACTTTATGTTTAGCACACTTGATTAAAGGTTGTTATCTTCATGACGGACGCGTGGGGTGCAAACACCTTTCTCGGGCATAAACGATTCCCGAATTCTTTATCTCAAATTGTAGACCATTCCTTATCTTTTTGGTTTTCTCGACATTTTCTTTAAATAAACATTGGTGGCGACTCCCCCAGTTTTCCTTTTTTTAGGAAAATCTTATCTATCTTTTTCCATCGTCGTCCTGTCGTGACAGCTAAGTTGCGAGACTTGTATGAACTATTTGAATGGGAGACAACAAGTACTAGATGACATACGGGAACATCTTCTGTGTGATGGGATTAAAAAGAATTATACGACATGGATATGGCATGGTGAATTGACATGCATGCAGAGGGGGTTCCAAACTGAATCAGTTGATGTAGAAATGGGAGATCGATCAGAGGATATGATTCATGATCTTGGACAAGAGTCTTTTCAGCAAACACATGTACCAATGTACGATAACTTGGAAAGTGATTCAAAGAAGCCTTTGTATCCGGGGTGCAAGAAGTCTTTGATGCTGTTGTCAGCGGTGTTAAGTCTGGTTAATGCCAAGGCTAGATATGGGTGGAGTGACAAAAGCTTCACTTCACTGCTTCAAGTAGTGCATGATATGCTTCCAAAGGAAAACACATTGCTAAAAAGTTACTATCAAACGAAGAAGATATTGTGTCCGATGGGTATGGAGTATCGAAAAATTCATGCATGCCCTAATGATTGCACACTGTATAGACATGAGTTTGAACAAATGCATAAATGTCCCAGTGTGGGGTATCACGATACAAAGTGAAGAATGATGAAGAGTGTAGTAGTGACGAAAGCATAAAGAAAGACCCCCCAGTGAGGGTATTATGGTATCTTCTGATCATTCCAAGGTTCAAGCGTTTGGTTGCTAATGGAGATGACACAAAAGACCTTACATGGCATGCAGATGGGAGAAACTGTGATGGAATGCTCCGCCATCTGGCTTATTCCACCCAGTGGAAGAAGATTAATTGTTTGTATCTGGATTTTGGCAAAGAGACAAGAAATCTTAGGCTTGGACTTGTCACTGATGGAATGAATCCTTATGGAAGTTTAAGCACTCAACACAGTTCGTGGCTTGTTAAGCTCGTAATTTACAATTTGCCTCCTTGATTGAGCATGAAGAGAAAATACATGATGTTGTCTATGATGATATCGGGCCCAAGACAGCTAGGAAATGACATTGATGTTTATCTTTGTCCCTTGATTGAAAACCTGACAAAGTTATGGGACGAGGGGGTTGTCGTGTTTGATGGGTATCAAAATGAGACATTCAAGTTGCGTGCAATGCTATTTTGTACTATTAATGACTTTCCAACATACGGTAATTTGAGTGGATACAGTATTAAGGACCATCGTGCATGCCCTATATGTGAAGAAGACACGAGCTATGTACAATTGAAACATTGAAGAAAAATAGTATATATTCGACATCGACATTTTTTGAAACCTTATCACCTTTACCGGCGTTTGAAAATAACTTTTAATGGAAGTCAAGAGCATGAAAGTGCGCCGATACTGTTAATTGGTCAGCAGGTTCTTGAGCGGGTTGAGGACATCAATACTACATTTGGAAAGACCCAAAAGAAGCTGACAATTAAAACTTCCATATGGATGAAGAGGCCGATATTATTTGATCTTCCATACTGGTTTGATCTAGATGTTAGACATCGTGTCGATGTTATGCATGTGGAGAAAAATGTGTGTGACAGTGTCATCGGCACACTTCTTAACATTCAAGGCAAGACAAGAGATGGTTTGAATACTTATCAAGATCTAGCTGAGATGGGTATATGTGATCGGTTACATCTAAGGTCTAATGGTAACAAAATATACTTGCCTTCAGCATGTCATATTTTGTTAAAAAAGGAGAAGACAAGTTTCTGTTAGTGTCTGTGTTGTGTCAAAGTACCATAGGGATACACTTCAAATATTAAGAGTCTTGTACAGCTGAAAGACCTAAAATTAGTTAACTTAAAGTCTCATGATTGCCACATCTTGATGCAACAACTATTAGTTATGGTGATTTGAGACATTTTGCCTAACAAAGTGAGGCATGCCATAACTCGCCTGTGCTTTTTCGTCAATGTCATTTGTAACAAAGTCATTGACCCTATAAAGTTAGATGACTTGGAAGACAAGACTGTTATTATCTTGTGTGAATTAGAGATGTATTTTCCTCCTTTATTTTTCGATATCATGGTTCACTTAATTGTTCATTTGGTCAAGGAAATTAAATTGAGTGGTTCCGTTTATTTATGGTGGATGTTCTCGGTTGAGCGATACATGAAGATCTTAAAAGGGTATACAACGAATCTACATTCTCCTGAACCATCCATTGTTGAAAGGTACATTACAGAAGAAGCTATTGAATTTTGTTCAAAGTACATTGAAAAGGCAAACCTGTTGTGCTTCCCTAGTCTTGGCATGACGAGAAAGTGGGAGATAGGGGTTCAGGAAGGCTGCATGTTATAACTGCAGGTCTAGAGGAATTGCAACAAGCTCATTTCTATATGCTAATAACAGATGAAGTCCTGCCATACATAGTTCGTCACAAAGCCGTAGTCAAGGAAAGTAACCCAAAAATGACCAAGAATAGGGTGTTGAAAGAGCATAACAAGACTTTCCCAAATCATTATACACCAAATCACTAGACGACAAGAGTACAATGCAAAACAATGGGGTTAGTCTTAGGGCTAAATCCCAACACTTTGCTACCCTACATGACGACAATCCCCGTCTAGTGTCCATGCCTTACTTTGGAGTCAATGATGAACTCTGGGAGCTTAATTATGTTAAATTCATTATGTGTGTCTTCAAGTATAAATAGGTTGATACCAATATCAGTGTGCAAACCAATGATTACTTTGGTAGATATTAAGAAACTAGCTTATCAGAATGAGCCTTTTATCATGGCAGAACAAGCTAAACAGGTGTTTTATGTTCAAGATCCTTGTGATGAAAGGTGGTCAGTGGTTTTACATGGAAAAACCATTAGTCTTAATCTTGAAGATGATGATTCAACCCTTGATACTTGTCTCACTACTTTCTCAACACAAATGCCTAACGTCAACGGAGAAGAAAAAATTGACGACGTCCATGCAAATCGTAATGATCATGATGAAGGAGAATTAATTAACATTGTTTAAAGTAATCTTTTTTTATATATACTTGTTTCCACATTTACAATTACATAACTTACTATACTTTTGAGTTGACTATAATTAATGTTATTTTTAACACGCACATGACTACACCACCGAGTTCCCCTCCTCCTCCTAAGTTAGCACCTTCGTTGTCTACGTTGAAGAATACTAGAGAAGCAACACGACTTAGATCATTGGTTACCATACCCGTCAAGATGGAGAGACCAGTGGTTCATGTGGATCCTGTCACTGGGAAAGCTGATGGTCCCCATAGGAAGAAATTAAGGACATATTTGGGGATCATCAATCGGGACAATGTGGATGTTACATTTGTCAACTGGAAAGAAGTTGTTGTAGTTCAAAAAGGATTTGATTTGGGAGGACACTCAAGTATTTGAATTAAATATTGAATGTTATTGTAATTGATTGTACTAAAAATTGTAAAATGGTGAATATTATTGACTAACTATTAAATGTATTTTTTGTATCGCACGCTGAATTTGATATTCCAGAAGCATCCGACCAAAGGACGAAGAAGAAAATCCTTAAGATGGTGAGAGCGATAGAGGCAGTTTAAGTCATATTTGACCTCCAAATGGGCTCTAGAACAAGGAAAGAAGAAGGACCATGACATTATTTGTGTGAAGTACGGTATCAGTAAAGAAAAGTGGAACCAGTTTTGTCAGAGTCATAGAGACCTTTCATGGGAGGTTAGTTGACTTGCATTGTTTATGAATTTGATAGTTATGCATTATTCTCAAGCGCATTTTGTTGACAAGTTACTGATTATAATTGTAACAACATGTTTGAAATAAGGCTTAGGCCATCTAGAAACTAAACATTGTCCCTCACGTGTTGTCTCGTGGGGGTTATCATTTACTAGAAGAAAAGTTAATGGAGGAAAAACAAAAGAAACGATTGGAGCAAGTAGCCCAATCCAGGAGCACAAAAACAATCATTGATCCTTCATCTCCCATTAGACGACACGTGAAGTGGAACATGGCTTGCACAAAAAAATCAGGAGACATGACATCTAAGGCAGCACACGAAATTGCAGATATGATTGCAAGTTATTTTTTCAAATTAAATTGTCAATCTTTATAATAAGTCCAACAACTACTTAAAAGGAATTATTAACAGGTCAATTGTAATTTTTAAGACATTTACTTTATCATTTGTAAGATATCAATATTTAATTGTACAATATGCATTCATGTTTCTCTTAAACAATGCTTTGAAGGGATTCAACTAGATTGAAGGAAGTAAATCCAAGGCTACTACTAAATGGATTATAGTTAAAATAAGTCATTTAAACAATGGTTGATGTCTTAAAAATTACATTTATTATTATGTACACAAATTTTTGGTTAACTTTGAATATCTTATTGAATTTAGTATAATAAACAAAGAGGAAGCAAAGTGTGTGGCTATTATATGATGCATTGGATGTCAATGATAGTACTAAGATGTTCCAAGGATAATTGGAAAATGATAATTGTTTACTTCAAAACTAATTTTATTTGTTATACTTGTTATTATTTATACTAATTAAGTTATTTTTTTATTTTATCATGCAGTATTTTAAGTATCCAAGACCATTGGAACCAGAGAGATTAAAGGAACTTCGCATTTAGTGGGCAAGATTTTATCTCACATTTAAAAATGAAACACTAAGTGTTTAAGGAATTTTACAATTGTATAAATAGTTTAATTAGAACCGGTTATAGTAAATGATTTTATGTATTGACATTATTGTTTTCTTTAACTATTTCTTATAATTGATAGTAATTATTCAATAACAATATAAATTTTTTTATTATGAAACTGCCTAGATTGATTTGTATTTTATTTTGCATGTTTGAGTAATATTAAAAAAAAAAAACAGAAAGGATAGTAATTTTTTTTTACAAAAAAAAACATCTGTTTTTCTAAAAACTGATGTTTTGGTACATAAATCAATATCGGTTTTAGAAAAATCGATGTTGCGAGTGGACCACAACATCGGTTTTAGGAAAACAGATGTTGTTGTGTGGAACACAACATCGATTCTTTGGAAATCCTATGTTGTTAAATGTACTACAACATCGATTTTCATAAAATCGACGTTGTCAGGTGTTCTACAACATTGGTTTTCCTAAAATTGATGTTAATTTTTCATTTTTTTAATTTTTTTGTTTTATTTCTTATTATGCAACATCAGTTTTCTTGAAAATCGATGTTAACATATTTTTCATTTTTTTGGTTTATTTCTTATGATGCGACATCGATTTTCATAAAAATCGATGTTGTGTAGTGTATGTTAACATTGGTTTTTGAAAAACGATGTTAACATTGATACTCTTAATATTGGTGGTTTCAACATCGATTAAAAATCGATGTTGAAAGTCGATAAGAACCAAAGCCTATTTTCTAGTAGTGTTTATGAAAAGGGCTAATGTTGAAAATAATAGGAATACTTCACAATAACCAAGAGGGGGGTGAATTGGTTGAACCTTGGTATTTTAAAATCAATTTCAAATCAGAGTTTTCAGGATCTTTATCACTTTTAAAACCAAGAAACCTTTTACTCAATCAAATAGCCCAGTCCAAGAATTCAATAGATCAAAACCAAACTTGTTGTACAATGAATATGATTCAAAGAATAAAAGACAATTAATAAGATGAGAATAGAAATAAGAACACACACAATTTATACTGGTTCACTTCAAATCATGAAGCTACATCCAGTTTCTTCCAACCAACACTAGGTTAGAGTTCCACTATTATAAAAATATTCTTACAAGCTTTTACAAGAATCTCCCTTTTATCAACCCTAGACAAAGAACAGAAATCTAAAACCCTATTAGAAATCTAAGGAGAAAGATCCAGAGAACACTAATCTGATCTTTAAGCTAGAAAACCCTTCTCTAGTCTCAAGCTTTAAGAATCAAAATTACAATAGCCAATACAACACAAATTGTAAAAAAATTACAACCAATCAGTTAAGGAAAGAAAACACCTGATGATCCAGTGAATGATATGCACATGAATGAACAAATCAGGTTGAAAGATGAAAAACAATCTCAGAACATCTCCTTCCTTAACCCTTGAAAGAAACTTCTTGCTTAAAAGAATCACTCAAAAACACGTATGTGTTTTAGTGAAAGCAAGAACTCATAGAACCCAGAAAAATCACTTAGAACATGTTTAGAAAGCTTATGTGTGCTCAAAATACGAATTGATCAAGTTACAAAACAAGCTGAGCCAAGGTTCTATTTATAACAAACTTTTGTAACTGTCAGTAATCGATTAAACGCGCCTAATAATCGATTATTTCACTTATGTAATCGATTAAATAAACCTTGTAATCGATTAACGTGTTCTACAAGAATCTGGATATGAGCAACGAACAAAATAATCAATTATTCCGTCCTCTAATTGATTAACACAGAAAGCTTCATAAACTTGAAATACACTGTGTAATCAATTACGGATTCTGGTAATCAATTAAACCAGGAAGCTTTAGAAATCATATTGAACTATGTAATCGATTACTATATTTGGTAATCGATTAATGCATTAAAACTAATGTGCATATGTATATGATGTAATCGATTACTGAATTTGGTAATCGATTATGACAGGAAGATGTTATTTTTAGTTTAGCCTGTGTAATCGATTACTATACTTTGGTAATTGATTCTTCCAGCACGGCTTAAAATAATGTATAGCAATGTAATCGATTATTACCTATTGGTAATCGATTAATGTGTTCATCAAGGCAGTGTTAGTGAAAACAAAGGTTAAATAATCGATTATTTCGATAGGTAATCGATTACATTGTTCTTGAAAAGTTTTCCAGAATGAACTAAGAACAAAACAATCGATTATCTCCTCAATGTAATCGATGAAATCAATACAAATTCATTTTTCCAAAAACCTTTGATTTAAATTGATCATTTTACCAAAGCCTTGTTAATTTTATTACTCAGGTTAATTGAATTATTGAATGATATGAATGCAATTGGATCACCAGAATTGCTTCTTTCTTACACATTTAACACAAATCATTCTTCAAGGCATCTAATGCATGTTGAAAGCTCAAAACCAAAGCTTGATTCCTATTCCATTCTTCAAATAGCTCCTCTGAAACCAACAAATGTTATGATTCATTTTATGATACTTAAGTTCACGTATGACTTTTGGACACCTAATTTTGATCAAATTAGGAAACAATGTGAGTCTAACCACTTGGCCCATGATGGGAGATGCCTAGGGTTAATAACTAGCGTGATTAGGTCTTCTTTGCCATCACAACATTCAATTGCACAGTGAAATTACCCCATTGAAAATCCTAGTATCTGGAGTGTGTGATCAAGTAAAGGAAGACTTGGCTTCTCCATTTCAAGGACTCTTACAATGCATATTATTCTCATACAACTAATCATGTCTTCAACAAGTAAGTAATCTTACTTAAAATATTATTGGTTTCCCAAATTCATATAAAGTATGTGTTGTTCTTGACATGATTTCTCTCATGTGGTCTCCTAAATTTAAAAATGATTTTTCTAGTCCCGCAGATAGAAAAGTGAATTTTTTTAGTTGCCTGAATTTAAGTGATTTTCCAGTCATCTAATTTTGAAATAAATAATAATGGTCTACAAAATTGTCTGATAGTTTTAGAAGTACATTTTATGACATTTTCAAACTCCCAAAATTTAGGTTGTCTAGTAATATTTTAAAATAATTTTTAAGCAATTTTAAACCCCCTAAGTTCAGTAAAGCAAAATCAAACATTGTGTTTGCACATTCTAGTTACAAGTTATCATACCTTAGTTCCAAAACAAGTAAAAATCTCATCATGACAACATGATGAGGTGCAGGGGAGGGAGAGAAAAAGAGCATGAGAAGGAGACTTGAAAAGAGAGTGGGCAAGAGAAAAAGCAAGTTGCAGAAAGAGAGACATGCATGAAGAACATGAGATGGAACCTTATCATCTTGGTTGTGGTAGTAGCCACCTAACTTCAAAGTGAAAACGATAAGGATGAGAAAGGAAGCACAAAAAAACATTGGGGTGGAATTATAGGAGAAATAAAAGTGACAAATTAGGAGGTTATTTAATGGAGTTTATTGAAGTAAGAATAGTGGTGAAGAGGTTGATAGCAAATAAGGAAGAGATTTTGAATATTGATAAATTGAATTTGGTATTGGAAGTGAGAGTCAGTTTCTATAATTTCTTTTTATTTTTCTTTATTGGATTTTTTGGGGTTGAAAACCTCTCCAAAATGTATTTTAAAACATTACATGCTAATCTAGATTTTAGGAGTTTACAATTGTCATAAATCATATTTCTAAAATTCTCAGCCACATTAGTAGATTTTTCAACATTAAAATGTTATAAATAATATTTTTGCATGCATAACACTCACTAAGACCCTATCTAATTAGTTTAATGTTTATGTTCCGGAATAAATAGGTTTGATGGATGAAGACAATAGGCGTAGCATATATTATGTTTTGTATATTAACAATATCTTGATGGGCTAGCTTTTCAAAGATTTTACATGTATTCTTTTGGCATATACATATAGGGTCCCCACATGGGAATTACCCTTTTTATGTATATGATGCATCTACTGGGGAACAATGTAGACTTTTTTAACATTGATACTCTTGAGTAATAATATTATATACATTTACATTATCCATTTTGATGACTAGAATGTACCTCTAGGAATAATATCCTCTAAGGTGTTACAAAAGATGTTTGATAACTACTAATCATTGATTGGAATAATTTAATTTAATTTCAATTCAAAAATATATATAATAAAATAAGGTAGAATAAGAGGAAAGTAGGAAATTATGTTAGAAAATAACTTTCATTCCCATGTGTAATATATACTTCTAGGAATAAACAATACATGGGAATATTTTTTTTTATGACTTGTATTAAACATGAAAAATGTTACATTACCAAGCTCATATTGTAACGACCTACCTCGTCGTTACGATATCATTACTCTAAACGTATAATTTTCAAATTTTAAATGAAAACTCTATTAATTTGATTATAAAAATGAGGGTAAATATCTTGCTATAATACATTCATCAAAACCCACAAATATGTAATAAATACATACATACATACATACATACATATATATATAAATATATATGTATATATATATATATAAAACCATTACATATCATGCACATATTAGAACATAATTCAGTTTTTACATGTATCTAAGCTTGGGATTTACATGTCCAATCAAAAAGAAAGAGGAAACAAGCTAAGAAAGAGTTGATAACGAAACACAACTCTCTCCCAAAATAAATTTCAACGTTATCATGTCGGCTTGACAGCTCCAACAAAAGAATCTCCCTCCAACATCACCTATTGTTGCTCATCTACTCTCACAAACAAACATTCGTGATCATCACAAGTCTCAGCCACACGGTACAAAATTGCAAGGGTGAGTTTATTATACAAGACCAACAAACACCAAATGACAATGACTAGCAAGAAAGCAATAATAACCACAACCATTCTCAATAATCAATAAGTTTAACATACACCCAACAACTAGTCATCAACTTTTTTCACAATTCAAATCAATTATGCTCAGAATGATGCATGCACCTAATGCAACTCTCAAATGCAATGTGGTGCCTTTTGTCAGGAAATAACCTAAGCATGCCCACGTGACACTCTCACTTAGGAAAATGATGCAATAGCTTGTCGAGGTCACCCTATCGTGCACAAGCCAACCCCCCCCCCCTCATGGTGATCAGCTAGAGTCACAAGGGAGTTCTAAATCGAGTGACATGCCCCCAAGTACCTGCATTTTCATCCTCAGAAAAATCACAGGTACTTACTGCCACCATTTATACTATTTTCATGCAATTATGAAGTATGAAACATGGGTTCATCAATGCACTGACCGTGAATAGTTAAAAATTCTAAGCTATTGATTCCAAGTGGAGCTTCATGAAGATTGGAAGCCTTTGCCAAGATTTGTTTTGAGCTTCAAACATGCTTGAAGACTTGGAATTCTATGTAAAAGGAAAGCCATCTGATTGATCCATGCATTCACTCATTCATTTATTCAACTAAGTATTTTTTACATGAAAATCCAACTAAGCTTTCAACATTTAACTAAAGGCTTTTATATGAATCACAAGGTTTTTGGAAAAATGTTTTTGTACTGAATTAATCGATTACATTAAGCTTTTAATCGATTATTTTGTTCTTGGTTCACTTGGGAAAAGTTTTTAAGAACAATGTAATCGATTACCTATCTGATTAATCGATTATTTGACCTTCGTTTACATATAAACTGCCTTGATGAACATTTTAATCGATTACCAACAGGTAGTAATCGATTACATTGTTATACATTAAGTCTCTCTGGAAGAATCGATTACTAAAGAGCAGTAATCGATTACACAGGCAAAACTGATAAAAACCATCTTCCTGTCTTAATCGATTACCAAATTCGGTAATCGATTACATCATACACATATGCACATTAGTTTTTGATGCATTATTTGATTTTATCAAATAGTTTTTGATGCATTAATCGATTACCACATATAGTTTTTGATCCATCTTCCTGTCTTAGTTCAATATGATTTCCAAAGCTTCCTGGTTTAATCGATTACCAGAATCCGTAATCGATTACACAGTGTATTTCAAGTTTATGAAGCTTCCTGTCTTAATCGATTACAAGACGAAATAATCGATTATTTTGTTCGTTGCTCATGTCCAGATTCTTGTAGAACACTTTAATCGATTACCAGATTGATTTAATCGATTACATGAGTGAAATAATCAATTATTAGGCGCGTTTAATCGATTACTGACAGTTACAAAAGTTTGTTATAAATAGAACATTGGCTCAGCTTGTTTTGTAACTTGATCAATTCGTATTCTGAGCACACATAAGCTTTCTAAACACGTTCTAAGTGATTTCTCTAGGTTCTATGAGTTCTTGCTTTCACTAAAACACTTATGGGTTTTTGAGTGATTCTTTAAAGCAAGAAGATACTTTAAAAGGTTAAGGAAGGATATTTTCTGAGATTAAATTTATATTTCAACCTGGTTTGTTCATTCATGTGCATATCATTCACTGGTTCATCAGGTGCTTTCTTTCCATAACTAATTGGTTGTAATTTTGTTTACAATTTTCTGTTGTATTGACTATTGTAATTTTGATTCTTAAAGCTTGGGACTAGAGAAGGGTTCTCTAGCTTAAAGATCAGAGTAGTGTTCTCTGGATCTTTCTCCTTAGATTTCTAATATGGTTTTAGATTTCTGTTCTTTGTCTACGGTTGATAAAGGGGAAATTCTTGTAAAAGCTTGTAAGAATATTTTTATAATAGTGGAACTCTAACCTAGTGTTGGTTGGAAGAAACTGGATGTAGCTTCATGATTTGAAGTGAACCAGTATAAATTGTGTGTGTTCTTATTTCTATTCTCATCTTATTAATTGTCTTTTATTCTTTGAATCATATTCATTGCACAACAAGTTTGGTTTTGATCTATTGAATTCTTGGACTGGGCTATTTGATTGAGTAAAAGGTTTCTTGGTTTTAAAAGTGATAAAGATCCTGAAAACTCTGATTTGAAATTGATTTTAAAATACCAAGGTTCAACCAATCCACCCCCCCTCTTGGTTGTTGTGAAGTATTCCTATTATTTTCATAAGCAATTTCTTTCCCTCTCTAAGGGTGCTTAAAATTCTTAAACCAATCATCCTCCATCACAGGGATATGCAACAGGTCACTGCACCCCCCATGTACACACACAATACATCCATCACGATGACATCTTCAACATCAACATCATCTCTTATCTATGTCATCATCAACATCAATACCATCTCAATCTCAATGTCATTAACAACATCAACATCATCTCATTTCAATATCATTG
Organism: Glycine tomentella; assembly: GCA_007407185.1. Lineage (NCBI taxonomy): Eukaryota > Viridiplantae > Streptophyta > Magnoliopsida > Fabales > Fabaceae > Glycine > Glycine tomentella. Next base: position 111,296 of record PYAF01000247.1, read on the forward strand.
ATTGAACATTTTAAGTATAATATTTTTCTATTCTTCTTAGCTTATTTGAATTCTCTTGTAATCTTATTTTCTCACTTTAACTCAGTTTTGGTCTTAGGCAAATAATTGGGCTTGATTGATAATTGTTGCTTATTTTCAGATTTTGTGCTTACTTGATCTATCCTCCTTGTGAAGGACCTAGAGGATTCTGCAGAACTCAAAATGGATTATATGAGTAGTCCCTGGAAAGCTAAGGACAACATCTAGAATTTTATCAGAGATAAGCATGGACCAATTCTATAGTTTTTGAGGGTCAAATTAGGCTTGGAAGTCAGAACCTATGCACTTGAGTTTTGGGTTACGAGTTTGGGTTTTTATTGATGTAATTAGCATAATTAGTTAGTTTAGATGGGTCTAATCAGTGCCCATCCTTCATTCTGTTCAGTCATTTTATATTAGTGTAGCTAAGACATAAAAACATAATTTCTAGCTTCTTGAGCAAGATTTCAGAATTAAAATATTTTCTCTCAATTGTTCTTCATTGTTCTTTATTTTTATTCTTCCTTTCATCTTTATTCTTCTATTTTTCTCTCACAAATTTTGTGACTCTTCCACTGATGATGATCATGTAAGGCTAAACAATCAATCAATCCAATGATCCAGTCCAAACAAGAAGAATTTGAGTTCTTGTTTGATATTCTAATTTCTATGTGAATGTTCATCTTCTTCTTCAATCCTCTTTTCGATTTTCGTGATTATAAATATGTTTAGGTTTGAAAATGAATTAGGTTATAGATTTATTTCCTAATTTTGAATTTTAATCATAGATTGTTTGGATGATATATGAATCCGGTTTGTGATTTTAATTGACTTAGGAGTTAATTCGATTAAACTGCTTCTAATGATATTGAATGAACCTTCATAATATGATCATTTATATGAAAACTATGATAATTTGCATTGCTTGATTTGGTAAATTGGATTGATATTTTTGAATCTGTTTTACAACATCTTTTATCAATTCTGTTAGTTTTTGCATTTTTCTTCAATTCTTGTTTGCTTCTATAATTTTTGTTCACTGTCTACAAACTATTTGATAAAATCCCCCTACTGTTTATAAGAGGATTAAGTCAGGAACCAAATTAGATAGTATCTCCGAGTCAACCTAGGTTAATCATGTGCTAAATAATTATTTTAGTTTTATTTGTTTTGTAGCGATTCGACAATCGTTATCAATCATCCACAACATCAACATCATTTCATTTCAACATCAACATTTTCTCATATCAATATTATCATCAACATATTCTCATGTCAATATCATCATCAACATCAACATCTTCTCATATCAATATTATCATCAACATCACAAGCAATTGCATTCCACATATACATATATAACACATGCCTTGGATTCACATGCCTCAGGTCTTCAGACAACACAAATCTCATACATTCACAGTCTATGATACCATGAGACTAATATTTTAGGAAAATTCTAAATTAAAGAGGAGAACTATAATATACAAAACAAACTCATGCCCATTTAAAATTTAATAAAGAAGTAAATAAGAGAATAGATTTATAAAATTTTGGACAGAGTCTCCTTTGTAATTAATATTTTTTTCAAAAAATCTAATCATTACAACAACAACATCATTCACAATTTCATTCATCAATAACAAATATATCGCATCCCATTAGTTTAAAACAAAGTTTTTCTTGAAAATCAGCACACAACAGGGACAAACATACATCCCCATAATTGGGTTCCCTGACCCCAACTATGGTATCAAAAGCTTTAAATAAATAATAAACTCCCCTCACCTATCTATATCCATCTGTTAACTCCTTGTAGCATCGTTTTGAGATCTCTCAGGTTCACATCCTTGGGTCCAAACGTAGAGCTTTGTATATCAAATCGAAGACAATTTAATATAGATTTCAAATACAAGGGGGTAAAATGGTGTTTTGGGAGTCCACATCAAAAAGACGTCATTTTTGAAATTTTGATCACACCAATGTGACCGAGGCTTAACAAAGGTCACAAAAATGATATCAATATTATAAAATGGTAACTTTTACAACGTCTCATTTTCAAAGGTCTTTCAAAGGAAGTGTAAAAACACACAATAACAGTACCCAAATTACAAAAGATACTAAGAGAGTCCCAAGCTAGCTAGAAGAAGATAAGGAAACCATGGTTACCTTGAAGAAACCAAGAAAGGAGGATTGGAGCTCTGTTCTCTACCGAATCCTTGAGTTGAATTTTGGAGATTGCGCTCTGATTAAAGTGTTCATCTCCGTGCGATGGTCCAACGACAAGCACGACAGCTCGTGGGGGTCACTACTGATCGGTGGTGGTGGAAGATGAGGTTCTAGGGTTTGGGTGAGAGTTTGAAGAGAGAGAAAGTGAAAAACTCATTTTTCGGCACTGCTGGACATATTTATAAGCTCCAATGCCCGCTTACTAAGCTCGTCTCGCTCAACGCAATTCTCTCTTTGTTTGGAATTGCGCTTAGTGTGCTCGTCGCGTTTAGTGGGACATAAAAAGTTTTTATTTTGAAAATCGCAATGGTCAAGACATGCAGAGATGAGTTGTGAACCTTCTATCAAAATGTGAAGGTGATCCAATGGTTAACGAGTCCGAAATTGTGGTTTTACCAAAATAGATTTTGGGTCAAACTATCAATCACTTATTTCAAACATAGATCAAACAAACTTCACATAACCTAACATCCACACCAAGCAATTGCACAAGGATAATATAGACAACAGTTCAACTAATCTAAACTAATTAAATAATCAAATAACACAAAAAATACATCAAACGTATATTTTCAGTTATCAAAATTTTAGGGTGTTATTCCTGGAAATAATTTTTATGGCTTGAGACAAACATACTTCAAGTTTTACAAGCCCTACAATAATGGTTATAATTAGTGAATAACTTGATTACACGCACACACAAATGTGCATACATATTCTAATATAAAAAATAGATACATACCATTACTTGTATGAAAACACTTTCTATAGTCTTTTTTATGATAATTTTTTTATTTTATATCCCACACACAAATTTCATAGAATAATTAAAATTATACAAATGATAATATTTGTATGATAGCACTTTTGTATAATTTTTCTAATGATAAATTCTTATAAAATATAGTTGGGGATAACCATGATTTCCTTAAAAGAAAAGAAGAAGAAGTGGGTAACAAAAAATAACAGTTCTTTGTCTACACACTGCATAATGAGAGGTAAAAATACAAAACATGAGTAAATGCTCAAGGACAATTTCCATGATGGAAGCATGCTCCCATAACTTCCAAACATGGGTAGTTATCAGAGAAATGGTTGTCGTATTCATAAAATGGTTGATGCTTGTAGCTGTTTAGAAAACACTATAATTAGCAAAAAATAAAAACGATGATGTAAAATAGGTTCCCAACGAAATTGATTAAGTTTAACTTTTCCAATCATTTATCTTTTATTTATCGCTCTATTTACAACTTCTTATTATTTCTTTTCTTTAGTGCAATTTCATAAGAGTAATAACTTAGCATAGAAACTTCATTTTAACAACTCCTTGAAAGCTCTTTCAAAGTGGACTAGCTAGGAACAAAATTAAGAAATAGAATCCATTCCTTGAGTTGGTCACTTAAAGAAAATCAATTTATTAGTAATTAACTATTTCCCAAAGCTAATAAATTGCAATTTTCACACCAACAAACTCTTAAAAAAAACTATTTTCTTAATGTAATTATCTGGTTTGACTCAAATTAGTAAATTAAAAAACTCAAAGTGGCTTTCAGATAGTGAGTTTTAAAAAAAAAACAAAAAAAGCATATTGATTATTCTCACTTTCTAAATTTAGAATCATACCTACATAGGGGTAGATAAGTAATTTTCCTCCTTACTTGCTTCTTCTTTAAGGTCTTGTCTCTTCACTATCTAGTGTTCAATGGTCCAAAAGGATGTGGTACTTATAAAAGGTATTCGAATGCTCAAGTAAAGTTTCGGTCGAGAGTAATAAATAATATAATATTAAATGAGCATGAACAGTGTTTTCTTATCTCAATATTCTTGTAACCAATTATACATACATTAGTGACTTTTAGATCTATGGACCCTTATACATTGTTACCCTATTAGATAATACATAATAGTATGAAATGTTGTAATACTTAAGTAATATATACATAAAACACATAACAATTGTATAAATATGCGATTTGATATGATTTGAGCCAATTTCAAAAACATAAACTATATATCGAACTAAACTGATCGATCTGATCACAAAACATCCAAACAAATCCAAAAATTGTCAGTTTAATTCGAATTTTTATTATTTTTAAGCTATTTTTAATTTTTATATTAGATTGATTTGAATTTAAACACTTAATTTAAAGTAATAAAAGTTATACTTTAGTAACTTATTTTCTAAAAAGTACATTGTAAAAGATAAAATATGAAGATTTAGTTTTTATCCAATTTTTTTTTTTATAATTCATAAGTCCATTATTTAAATTTCTATACATATTTAAGAAGATATATCGACATGCGACACATAGACACGCACTAGTAGTCTTAATAATATTGAATCGGATGTGCTATTATTCTGAAATAAATATTACTTATGTATTATCTATTTTAACTTAAAAATATATATCACTTCTAGTCTATTTTAACTTAAATATATATCACTTCTAGTCTATTTTAACTGCAAGTAGTCCATAACCTAGTTAAGACTTCTAGAAGATAAACCTCTGAAACTGCATGTAATCGAATAAGTTCTTTCCTTTAAAAAAAAGAAGAAAAAAAAAAAGAAAAAAACTTATTCAAGAAGTTGTGATAAAATAATAACCATCGGAAGATTAGGAACGGATAACTATGACCGTGTTTTGACAATTTGTGTCCACATAATAAGCCCTTTGATGAGGTAGTGTCGTGGGACACTCAAAATATTTATTTAGGGGAATTTTGTTTATCATAAACAAGTATTTTCTCCGACTCTATTTTAATTTAAATAAAAATATATTTATAACACGTAAATAAAATAAATTAAGATATTAAAATTAAAAAAGTATTAATTAAAATGAATTTTTATAGAATCAATTATGTTTAATAGAATATTTAACTAAGGAATACTAATACTTATTAAATATATATATATATATATTCATCTAGTTATAAATAATAATTTTAATTAAGTCATAAGTAATATAGTAAACAGATTTTTTTTTGTTTCCTTTATAAATACGGGGGAAGTGTCTTTCTAAATTTTTAAATAATAAATATAAAAAACAGAAGTTAAATACAGTAAATAAAAAAGTGATAGAATAAAAAAATTAAAATATAAATGTAATGGGAAGTTATTACAGTTTAGAAGAAAAATTTAAAAATTTAAAAAATATTTAAGGATAAAACTTTCTAATCAAATCTGAATACCGAATAAGAATATTCTTTTTATTATTAGTAATACATTAAATAAAACACATTATAACCTATTATTTATGTCTTTATTTTCTTTTATAAGAAAGAGAATTATGGTATGCAAATATCAAAGCTAACAGTATAATAGGAGTTGTTGTTGGAGTTTTGTGTTTAAACTCCATGGGTTATGACTAAGAGCTAGTTGGAAAAAGATTAGAAAAATAATAACTACTTTCAACCGCTTATGGGAAAGGTTAGAAAAATAATAACTACTTCCAACCGCTCCGATAACCAACGGTTACGATGGTTCATCGCCGAGAGTCACGATAGTTTACTGACAACTCTTCAATAGGGTTGTTTGTTGTCTATAAATAGACACAGAGACAATCAGAAAATAGGAAATAGAAAAACTGATAGAGTTTTGATAGTTAATCTTTTCTGATATTCTCGTTTAAACACTAGTGCATTTTCATATCACATAAATCTTCACTCTTTCTAAGTGATTCCTCAAGCATTAGCTTTGTTCATTTGGGCTGTTGATTTGAAGTATCATCAATCTTCAGACGTTGATCCGTTCTATCATGGGAGACAATTGTTCATCAACCTTTGGCATCAATAGGAGGGAACAAATTGTCTTAAGGAGACAACATTGTTAGGCTTGGATCCTTTCATCTCTTTGCATCTGTTTCTGATTCATATTTATCATACAGGTTATGTTTAAATTGTTTTTTGTACAGTTGTAGTAGATTATATTGTTCCTCTTGACCACTCAGATTCTGACCCTTGTGCAATTGGATATATTTCAATTCTAAATTAACTAATAGATCTAACAATCTTAAGACAATTTGATTGAATATGGGTTCAGTATATTCTATCTTTTTGCATTATATATTGTTGTCTACTCTCTGTACTTTGAACGATTAATCTGTGTGATTAATCAGTGTTTTCAAGTATGTGTTGAATCAAAGTTTTCAAAATTACCTTTTTCTTCTGTTGATAGATCAACTGAATTGTTAGATTTAATACATACTGATGATATATGTGATATGAAATCTGTACCATCTAGGGGTAATAAGAAATATTTTATTACTTTTATTGATGATTGCAGTAGATACTGTTATGTTTATTTACTTAATAGTAAGGATGAAGCACTTGTGGCTTTTAGACAATATAAAAATGAAGTTGAAAATCAACTTAATAAGAAAATTAAGGCGATAAGGAGCGATCGTGGGGGAGAATATGATGGCCCCTTCGAGAAATTCTGTATAGAATCTGGGGTTATACATCAGACGACTGCTCCTTATGCACCGCAATCAAATGGGATTGCAGAAAGGAAAAATCGGACATTAAAAGAAATGATGAACGCTATGTTAATCATGTCCGGTTTACCACAGAACTTGTGGGGGGAAGCCATTTTGACGGCAAACTATATTATTAATAGAGTTCCTCACAAGAAGACAAAGAGCATACAATACGAAGTATGGAAAGGAAATCAACCATCCTTGAAATACTTGAAAGTGTGGAGGTGCTTGGCTAAGAACGTCTTGTATAACGGCAAGTCTAGACATATACGTCGTAGACATGATACCGTTAGACAACTACTCTCGAATGAAATCATCTCAATAGACTATGTGAGGTCTAAAGAGAACATAGCAGATCCATTAACTAAAGGGATTCCTAGAGAGCTAGTTGAAAATTTGTCGAAAGGAATGGATTTAAGGCCTATCAATTGTTGATCATCGTTGTAACTCTACCTTGATGAGTGGAGATCCCACGAACTAGGTTCAAAGAGACAACTAAGTCATGATCGACTATTAAACACTATGGAGTTTTTAAACTCATACTCATTCCTAAGACAATACAGTGTATATGAGGGTAAGCATAACGACTTTTAATGGTTTCTTAATCTGATGTGTTCAGATGATGTATGTGGAGGTATATCACAAGAAATCACCTATGTGAGTGTGAAGTGAGGGCCGCTTTAATGAGAACTTAAAAAGGCCGATTCTCTACAACACTTGCAGAACTAGGAAGGTGTCCACGGCCAAAATGGACACAACAATGAGGACGAGCAATGCTAGAGAAGCAATTGTGTGTCTCCTATTGTCTCGGTATACACCATAAAGGTCGACGGCTCAAGGCATCACGACCACCGATTAACCTAGTATACCCGATAGGTTTACACTAGAGAAGGTTCAAAGGTAACCCCTACCTATCTCGATGCAATTGTTTCTCGCCGAGGAATCATACTTGCATACATATTCATATGCATTTAGTCATGTTGAATTGATCTCTTATTCATGTGGGGGATTGTTGGAGTTTTTTGTTTAAACTCCATGGGTTATGAATAAGAGGCGGTTGGAAAAAGGTTAGAAAAATAATAAATACTCCCAACCGCTCCTGGGAAAGGTTAGAAAAATAATAACTACTCCCAACCGCTCCGATAACCAACGGTTACAATGGTTCATCGTCAAGAGTCACGATGGTTTACCGACAACTCTTCAACAGGGTTGTTTGTTGTCTATAAATAGACACAGAGACAATCAGAAAATAGGAAGTAGAAAAACTGATAGAGTTTTGATAGTTAATCTTTTCTGATATTCTCGCTTAAATACTAGTGCATTTTCATATCACATAAATCTTCACTCTTTCTAAGTGATTCCTCAAGCATTAGCTTTGTTCGTTTGGACTGTTGATTTGAAGTGCCATCAATTTTTAGACGTTGATCCGTTCTATCATGGGAGAAAATTGTTCATCAACCTTTAACATCAATAGGAGGAAACAAATTATCTTAAGAAGACAACATTATTAGGTTCAGATCCTTTCATCTCTTTGCATCTGTTTCTGATTCATACTTATCATACATGTTTTGTTTAAATTGTTGTTTTATAATTATAATAGATTATATTGTTTCTCTTGATCACTCAAATTTTGACCTTTATATAATTAGATATATTTCAATTCTAAATTAACTAATAGATCTATTAGCTGTCAATCGAAGTAACAATTAACTTGTGTATTATTGTGAATTTTATATTTGGTGAAGACGGCATCCACGTGGTATCATTTGTAGATAGAGAATTTATTTGTATTTGATTCCAGTTAATTTTACGCACCTACACACGTTCCCATCGGCCATCAGGGAACCATGACAAATATCGATATAGAATATAGAAATTAATATATGGTGGGTATTTTATCACTTATAAGTTATAACTAAGATTTTCAATTCATTTAAAAAATAATAAAGTTGGATTATACTTATTATCCGTCAATAATGAAGGTTAGTTTTTGTTAAAATATTAGTGAGAAGCGAACTCACATCTCTTTCCCTTTTCATTTCTTCCTTCTCCTTACAATCCTTGAACTTCATTTCATAATTAGCAAGTCAATGTTATAACTACGAATAAAATTGGATCATGTATTCGAAAATTGGTCGATATGAGTTTGTAATAATTGTTTTCCCTAAAATGAATTGACTTAAGTCAATAAGAAAAGAAAATATTGAAAAATAAAAAGAGAATGTGACAAATATTTTTTCAAAAAAGATCACAAGTATTCTCAACAAAAATAATTCGATCTATTTGAACTGATAATACTATTATAAATTTAAAAACTTTTCTTTATAGTAATTTTTGCGGTAACAGATTTAGTGTTTAGATTAAGAAAGACTAGTTAAACTGAGATAATATTTTATCAATTGATTGTCACACTTGATGATAGAAAGTAATAAATATAGTAAAAAGAGAAAATTAAATTAAATGAAAAAAAGTGGCATGGCAGGCTACCCAATTCAATGCATGTTGGTCTGACACGGATACTAGGCTATAGCATGTCAAGCCTGAAAAACATGATTTTGGTTTGAATCTCTAAAATGAAATTCAAATCTTATAAAAATTCAAAATTTTAGAACTTTTGACGAATTTTTACAGACTAAGCCACGTTGAACCATAAGCAGACCAGACTAATTTAACTCATATTTAATTTGGGTTCAAAATTTAAAGTTCAATGGGAAACCTGTAACCATTTCATTTTGTCACGTCTGTACATCAGTAACCTGTAACCATTAAGAGAAACCCGAAAGTTTAAGAATCTATAGGTTCCTGTAATGGGATCTTTTTTGGCACTCGTAAGTTTCGGAAACCTCCAGATTTGTACTGTCAATGTTTTAGGCATTCACGATGTGAGTGATCAAATTGAAACTATTTTTTTTTTCTGGAAACCAAATTGAAACAATTAGACAAAGATTAAGCGGATATGAATATTTTTAAAATCAGTATTCATAAAATATTATATTCTTCATACGATAAAAAAATAAATCATAAACATATATTTACATTATTTTTGATATAAAATAATGTATTATCTTAATATAAATAATATATTATTACATTGAGAATAAGGTGTGTTTAGTTTAAGATTTCTATAACAGTAATTTAAATGTATCTTGATTGGATTGAGTTTTGATCGGAATTAAAACTCTAAACTTTTCATCCTAATCAAACTTTAATTGATTTATTAAATTAAAATGAATCTAATCCAATAACTCAATTCAACTCATAAAAATTTAATTGAGTTGAATTGGATTAGAGATTTTTGTGGATTGAATTCTATTCTATTACACCCAATGACGAACTATGTTGGGGTGAGGGTGGATAAATGCACCTCTCATTTCAATAAAATCATTAATATCTGTCCAAAAATATTATATTTTGCATCTCCTAATTTTATATTTTACATCCTCTAATTTTATGTATTTGAACTTTCTTATCAGTTCACACATGTGAGAGTAAGTAAATGCACTCTCTTATTTTAATAAAATGCACATATTTATCTTAAAATTTTATATTTTGTATCTTTAATATTCGTTTTTGAACCAAATTATCCTATATGATAATGATAATTATCAATTTTTTTAAATAAATTATCCTCACTAACCCAAGGTCCTATATCTGCTACTGATTAAACCCCTTATGTGAACTGAATTTAGAAAAAACTAATTTACAAACAAGTATCATTAACATTAACATGACCATCAAGGTAATATAACTAGAGGCTAGAGCAACTTTTTAGGTTACATAATTCAAATGTTTTATATTTTTTAGCTGGTACACTAATTTACTCAGTCTTATCATGCACGGTTTGACGACATACCAGCTAATTCTATTAATTATTAGATAAAATTAGGAGAGGCAAACTTGGTTATAAAGAAGAGAAAATATAAAAAAAAAAAAGTTTAATTGATAAATTAAAATATGCGAAATTAAATAAAATAATGAATATACTTATAGGACTATAGATACAATTAACCCTTAACAAAATCAGAAATGATAAAAGTACGAAAAAAAATTTCATATGAATAATTGATTGATTATTTAATTTGTTTATAAGTCCCGGCCATGTACATTATTTTACAATAGCGTTGCGAAAGTCGTAGATATGGCTGAAATTGAAATCCAAGAATATCTCCAACTCTTCTTCCTCTGGCTGCTATCCATCATCGCCGTTAGAGCCATACTCACCAAACTCAGCCACAAGCCTCGCCGTCCACCAGGCCCACGGTCCCTCCCCATCATCGGCCACCTCCATCTCATCTCTGCCCTGCCTCACCAGTCCTTCCACGCGTTCTCCAAGCGCTACGGCCCCGCCGTGCAAGTCTTCCTCGGCTCCGTCCCTGCCGTCGTCGTTTCGTGCCCGGAACTCGCGAAGGAGTTCCTAAAAACGCACGAGCCCAGCTTCTCGAACCGGTTCGTGAGTGCAGCGGTTCACCACCTGTCCTATGGGTCCAAGGGGTTCCTCTTCGCGCCCTACGGAAGCTACTGGAGGTTCTTGAAGAAGATTTGCATATCGGAGCTTCTCGGTGGCCGCACCCTTGACCAGTTCCGGCACCTGAGGGAGCAAGAGACTTTGAGGTATGTAATGATTATTTAATTTGCTTCATAGGACATCCTTAATTAGTCATACATACATCCGGGTATAATTTGCACAGTGAATTGAAAGAAGTATAAGATTAACTTCATAATAGAAAGTGAGGGAAAGAAATGATAGATCTTAAGTCTAAATTATATTATTAACAAAAATTAATAAATTAATAATTAATATTAATTAATAAAAATTAAAGAAATAATTGAAATCAAACTTAGTCTCTAGAAGTAAAATTTTTTGAATTTGATCTCATGAATAGAAAAAATATAATTTGAAGGAAAAATCATTTAAAAGTGACTAGCTAGTCATTAAATAAATTAGGCATTATTGGATAATTCCCATCATCAACATGGTTACTGTTATAAAAAAAGAGTCATAATCTATGGTAGATATGAATCATATATATGATGAATACTCATACATATATATATATATATACTCCACCAATATATATTATATCTTAGCTTTTAAAAATAATTACAAAATTTTTATTTGTTTTATTTCTTAGTTTTTTTTTTGGCTTGATTAGGACATGAGTATTATTTTCTATACATAAAACACTACTTATACTGTACAAGATACTTCTTTATCATGAAACATGAATCTTAGAAAATATAAATGCTTGGATACAAAAGTACATCCCCATGCCAGGAAGAATATTATAATAAATTTCAAAAAATATTAACTAAATGATTAATCAAATTTAATTAAATGTTTCACTAGACTTTACTAACCTAATTACTCCACTAAAATATACTAATATAATTGCTCCATTTTCTAACTAAACAAGGTTTCTGCGCGTGTTGAGGGCGAAAGGGGAGGCGCGTGAGGCCGTGGATGTTAGTGGGGAGTTGATGACTTTGACCAACAGTGTAATATCGAGGATGGTTTTGAGTCGAACATGTTGCGAGAGCGACGGTGACGTGGAGGACGTGAGGAAGATGGTGGAAGACACTGCTGAGCTGGCGGGGAAGTTCAACGTAGCGGATTTTGTATGGTTGTGTAAGGGGTTGGATTTGCAAGGGATGAAGAAGAGGCTTGTGGGTATTTTGGAGAGGTTTGATGGCATGATTGAGAGGGTGATAAGGGAGCATGAGGAGGAGAGGGAGAGAAGGAAGGAAAGAGGGGAAGGGGAAAAGATTAGGGATTTGCTTGATATTTTGTTGGATATTCATCAAGATGAAAGCAGGGAGATGAAGTTATCTAGAGAGAATGTCAAGGCTTTCATCTTGGTAAGCAACTCTATTTTGACTTGAATTAAACTCTATTTATAATTATGCAACATATTTTTTTATCTTCAAAAATGATTTTAGGCCACTCCACCTATATAATGTGATAGAAAGAGATTTTATTCCTTCTATTTTCGAATCAATAAAATCAGTTCTTCAACCTTTTCAAAAATATGGATTTTTCTATTCGTCCCTCCAATGTGTTTTTGTCACCAATGTATGAAATTAGTGGAAGACTAAAATAATACATTTAAAAAATTGGAGAACTAATTTTATTGGTTAAAATTAAATTAAATTAAAAAATGTTAGTAACACATTTTATTATTGATTAAAATTTATTGAAATGCACAAATTTTTATAAATCTCATTTTTTATTTAATGACTCTTTCTTGATTTTATAATTTTTAATAAGTTTCAATTAATAAGAGAATATCCATTATAGCATCTTTAGTGTTAGATTTCAAATTGGAATCTTCGATTACTTTTTGGTAGATCCCATAATGTTACTAGGATTAAAGATCTCTCAAGATTTCTTCCATTTCTTTCTTTAATGGTAGATCTCATTTTAAGATCTTAGGGAGAGAAAAAAAAGAAAATTTATTCTTTTTTGGACAATGTTATCTTGAGTAAGGATCTTGAGCTTAAGATCTGATGTTCACTAGATCTCCTAATAAAGGAGTTGAAGAGATCTCCAACATGAAAGATGAGTTCTTGTAGAAGATCTCTTAAGATTTGCACATTGTTTAAAAAAGAATAAATTTTTTTTTTCTCTCTCCCTAAGACCTCAAAATCAGATCTATTATTAAAGAAAAAAATAGAAGAGATATTGAAAGATCTTTAATTCTAGTGACAATATAGAATCTATCAAAAAGTAGTCTAATATCTTAATTTGAGATCTACCATTAAACATGTTCTTAGAAAGTATATGTTAGGAAGAATGTATTAGGAAGTGTTTTATTAGCACTCAATTAAAATTAAAATTGACAAAAATACATAGATTAAAAAACACCTTATTTCCTATTTATTTTGTTCAACATCGACTTGTTTGTGTGCTTGTATTCTCTACCCATAAACCTGTTGGGTATTGTTTTGGATGCTTTGCATCAGTTCGTATAAATTCATAGGTAGTGTGCATGCATGCATGTGACTCTGTAATATAATTTTTAATTTTACTTTTCAATGATTATTTTACCCAAATTATTATTATTAGTTTCTTAAGATCTAGAATTAATTGTTAAAACTAGACTTGGACTATATATATGTTATATGCAAGCAAGACTTGTGTTGTTTCTATTGTATTTTATTCATTACAGCTGGATAATATTATTATCTAGATACAATTATTTGATCTCTTAGCTTTCTTTAACGTGCATGAAACGTTTTGTTTAATTGCCCATTGTCTCCCTTCCCTTCATTAACTTTCTCAATGGTGCACCAACATATATATATATATATATATATATATATATATATATTAAGGATTACACAAGCTAGTGGGTCCCTTTCTCTCTGTATATAGACAAATTATTTTATGCCAGCAGCCATGACCGAGGCCGTAGGAAATGGAGGAGCACCCAATAACTTGTTTTTCTTAAAAGTAACCTAACTTGTAGGGATTATTAATAATTTTAAAACGGTAAAATAAGTTGAAAAATGATACTTGTAAAATTACTTGTATAACATAATATACAATAAAAAAAGTGAAAGTGATAAAAGGGAAACTTGTTGTATGATATTATATAAATTTTTATATAACTTGTTGTATGTGTATCATATTTTATATGTTGATTATATATATATATATATATATATAATATTTTTATATTGTTATTCAATTATAAATTATTTGTAATTTTTATCCAAAAAGTTAAATTGATTGATCAGTGTACCTATGTTATTGTAAACCCTATAATATAAGCTAAGTTTAATTCTTATGTATAAAACAATGATTGATATGATTCTTCTTGATTTACGCTACTATGCATGACCTAAAAACATGCATGGTATTATTTGCATGCAGGACATATATATGGCAGGAACCGACACATCAGCTATAACCATGGAGTGGGCCCTAGCAGAGTTAATCAACAACCCTCATGTGATGGAGAAAGCAAGACAAGAGATAGATTCAGTGACAGGAAACAAAAGGCTAATACAAGAGTCAGATCTTCCCAACCTTCCATACCTGCAAGCCATTGTCAAAGAAACACTAAGGATTCACCCTACAGCGCCAATGCTAGGGAGAGAATCATCAGAAAGCTGCAATGTATGTGGCTATGACATTCCAGCAAAGTCCTTAGTGTTTGTTAATCTGTGGTCTATGGGAAGGGACCCTAAAATTTGGGAGGACCCTCTTGAGTTCAGGCCAGAGAGGTTTATGAATAATAATGGACAGAAACAAATTGATGTGAGGGGACAGAATTTCCAACTATTGCCATTTGGGACTGGGAGAAGGTTGTGCCCTGGTGCATCACTTGCACTTCAGACTGTGCCTACTAATATTGCTGCTATGATTCAATGCTTTGAATTTAGGGTTGATGGGACTGTTAGCATGGAAGAGAAACCAGCCATGACACTTCCTAGGGCACATCCTTTGATTTGTGTCCCTGTGCCACGCTTGAACCTTCCCTTCTAGTGTATAGTTTGAGCAAATTAATGGTAGGATGCGTTTATTGTATAATAATATGTCCTCTATCTCAACACCAAGAGTCCAATAGAGCAGCTTTCACTTTTTCTTTAGAAAAAGAAATTGAAGGTGATCACATTTTTAATTACAAAGACGAAAACTTATTGTTTGGGTTAATAAATAATGAAATGCCGTCTTCATTTTGATATACAGAAAATAATCATTCTCTTAAATAATTCTCTCTGTATGCTCATCTTTGTATAGGAAAATAAAAAGTAGGTTTAATTAATTTTTTTATATAGTTTTTTTTATAAATTTTTTAATATACTTCTTAATATATTTACACTAACTTTTCGCTTTAATCATATACTTAGTCTTATGTCTCCATTTTGTGATGGTTTTACACTTTTAGAAATCTAAGAACATAGACTAATATATATATATATATATATATATATATATATATATATGTGTGTGTGTGTGTGTGTATAGAGTTTTGTATAACAACTAGAACAAAAATTCGGTGTGATATATATAAGAAAAATTAAATGATCTAATCACTCTTATATACAATAGAAGTTATTAGATCAAATACGAAAAAAATTAAGATCATAAATACCTCTCGCTATTGTTATTCTTGTTTGCTCCAAAGATGAATTGAAGTTGTCCGTGAGTCATGTAATATGTAAACATTCTCAAGATCTTTGTGACTTGTATTCTAATAGTGCTTGTCTAGTGTTGATAGAGATTGTCACTTGTTGTTCTTGTACAAGAATAATTTGGTATAGTGAAAACTCTAACCTAGTGTTGGTTGGAAGACACTAGATGTAGCCTCCATGTTTGTGAGGTGAACCAATATAAATTGTTGTGTGATTGTTTCTTTATCTGTATATCTTTCATTACTATTGTTTGGAAATCAATATACAATCAATAGGAGATATTTCTACCATTACATGCATTTCAAGGTGATATTAGATTGAAACAAAAATCTGTTTTTGATCAAGGGTGATTGAGTGATATGATCCAAGTTTTAAATTCCATAAATTGTTTTCAAGAAAAGTTTTTAAAGGTGGTCTTAACCAATTCACCCCCCCTCTTGGTTAATTGAAGTGTGTTCATAGTATTTTCAATTGGTATCAGAGTTGGTTCTTGAGATTTATTCAAGATCACTATTTTTTTATAAAAAGACATGAACACCACTTAGATTAATTTCAAAGAGGGTGCCTCCCTAAATCGTCCACCGATGTTTGAGGGAGAGCATTTTAGCTTTTGAAAAAATCGTATGAAGATTTTCATACAATCTAATGACATGGGTGCATAAAATGCAATAGAAAAGGGTCCCTTGGTCCCTATGAAAACTATTGATGGTAAATTGATTCCCAAAGATTGGAATGAAATGTCATATGCTAAAAAAGAATAGTGCAATATGATTTTAAGGCTAAAAATATGATCACCTCTGCATTTTCTTCTGATGAGTTTTTCATAACTGTTAAGTGTACAAGTGCTAAAGAAATGTGAGATTTATTAGAGGTTACTCATGAAGGTACAGAGGATGTACGAAGATCAAGGAAACATGTTTTGATTCATGAGTATGAGA
Source organism: Glycine tomentella (assembly GCA_007407185.1). Classification (NCBI taxonomy): domain Eukaryota; kingdom Viridiplantae; phylum Streptophyta; class Magnoliopsida; order Fabales; family Fabaceae; genus Glycine; species Glycine tomentella. The sequence goes on from PYAF01000247.1 coordinate 128,097, forward strand.
TGTTTGTGATGAAGTCCATAGAAACCATATCTTAGATGCAAACAAGGTTTACTCACATAGTAAATCATCTTCTTGGTCTTGGGAAGACCTTTGATGTTGAAGAGTTAAACATCAAAATTCTGAAATGTCTTAAAAGATCATGACAACCTAAAGTGACAGCTATCAAAGAATTAAAAGACCTCTCCAAAACGTCAATGGCTGCACTTTTCGGTAAGTTACTTGAATATGAGCTAGAAATGTCTCAATTAACACATTCTGAGAATGCAGATAAAAAACAAAAGAGTATAGCTTTAAAAGTTGCATCATCAAGTGTGGAGAAACAAGAACATTCAAGTGATGAAGATGATGAAAACCTGAACCTAATAGTCAAGAAGTTCAGCAAGTTTATGAAGAGAAACAAAAACAGAAAGCTATCAAAGTTCAACAGCAAAAAGGACAACAACAACAACAAATCCACCAACTTCACATGTTTTGAATGTGGTAAACCTGGCCACATCAAATATGATTGTCCTATTTTTATAAAGAAGCAACAAGGTGAAAGAAGGAGTAGAAAAGAGACTAAGCCAAAGAAAACATATATTGCTTGGGAAGATAATGAATCAACAACATCCGGATCAGATAGTGAGAATGAAGAAGAGGCAAATGTTTGTCTCACATCAACTCTAAGTGATGATGAAGAGTTCTCTAGTGCTGAATCTGAGGTAAATTCTGAATACAATCAAATTGTTGATGCATTTCATGATATGCATAGTGAGACTCAAAGTTACCAAAATCAAATAATAAGCTTAAAGGAGATTTAAGATGACACATTATCAAACTTGCAGAAATGCAAAGTGAAATTTGTAAATTGAAAGAAGAGAATGAAAAACTTCTTTCAAATTACAAGGCTAATGGGTGCACATGTTCGTCTTCCTCCTCTAAGATTGAAAAATGTAAATTGTTACAAGAAGAGTTTGATGATTTCAAAAGATGTCCAGGAGAAAAGTACATGTTAATACTTTCTGAAAATAGCTACTTGATTGATCTTTTGAAAAAGTTCTATAGAGGAAAATGCAACTTAGCTGAAATACTAAGTGTGCAAAAATATGACGGTGATACTTCTAGATTGGGTTATAGACAAGGTTCAAAACGTTTTGGAAAAACTGTATTTGTACCACAAAAATAGAAGAATCAAAGGAGTTTTTATAATTCAAAATTTAATCAAAATGCTCACTTTGGAAAATCATCAAAAGCTCTGACTTGTAACTATTGCAAGAGAGAGCATACATCTTATAAGTGTTTTGCTAGAAAGTATTATGTACCAAATGGTGAATGCATTTGGGTGCCAAAGAAAAAGAAAATAGCTAACCCCTATGGACCCAACCTCAATTGGATACCTTTCTTTGCCAGTTGATTTGAATTTTGCAGGTGTGTCTTAGACACATGTCAAACTAAAGGATGAAGGATTTGTCACTTATGGTGATAATAACAAAGGAAAAATAATTGGAGAAGGCAACATAGGAAACAACATTAGAACCATGATCAGAAATGTTCTATATGCTGAAGGATTAAAGCATAACCTCCTAAGCATAAGTCAATTATGTGATAAAGGATTCAATGTCTCCTTCAACAATAATTGTTGTTTGATACGTGATAGTCAAAATGGTGAGATTTTGCAGGATGCAAATTGGATAGAAAAAACACTAGTGGAACATGTCACTTATTGGGAAGCTCACTGATTTCTTGGCATTGCAAGAAACAATCATGTGTAGCCCTTTCCACTGCTGAAGCTGAATACATTTATGCTGGAAGCTGTTGTGCACAAAGTCTATGGTTGAAGCAACAACTACAAAACTTTAGTGTTGAGCTACAGGAAATTCCTTTGTTGTGTGACAACACAAGTGCTATCAAAATTTCCAAAAATCCTATTATGCACTCAAGGATCAAACACATTGAGATCAGACATCACTTTATCAGAGATCACATTCAAAAGAGTAATATCAAAATTGAGTTTGTTGAAACTGAAAATCAATTAGCTGATATTTTTACCAAACCCTTAGCAAGAGATAGATTTTATTCACTTAGAAACATGCTAGGAATTCTAGATGAATCTAATGTGTGTTAGCATGTTGTTTATGTGATTATCTACATGAAAATGAACTATATAGTTGTCATTCATTTCAAATGCAATCAATTTGAAAAATGTTGCATATTTACTGTTCATTCTGATAAATTCTCTGTAATAATCGATTAAGTCACAGGATAATCGATTAAATTGGCTATAAAAGTTGTTAAGATTGAATTTTGAGCTTATGTAATCGATTACATAACTAAGATAATTGATTATTCTTCATTTCAAATATTTTTTAAAATTAACGTTCACTGGAATAATCGATTACATCATCGAATTAATTGATTACACAAGTTGAAAAATCTTCTGAAAAATCACTTTTCTCTGGAATAATCGATTACCACAGTTCATAATCGATTACACTCCATCTTCCTGAAATGGAACTTTCATTGGTTTAATCGATTACACCTCGGGTTAATTGATTATAACCTTATGCGAAACCTGTTTTGCTTACGAAATAATCGATTACTTAAGCTCGTAATCGATTATTCATGGAGTTACTACAAAATCTTAAAGATTTGTTTTGTGATTTGTAACTGCCCAACTGCCTCCTAATTCAAAAATTTGAATTTTCTGAGCCTTTGTTAGTGGGTAAATTCGAAATGACAATTATACTTTCAAGTTTCAAACATTGGAGCCCAAAATCATCTATATATACAACCTTGATCTTGAGACAAATCGCACCATTATATTCTTACAACTAGTCGTACTGTATCTCTCTGCTTCTCTTCTAAAGAGTCTAGTTTCTGTGCTTCTTATTTTTCTAATCCTTATATTCACCATGTCTGCTCCCAAAAGATCAAAAACCTCTAAGAGGAAGGCTGTTGAAACTTACAACCCTGTAGTGAGTAGGTGATTGAGCATTTTTAGTTAAACACTTTTCTATTCTTCTTATAGCTTATTTGATTTCTCTTTGACTTTTATTTTCTCATTCTAATTCAGTTATTGTCTTAGGCAAGCAAGTGGGCTTAATTGCTACTTGTTGCTTATTTTCGGATTTTATGCTCACTTGACCTATCTTCTTTTTGCAGGACCTACAGAGCTCTACAAAACTTTGAATGGAGCATATGAGGAGTCCTTGGAAAGATAAGAAAAATATCTACAACTTTGTCAGATATAAGCCAAGGCCAATTCTGTCATTTGGAGGGTCATTTTCGGCTTGGAAGTTAGAAATACTGCACTTGAATTTTGGGCTGCGAGTTGGATTTTTATTGGTGTAATTAGAATATTTAATAAGTTTAGATGGGCTTACTCATGGCCCATTCTTTCCTTCTGACTTAGTCACTATATACTAGTGCAATTAGTTAGTGAAAAAATTACATTACATTTTAGCAAAAACAGAATTTACATTTCTTTTTTTAAAGTTTTCATAATCAAAAGTCTTTCTCTTATTTTCTCTCAAATGTTCTTCATTGTTCTTCCCTGTTCTTCATTTTCGTTTTCTGTTCTTCCATTTTTGTACACCAATTTCGTGGGGCTTTCATTGATGATGATCATGGAAGGCTAAATAATCAATCAATCCAAGGATCCAGTCCAAGCAAATGGGAATTTGAGTTCTGGTTTAGTATTTTGAATTCTGTGTGAATGTCACTTTCTTCTTCAATCTTCTATTCAATTTTCATGATTATGAATGTGTTTAGGATTGAAAATGGATTAGGTTATGGATTCATTTCCTAATTTCAAATTTTAATCACAGATTAGTTGAATGATATTTCAATTAGGTTTGTGATTTCAATTAAGTTAGGAGTTAATTCAAGTGAACTGCTTCTAATGAAATTAAATGAACTTTCATAACATAATCATTATCTGAGAACTATGATAATTACCATTGTTTGGTTTGGTGAATTGGATTGATGCTGTTTAATCTGTTTTACATTACCTCTTGTCAATTTGCATTAGTTTATACGTTTTCTGCAAATTTTACTTATCGCATGCAAACTGTTTGACAAAAATCCCCTATTGCTTATTAGTGAATTGAAGTTGGAACCATATTGATAGTGTCTCTGAGTCAACCTAGGTTAATCCTGTGCTACAGAATTAGCATAGTTTAATTGTTTTGAAACTTCCAACCCTGTAGTGAGTAGGTTAGATCATTGGTTCCCAGCTGAGCGTGATAAGATTAACTACCTACAATTTAATGCTACCAAGCTTATCTACCCTCCCAAACACCTTGACCTTTCTTGGTTCACCAAAGAAGGTTTTCAATTCCCTACTTTGATTGAAGCTCAGGGATTGTAGAAATTTGTTGAAATGAAGGGAACCTTTTACCCTGAACTTGTGAAGGTGTTTTACACCTGTGCTAAAGCCTCCATGGATGGGACTATCCTATCTCAAGTTAATGGGGTGGTCGTGGAAATCACTCCTGAGGTCTGGCAAGAAGTTGCTGGCATTTCCTTTGTTGGTGAAAGGAAATTTGAGGAACAGGCTGAGGGTTACAACAAAGTTGAAACCTATAGAGGTATGCTGCTTGATCCTCAAGTTAGACTGAAATTGAGGCTGATTATTGGTCCAATGACTCATGAGGACAGACTTCTTCACTATATAATTGCCTACATTCTGACCTCAAGGTCCCCCAATCATGCACAAGCCACAGATGATGACATACAAATTATGTATGGCATGAAAAACTCCATTCAGGTGAACTAGATCCTCATCCTTGAGGAAACCATCTTGAAATCTAAGAGATTGGTGAACTATCCTTTTCCATATGTTGTTATTGTGTCTAGATTCATTGATTATGTCAACATAGATGTCTCCAATGAGGTGGTTGACAACACTAATTCCAGCAACAGTCTCATCAAGGAGAAGCACCTCAACAAGCTTGGAATGCTGAAGACTCCTTATGGATGACAGATGGCTGGATAACAAGTGCCTCCTACTGGTGCTGAAGATGAAGGAGATGAGGAAGAAGAAGCTGAAGCTGAAGGCCCTGCTCAACCATCCTACAGCCCCTTTGAATCTTTAATGATTCAGAAGATGGATGCTTTATTGTCTTTGCACCATGAGCACAGGCTGAGACAAATTAATCTATGGAAGAGATGAAATCTAGATTAAAGAACATAGAAGCTAGGCTTGTTATTGATGATGTTGACAAACTGGTTTAAATTGCTTATGTTCTTTATGCTTTCTTCCTATTTATGAGTATGTTATGCTTTGCTTAATACTTGTTATTTTCAACCTCAATGTATTGCATCATCTTTCCTTTAATATAAGTTATGTTTTCTCCTCTTTACATTTTCTCTCTGTCCATTATTTTTATCTTTGATAAGCCAAATAGGGGAGAAATAACTATAATGAGATAAATGAGATAGGGGGAGATAAATAAGACATATTTTTTTAATAGGAAATATTTTGTGATAATGATGTGCCCTAGTTGTTTGCTTTGTATACTTATGAGAAATTATACAAGTCAGGGGGAGCAAATTTAAAGCATTTGATACTTAACACCTACTTAACACTTGTTCTTGCAAAAGCTTATTCAAATTTCAGGATATCAAGAATTATTCCTCTGTCATTCATCCCTCAAGAGTAATCAAACTTTAAACAATTGGACAGTTGATATTTGGCATGCTCAAAACCAAATAGGGGGAGATTGTTGGATATAGGGGAAGTTGCAAGAAGAATCAAAAGCAAGAATGAACAAGAAGCTTGATGATTAGCTTAAAGTTATTTTTGCTTTATCATGCCCAATCAAGCATGAAGACATGTGCAATGTGTAACACCCCAAAAATTCAAGAACTACAGTTAAATATTAAAGCAAGTCTTAGACAAATTGATAGTCTGTATTTGAGTTATTTGGGGGAAATGTTCAAGGGAAAAGACCATATTACCCTTTCCGTAAATCAGAAATGACAAAAATGCTCTTGAGGTCAAAATGACAAAAATGCCCCTGGATATTTTGAAAATTACAAAACTGCCCTTGGATATTTTGGAAGGATATTTTAGAAGGGGAATTTACACAAATGCCCTTAAATATTTTAGAAAGGACAAGAACACCCTTAGATATTTTGAATAAATATTTTTATGATAAAAATAAAGAATACTCTTAGATAACAGACTATTGAAATAGTTTGTGACAGAAAGCCATAAGTGAAATAAGACTTTCTTAAGCATCAAATGGTATAAAAAGAAGAAGACTTTTGTTCCCATCCCTAGGTGTATAGAGTAAGTGAAGATGTCAAGTTATGGGAAGATTGTTTGAATTGCGTGCAATGGAGTGATTCTGAATTTAACCCAAAAACCTATTTTAGTAAAATCATCATTATAGATTGGTTAACCGTTGGATCTTCCTCAAATTTTAAATCAAGCTTTCCTCAAAATTTAACTCAAACTTTTGACCGTTGGGATTGTCCAAATAATATCTGGAACATGAGAAATTAATTTTTCACTAAGACATAAAATTCTAGAAAATGGGCTGCTCGCCCAGGCGAGTGGAACAGGCAATTTTTGGTCGCCTGGGCGGGTGAAGGCGGTGCTGAGCATGTATATAAAGCTCCCAAGGCACGAAAATGGAGGAATCAAGCCTCCCAACAGCCCCAAAGCTTCCCTAACCTCCTCCATCACCCTTCCACTTTCAAAGAACAAAAACCCTAGCATTCTGAAGCCTCACGGGAGATCTAGGAGCTTTTAGGAAGAAGTTTATCAAGCTTTTAGGAGGAAAGCTGTCCAAAAGCTTAAGGAAAGCAAGGTATGGGGGAGTTTATGATAGCTTAGTTTGAATATTATCCCTTGCTTCATTTGATTAAGACTTGTATTCTAAGTGTTTGATGAAATGCCTCAAAGAATAAAGATTGCTAGAAACTTGACCACTTGGATAAATAACTTGGTTTTAGGTTAAAGAATGATTGATGTATAAATGATTAGAGCTTAACTTAATGAATGAATGAAACATAGGTATTTTAGAAGAAAAACAATTGGCTAATGAAATATTCTACTAAAATTAAAGTTGTTTAGGTTCTACCAAAGTTTGTAGGTTTCATTAAAAAGTGTTTTGTAAACTCTTGAATATGTCTATTTTATGCTAGAATGATGCTTATTATATGAGACTTTATAAGGATTAATACGGAATAAAGTTGAAGTATAACTTTCTTTAAAGAATTCTATGATTTAAGCTTGCACACCATGTGTTTGATAATATGTCACAATGAACAAAATATGTTTAAAGAATGTTTGGATTGGATCCTTGTGGTTGAATTTGAATTATATTCGTGTGGTTGGTTGCTTTAACAAAAGTATGTACTATTCCATGTGTTGTAAAGCTGAAATACATAAAGCTTATGAATTGTTGTGTGATTCTATACACTTTGATAAGACTAACATGTTGTTTGGCAGGTGATGGATTTCTATAAATAGCCAACGAAAATGGAGAGAAATGCATGTTGTTGGCTTCAATCTTGCTTCCTTTGCTTGTTCTTGAGCTTAGGAACTTAAATAGTAGTATTAGGTAGGTTAGGAAAGTGAGAGAAGTGAGGATTAGTGTGGAGACTCTGCCAAAAAGAAGCGATGATGGGGCCCTTCTTCAATTCTTCTCTTGAGGAAATTCTCTCCATGCTTGGCTAGCTTCTTTAAGGATTGGATGTAATCTTCATATCCCTATGTCTCTCTTTTAATATTTATTTACGCATTAATCGTTTCTATTCCTTGTTGGTAATTTCATTCTGTCTGTAATGCTTGATTCTACTTGATCACTAGTTTCGTGAATTTAACTCTAAGTGAGATTGGAAAGTAATCTTAGGGTTTGAACCGAATGATTTTACTCATTACGTTACGTTGCTAGGAATAGGGCATAACGTTTTGATTGCATAAAACACGCTATTATAATTCTTAATGCTGGGGTATTTACTTCATATGCGAGGGATCGATATTCAGTAGATATCCTTAGAACTCGAATGCGAGGGATCGATTCAGGGTAAAATAGTGTGCATCAATAAAGATAGAAATTGATTTATGCATGGTAATATTAATTGGATATAAAAGGATAAGAATGGTGAAATCCAATCCCACTTTCTCATAGATATATTTCCTTTACTAAAAGTTTAGTAATTTTGCATTACTTTCACAACTAAATGAAATGCCGCTCAACCTACTTGTACATAACTATTGAAGTATTTAATTCTATTTGGATTAGCTGAGTAAGCTCAAGTCCCTGTGGAGACGATCTTATAAATTTGTAACTTACAACGACAAATCGGTGCGCTTGCCGAAAATACGTAACATTCATGCATGATGGATCACAGGTAGTGTTTTGCTTGAATCATTCTTTTTAGATTTTCTAAGAGTTTTGTTTTGTTGTGTTGTAACATTTCAAATTGATTCCTTGTAAAGCATTCTAGAGAAAGGTTCTCTAGGTTTGAAGATTTGAGTAGGTTTCTCGAGATCTTTGTGACTTGTATTCTAATAGTGTTTTAGAATTCAGGATCTTTGTCTAATGTTGATAGAGATTGTCATTTGCTCTGCTTATACAAGAATAATTTGATATAGTGAAAACTCTAACCTAGTGTTGGTTGGAAGACACTGGATGTAGCCTCCATGTTTGTGAGGTGAACCAGTATAAATTGTTGTGATTGTTTCTTTATCTGTATATCTTTCATTACTATTGTTTGGAAATCAATAAGAGATATTTATGTCATTACATGCATATCAAGGTGATATTAGATTGAAAGAAAAATATGTTTTTGATCAAGGGTGATTGAGTAATACGATCCAATTTTTAAATTCTGCAAATTGTTTTCAAGAAAAGTTTTTAAAGGTGGTCTTAACCAATTCACCCCTTCCCCCCCCCCCCCTCTTGGTTAATTGAAGTGTGTTCATAGTATTTTCAACTTGTTGTTCAATTGGTTGATCAATAAATTTCTCTTGCTACTCATGAACAACTTGATGTACTAGATTATTAGCAGGTTGTAGATCTTGAATGATAGGTTGCACAACACCCGGTTGAGCTGGAAGGGTATTGTTAATAACAACCAATCTAAGATTTGAAGTGGATGCATGGTTGAGTAACTGAATAATCTTTATCAAAAACAATCTCTTGATTGATCGCTCCCACTAATCAAGTCATTCTTAATAAATTCAGCATTTCTTGATTCCACAATCCTTGTATTGTGAAATGGACAGTAAAATCTGTATCCCTTAGACCTTTCAACATATCCAATGAAGTATTCACTAATGGTCCTTGGGCCAAGCTTCTTTTCTTGTGGGTTACATATTCTCACTTCAAATGGGCATTCCCAAACGCGTACATCCAACTCTTAAAAAACTCAAATAGTGTCTTTGGGACAGCCTTAGTTGGAATTCGGTTCAATATGTACATTGCCATCTTTAGTGCTTAAGTCCACAATGACTTAGGAAGCTTGGAACTACTAAGCATACTTCGCACCATGTCCATTAAGGTTTGGTTTCTTTTTTTTTGCCACACCATTCTGATTAGGAGAACTAGACATAGTATACTGGACAACAATCTTATGTTCTTGAAGAAACTTCGCAAATAGACCAAGTGCTTGTCCATTCTCCTTGTATCTACCATACTATTCACCACCTCTATTGGATTTCACGATCTTAATTTGCTTTCCACATTGTTTCTCCACTTCAGCCTTAAAAACTTTAAAGGCATCTAAAGTTTCATCTTTAGATTGAAGTAAGTAGATATATATATATATATATATATATATATATATTGTAAAAAATCGTCTATGAAGATGATAAAGTATTTCAAACTACTTGCGTCCATGTCTGGACAACAAATAATTGTATGTATGATTTCTAATAGATTTGAGCTCCTCTTTGCAACCTTCTTAGACTTGTTAGTTTGCTTACCCTTAATGCAATCTTTACAAGTATCAAAATCAGCAAAATCCAAAGCACTAAGTATCCTTTCATTTACCAATCTCTTAATTATCTCGATAGAGATGTGTCCTAATCTTAGGTGCCATAACATAGAGGAATCTTCATTCATAACACATCATTTTGTGCCAAAATTAACATGCATAGCATCATAAGTGGTATCATTTTGCAAATTAATATAGAAAAGACCATATTGCAAATCAATCCACCATGTGTTAAAATTAATCTATTAGATTCATAACAAACTAAAAAGGCAGGCATACCTTTCTTTTCCAAACCATAGCTTGAACTTAGGACAATCTTTCTTCATGTGCCTCTTCTTTTTATAGAAGAAACACTTGGATTCTTTCTTAATTCCGGCTTGAGGTGGTATTTTACCACTTCCCTTGTTCTTATGGTCTTTCTTATTATCCTTCCTTTCAGTCATCATAAGAGAACTCTCGCTTTGTTTCAATTGCAACCTCCCCTCTTCTTGAACACATATGATCATGAGTTCATTAATAGACCATTTGTCTTTATGTGTGTTGTCGGATATTTTAAAGGGACCATATGGTGCTAGAAGAGTATTTAGAATAAAATGCACCAGAAAGGAGTCAAACATGTCCACTTCTAGAGTTTTAAGTTGATCTGCAATGTCCCTCATATGCATGATGTGCTCACGCACACCCCTCAAAGTATTGAGTTTCATGGAAGAAAATTTCATTATTAAGGTACTAGCCAATGTCTTCCCTGAAGTCTCAAATTGTTCCTCAATGGACTTCAGGAGCACTCTGACATTGTCATACTATTCAACTAAGCCCTTAATACCAGCGTATATTTTAGTCTTAATGAATACCATACAGAATTGGTTGGATCTTTCCCATTTTTCATATAGATCCATCTCCTCTAGTTCACCATTCTTTGTAATTCTTGGTGGCTCAGTTTTCCTGATAGCATAATCAATGTCCATATACATTAACATCAGCACAATCATTTCCTTCCAGATAGAAAAATAATCTTCTCTCAATTTTGGGACATCAATTGTATTAATAGATTGTATAGTTGCAAAATAAAAATTCAACATATATGCTTATCATTAAAATTTGAGACAAAAAATAATGTATCATGCTTTACCAATGTAAGTCATGCTTATAAAATTATGAATTTAGCGACATAAATTTTTTTTGTGGGCTTAAATTTTAATTCAACTAAATTCACATAAAAATTATGATAAAACTATCAAGTTATATTCTTGATCCCTGTGGGCAAATCAAAATAATATAATTTAATATTTTATCCTAATTAATCATACAAAATTATAATAGAAATTTCTGTGGAATAATATCTACTATATTATATATGATTAATTATTATTAATATCATCTATCTTATGTGATGTAAATGCTCTTAATATATAACATAAATAATTAAAATTGTTGTGGCTAAGTTTTAATTAATTAAATTACATAGACCACTAACATTATCTTTATATTATTGCATCAAGCTCCAAGTAATAATGTCAAATAATCAAATATCACGAAATAGTAACTTGAAA
>PYAF01000247.1:139679-165043 GCA_007407185.1 Glycine tomentella
TCAAATAATTAAATATCACGAAATAGTAACTTGAAAAGTGTAACAATTAATTACAATATTATGTCTAATTCCTTATATGATCTTTAAACAACTTAATATATAATTTTAATCAAATTATAGATATTGTGACTAATCCATAATTAACTAAAATTATAAAGATCAGTTAGACATAAAACTTAATCATATGAGAATAAATCATATTATGCACTTCAAGATCAAGATATAATATAATGATGAATAAAATTCTCATATACAATTGTATAATTGAAACATAATATTCTGCATTTGATTTAATATATATATATGCATAGAATAAACTTTTCCAGAATATATTCATGCATAAAAGAAATCAAAACTTTATAAAATGCAAAAATAAATAGAAATGCATAAGCATATAATAGATAAAAAAAACGAGTAACTATCAAATAATCTTAAATAGCTCAGTGGTTTGTGTGAGTTTTACTAAAAGGATGGATGTGGGTTCAAGACCTAGCAAGAGATCCTTGACCATGGTGCACATCTCTTTTTATAACAAAAAGAAACCAACATTTTGCCACACCATGAGAAAGTCACCCAACATAGGTGAGGGTGGATCACCTTATGTGATTTTGACTTATGGTCAACTGGTTTCCAGATTGTTAATTTGTGAATCTAACTCTAAGTTATGTCTCCAAATGGTGTTTCAAGGAGTCCAGCAATAACATCCATATACTCCGTTAGTTTCAAGAATTCAAAGATTTATCTCTTTTAATTGGAGTATGTCCTTTACTCACACATTAAGTTCAGGGATGACAAAATGGGTTGGTTTAACCTATTTTGGCCCACCCTGTCATTGACATGCCAAAAATAGGGTGGGACAGGCTGACCCACTTATGTTTAATGGGTTAAACATCTTGAGCACCCCGTCAAAAGGTGGGCTTGCGGGCTGACAGGCTAGCTTGTCCTTAAAAATAATAAAAGATGGCACATGTACATGTGGAATTTTCAATGTGAATAACTAAAGATATGTTGATTTGCTAAAATTTATAGTACTAAACAGGAAAAATATTTTTGTTTTATGTTTGATTTGAAAAAATTTAATAGGACAACATAAATTAATCAGAGTACATGATAAAAACTCAGTTTCTTATTACTCACAAAATCATGGAACAAATTTTTGTCTGAGGTACAAAGTATTCAAAAAACACACATACCTCCACTTCTAGCTTATTTTCGCTTTGCTAGTTGCAATAACCATATTGTGTTGTGTATTTCAAATTCACATTATCTATTAGTTACAACAACCTTATCATGTCATGTATTTTAAATTCATATTATCTACTAGTTGCAACAACCTTATCATATTAGTTAGCTTGCTTGTAAGTATTATGTATTTTGAATCCTCATAAAACATAATAATAACGTAAATTATATTAAGATAATTAATATTAAAAAATCTATTTAGTAAATTTTATATTATTATGCTCATGTTGTCCATTGTTAATCTAACAATGAAATGATAAACAATTATCCTGTAACTCAAGTATTTGTTATGTATTGTTCACTTTGTCCTATATTGTATTGTGTAACAAACTCAATCTAAGTTTCATTCTCCTTTTTCCAAACCGTACAAACTACACAAAATACTAATTGTCTTTAATAATAAGTCTACCAAGTAGCCAAATCACAACACAAAGTCATGACTAGTCTTTAGGATATTAAACAAAACAAAGTAATTAAACATAAATCAAACTAAAAATCTAAAATGTCATAACAAATTAAAGTATAAATCAATTATCATCTTCCATTTCAAGAACATTAGATGTAGCCTTGGAAGAACTCCCCTCCACTTTTGCATTTTTGTCACCTTCCCCCTCATCATCTACATCATATATTATATTTTTTATTAGAGCTGAAATCCTAAATTAAATTCCTTACCCTTTTTTTAGTACTCATATTATAATTATAATAACTATTTTGTTAAATAAACTAATATAGTGGGTCAATCCGTCCCACCTCTAGCCCAGCAGCAGGCTGGTGGGCCGAGAATCCCATCTCACCCCTTCCAATTTTGTCATCCCTACATGTGTGAAGGCAATGGTGTATATCCTTGCAAAATTGTGGTGTAATGGATTCTATTCATCCCTTGGAGGTCCAGAATAGGCTGTTTTTAACAGCTGCTATAGGCATTCCTTTATTCGATTGTAGCTAGTTTTTTTTTCTTCTTTCTTTTGCATAAAAATACCAAAACATTAAGGATAAATAGTCATTTTTGTCCCTAAATATATAGAGCGCTGACAAATCCGTCCCCAAAAGAGAAAAATTTTAATTTTAGTCCTCGAAAGTGAAAAAGTGCGACAAATTCATCCATATGTTAACTTCCGTCTGTTACCGTTAATGAAAGAGCTTATGTGACATATTGAGAGACGAATTTATCAGCACTCCACACATTTAGGGATGAAAATGACTATTTACATAAAATATAATTTAATCTTCATCTTTTTTCCTTTTTTTAATCGTTGCAAGCATAACATTACAATAAACGCTTAAAAATAGGAAAACAAGCATAATAATAAGCATAATATTAATTAATAAACATAATTAGTCTCTTGCTCTGAAATTTCTATTATGACAATACATCAGGTGTCAACGAATGGAAGTTAATGGATGAATAAATTTGTCGTACATTTTTTTTTACTTTCGGGGACTAAAATTTGAATTTTCATCTTTTGGGGAGGAATTTGTCAGTGTTCTACACATTCAAAGACGAAAATGAGTATTTACCCAAAGATTAATTAAAGCTAAAAAGTATTGAAAGATTAACCTACAAAAATGCACGAATCTAATGTGTCAAAATTTTGTAATTAGAGATTAACTTTTCATTTTAATTGCCTTTATCGTGTACTAAACTTGTCAATAACAAATTTGACAACTTTTGTTTAAAAATATAGTTATCAATTATTTTTCTCTTGATTTTTTTTGTTTCAGAAAATATATTTGCTATAAGGAAGGATCATAATGGATGAGTTTCTTTGAATTTATAATAAATAATTTTAAAATAAATGCTTTTTAAGAATATTTTAGTTAACAAACGGATAAAATTTGTTTCTTAATTAAAATAAGTAGATTTTTTTTATTAAGCAAAATGAGTTTATATAAATTGACTAAAAAAATAGGTACTTTTTATAACAAATAAGTTTAAATAAACAGACTCTTTGATTTAAACAAACCATTCCAATGACTAAAGTTTGGGTAGTGTACTTTTTCAATTTCTATAACCATACGAGTAATTAACAACTTTAATTCCTATGGTTATATTTGGAAAGACATTTAAAATATCATCTAATTAGTGATGTTCACGGGTACGAGTCACCCGCGAATCCGAATTGACCCAAACCTATTCGAACAATTTGGATTTAATTATGTATGTATTTGGGTCAAAATCGATCCGAATTGATCATAATTTTTAGAGTTGTTTGGTTTGACTTTAAATGCTACTAATATTGAGACTTCAAGTATTGGAACTACAAGTGTTATGACTACTAATGTTGAAACTTCTTAAGATATTACTTTCAGATACATTGTTATTTGTTTTACCTTTTTTCATATTTATTATTTCTGTCATGTTTATAATATTAATGAATCATATTATGTTCATTTGTTTTAGCAAATCTGGTTGCATCAAAGTTTATTGCAAAAAATTAGTTTGTAGGAAATAATTGTGATTCAAGCTATTATAGTAAATCTCATTGAAGAATATTTTGTTTTAATTTGTATTAGTTTATTTTAAAATATTATGTTGATGATATTAAATGAATCAATTTTACTACCTTCAACATTTGATAATATTGTGTTAATTCTATTGGATATTTGGATGAATCATGATATAAAATAGTAGTTCTAAGAAAAAAAGATCAAATTTAAATGGATAACTCGTTGGCCTGAACTAAACCAAATCATTCACGAATAGGTTTAGTTGGATTGGGTTTCAAAAAAAAAAATGAAAACCAAATCAAATCAAATCGATTAAATTTAATTGAGTTGGATCCTGAATTTAGCCAAAATCGGCCCACAAACACCCCATTCTTCTAACTTTTTTTACTAACTGAAAAACTCATTTGATTATTCGATAAACAAACTTTTTTTAGTAATTGTCCAGTAGCTTCTAGAGTTTTTTGAAACGCTACTTGAATTAGCGTTTTTTTAAAACATTCGCTTCTAACATTTTATATTTTCTTCCACTTTTATCTTTGATATATTTATTCATTTTCTCTGTTACCTTTTTTAAATAAATTGTGTTTTTATGCACTTTTCAATTACTTCATCACTAGTTTTATTGAATACTTATAATTTAATAATTTAGTTTTTCAACTTCCTGTAACCAACTAGTTTTTTAGTTTCCAACTAGCTTTTCAGCTAGTTTTGTTGAACATACGACTAGCTAAAAAACTAACTGGAAGCTGGGAAGCTCGTTGATAGTTGAAACTTGAAAAACTAGTTTATTAAATTACAAGTGTTTGGTAGGACTAGCTATTGATGTAGTTGAAAATTGTAAAATGACATACAAATAATAAAATTATAATTTATTTATAAAAGATAACAAGGAAAACAAATAAATATATTAAGGATAAAAGTAGAAGAAAATATAAAAAAAAAAAACTAAAAACTCGATGCTAGCGTATGCTAGAAACCACATAGAAACTATTTAAGCAACTTGTTTATCAAACTATTAAATGAATTTTTCAACTAATAAAAAAGTTAAAAACTAATTAAAATATTATGCTAAACATACCTAATATATCTCCATATTCATTGAATACTTATATTCCCATACTATTGCACCTTCCTCAACTGCATAGTCATGACAAAAAATTCTAATATTTTAAGCAAAATTTATATCCAATGATTAATTTAATATTAATACACTTTAATATACATATATCTCTATAATGTACTATATTATCTGCGTACTGCATAGGTTAGTTAAATTTATAAATTATATTTTAATGTGTTAATTTCTCAATTATTTATAAATACTACTATAGACGGGGGAAACGACGACGGTTCTAGAGCCCAAACGACGACGATTCTCAAACTGTCTTTGTTGCGAGTGTCGTTGTAAGTTGACACTTTCGACGACGGTTTTAAAAACCGTCTTTGTAATTTTTTTTATTTTTTATTTAATTTTTTTAAAATAGATACAAAGACGGTTCTCGCAAAAACCGTCTTTGTTTGTGCACTTTCAAAGATGGTTTTTCAGTAACCGTCTTTGTTTCCCTTCATTTTAATTTTTTTTAATTTTAAAATAAATGAAAAGAAGACGGTTTTCCGAAAATCGTCTTCGTAGGCCACCATTCAAAGACGGTTTTTACCAAAACCGTCTTTGTTTCCCTTTATTTGAAATTTTTTTATTTTAAATTAAATGAAAAGAAGACGGTTTTCCAAAACCGTCTTTGTAGGCCACCATTCAAAGACGATTTTTACCAAAACTGATTTTGTTTCCCTTCATTTTAAATTTTTTTAATTTAAAATAATTGATAAGAAGACGGTTTTCCCAAAACCGTCTTGTTATGCCACCATTCGAAGACGGTTTTTACCAAAACCGTCTTTGTTTTCCTTTATTTTAATTTTATTTAATTTAAATTAAATGAAAAGAAGACGATTTTCTGAAAACCCTCTTTGTAGGCCACCATTCAAAGACGGTTTTTACGAAAACCGTCTTTGTTTCCCTGTATTTTAATTTTTTTTTAATTGAAAAGAAAGGATAAGAAGACGGTTTTCATAAAACCGTCTTTGTAGGCCACCATTCAAAGACGGTTTTCACGAAAACCGTCTTTGTTTCCCTATTTTGTTTTTTTTTTTGAGGAATCTCTACGGAAATTGAAATTGATTTGTATTATTACTACCCAAATAAATTTAATAAAGACACCATAGTGTCACAATTTCATTCTATAATAAATAAATAAATAAATAAATAAATAAACAAATTGAAGAATCTGGCTCATCATTGAATCAACCAGAAAGAATAATAGAGATTGTTGTTGCAACATAAGTATAAGACCCTCCAATTACTGCAGGCAATCGAGTTCCAAACAGAGTTTGCAGCAATGTGTTAATTCCAGCTACAAAGAGTAGAGTTTGGATAACTTTTGCCTTTTCCTCCTACAAAAAATGGACTTTCAATTTTCTTTATTTTATATATAATTTCTGGCTAGGATAATAGTGCAACTGCAATCAAATGATCAAATAACCCTTTCAAAATTATTCCATTTGAAATTTAAAATTGTTTCTTTAATTATATTGTATTTGTTAATGATTATATTGCCACCTCCCATCTGGGGAACAAGAGCAGTGGGAATTAGCACAGTTGTACCGAGCATCACAAGATAATGTTGAAAACCAAGAAGTATGGCCTCAGCTGCATCAAAATTGCAACAGATTTCTCATCAAATTAAAGAAGAAAAAAGAAAACCATACTATATTAGTCATATTTTCAACACCATAAGCCCAGGGGAGTACCACTACTAGTAACTTAAATTTTAAAATTCAACTACTTGGCGTGATGATGTCAGAATACATCATTTAATTTATCCATAAAACCCACATTATTCAATCAAAAGTTGTTGAGTGTTGACTGCAGGCGATGTTACAAAACGCTCCAAAATTTAATAAATGAGTAATAGTTTTTTAATAAAAAAAGACAAAAAAACATATTTTTAATCAGTAAAATATTTTAAAATTATAACATCAGGAGCCACAAATAGAATTAAAAGAACTATCAAAAAGTCTATAAAGTACCCAACCCGGATTTGGAAATAACTGAGAATAGTCCAAACTTACGAATGGGAAAAACCAGAGGATTAATTTCAAATAATTTTAATAAATTGGAACTAGCCAAATACAAATAGGGCATCAAATTGGTTCCAATCAAATTAGTGCCAAAGGTTAAAAAATGAAAAAAAAAACTTTGATTGCACTTTCATAAATAAGAACCCAAGTCCCTAAGATAAACAAACAAAAAACATGATTAAATTGAAAATGAAAAATTTTGAGGCATTACTAGTGAATTCAACAACCAATAACTCTTTCCCCTGATCTCGCTTAATTTCCTCCACATGCCTTCTTAAACATTAATTAATAATCGGTTGAAGAGTAAGTTTGATTTTTCAGCAGCATATTTTTGTTCTCATCAAAGCAAAAGGAAAGATTTGTGGAAAGCCAATTTCAATAATTTGATTTAAAATAAAAAAAAAAAGACAGCAAGCGCAAACAAATATGTCAGAATCACAAAACATGCTTTTAGAAATACCATATCGGTAAAGATAACAGAAGAATCAGGTTCAAAGTAAAAGCACAGAGAAACAGAATCTATGATGAAAGAAAAAAGAGAAAAAAAAAACTCACGCCACAAAGGAGGACTCGTAATGCAGTAAGAAACATTCGGTAACTGATCCTTCAGTGGATGTGGTTGTGGCTCATCAATCTTAGGTGCTGGAGCTCCACCACCTCCTGCCATAACTCTATTTCACAGTTTCACACACTCAGCAACAAAACCGCAAGGAAATGAAGGAATCAATGAATCAAAACGAATATATGCATACCATTTGGAGGTCGAAGCAGAGGCAAGGGGATATTTGGGGTTACCTTCACGGAATTAGAGTGACGCTAGGGTACGGGAATATTTGGGATTCTCTTCAAAGAAGGAGACTCAAGGTAGGGCACGAGATAATTGGGCCTGGCTATTTTTTGGGTTTAAATTTGCTATTAAAATCAAAGATGGTTGAAGGAAAAACCGTCTTTGATTTTAGTTCCAAAAAATCACAAAAATGCCACCGGTTATAAATTAAAGCATTATGACGACGGTTTTTAACATACCCGTCTTTGTTTATAACCTTATAATTACGAAAATGTCACCGCGTAGCAAACTAAGACGGTTTCGATAGAACCGTCGTCGTATGTGCGTCGTAAAAAGCTATATTTCTAGTAGTGAAATATTATATATAAAATATCTATTAGTAGATGCAAATATAAAGTTTTCAAAAATATATTAACATGGTTATATATATATATATATATATATATATATATATATTAAGATATACATGTTCAAAATATACATTTTTCTTAAATTGAAATAGTATAAGATATATATCAATACTCATAACTATGTTAATATATTTTTGATATATTTATATATTTTAATATATACTTACTTATATACAAAATTTAAAAGTAATTGAGAAATTAATACATTAAAATAACAGTTATAGATTTAACCTCGTGTAGTGCACTGCCTTTAAAAAAAAAACTAAAAATATTACTTTTGTTTTTTATGTTATATAGTTTTTTAATTTTAATATACTAAGTTTTATAAGTCTCATTTTGAACTTTTATATTTTTTAAGGATTCCATTTTTATTTTTTTTACTAAACCTTTAAATATTTTAACAAAAAGCTGTGAAATGGTCATTAAAGTTGATTGAAATAATGATTTGGCATGTTAATTAAAATGTCGCCCTTTAAATTGTTCCATTTTTTGTTCTTTATGTTTTTAAATAGTAGAATATCCTTAATTATATTTACGAGACTAGTATGAGGTACATGATATGTAACTGTTAGAATCAAATGTACTATTTCAATGAATTAGAATAAAACTATTTCAAAAATTGAAAATACCAAAATAAAATCATTTAAAAATATAGGCAAAATGAGATAATTTAAACCGCCTCGTTAACAAATACGTCAGTTTTTTGTTAACATATTTAATGTCTCTGCTAAAAATATCAAAACAAAACTTTTGATAAAATAAAGAATTAAAATAAAAATTTTAAAACTTAATATACTAAAAAAAAATAATAAAATATAAAAGACAAAAAGTCACATTTAGAAAAGAAAAGAAAAACTTGTATAGTGGACAGGTTAATACATTAGTATTTATATTATAGAGACATGTTTATATTAAAGGACTATTTGGTGATACATTAGATTTTTCTAGAGTAGTTTGATTAAATGATATCTTATTAGATTAGTTTTAAAAGTACAACTTTTTCAAATTGATTAGATTATATTTTATAAGATTTGGTTAGACTAGTTCAAATATTCAATTTTCAAATTATGAGATCACATATGTGAAGTTTTTATAGGCGAATAAAAATTTATGGATGATAACAACACAAGGTGTGTTGCAATTGGATTAAGTGGTAGGAGACATTAAAACCCTCTAACTAGCAGAGTCACGGAAGGAAGGAATAACCCTAAATCATGAGTAAATTAAAAATTGCCATGCACATATGAAGAAAAAAAACATACTGGCGTACACAATGAATCAAGCAAAAATTTGTCATTTGTTGTCAAGAAAAACAAAAAAAATAAATAATCGAAGTTAGAGAAATTCACTAGCCACCTTTACGAATCATTTAAAGTAAAACGAATTTATAATCAAATTCTCCACATGGCCACACTCCAGCGCACTTAACAGTTAACACCCTGAGAATTAAGCAAGTGGCGATAAAATAATTATTTTCTTAATTATAGAATCTCCATTATTTGTTGAGTTTGAGTAATTTACCATCAGAGATGATGCTTTTCATTCGTGCATGACAAACTAGCCACGTCGTTTATGGTTAATAATCAAAATGACAAACGTACGCGGAAGAAAAAAAATTATTGAATGACTATTATCGAAATTATTTTCTCTTGAATCAAAATGTAGCAAGTATTTTCCTTCATCTAAAACACTAAAATACGACAACACAGAAAGTTGGACTAAAAGTCTATATATCAGGCAGGTCCATCCCTAAAAAAAATTAAATATTAATTCGTTGTCACAAATCTTCTGTGAATCAATGTCTAGAATATCTTCAGAGATAACAAAATCAGCTATGCTCTCAGTTGAATCACATGACTCGTTGTTTTGGAATGAAAGTATAAGTATATCCTTTTCTTGTATCTGAAACGTCATAATATATACACAGAGAAAGTTGGACTAAAGGTGTAGCTAGCTAGAAGACCGGTACATTCATAAAAAAACCTGAAAAAAAAAATTATTGTTAAAGATCATCAACGAATCAACGTCTGGAACATATCCAGGAATCACAAGAAATTATGCTCTCAGTTGAATAATGCGACTCGTCTTCGTTATGACTTTTGTCACAATCTTTCTTTCTCGTAAACTACCAACAAATCAAGGTTTAGAATATCTTCGGGAATCACAAATTCCTCCATGCTCGCAGTTGAATTATGCGACTCATTGCTTCTGTCACGACTTACACGATAATTCTTCTTGTCTAACAACTTGTGTAGTCTTCTTGCTTCTAGCTAAGCTTTTTCATTATCTTCACCACCGGGTGACTTTCTTAATCCCATTGCTTAATCTTTGATTGCTTTCTCTATCTAACTTGTTGAATTATCGTGTTATATTTTATGAATATAACAAGAGAAAAAAGGTTATACACTAACTAACAATGTAAAAAGTTTTAAAGAGTTATTCAATCACAATTCAGTAAGTTTGTAGACTTTAAAATAATTATCTTATAATAATTCAAATGATTTATGATTGGATAACAAGGTAAAATTATTATACAATTTCAATATATAGACATTAAACTCATAATTTGTAAGAATATAAAACAAGTTTTCTATCTAAGAATGTTTAAAGATTAAATTAGATCAATTTTGATAAAAAAAAAATATCCAATGCAATTATTTGGTTTTTGAAATTCACCATCATTAGTTTGGTTTAAAATTCAAATAAAATCTAATTTTATCTTTTCTAAAGCAAATTCAACCAAGATCAATTTTTATTTTATTTTAAGTCTTACTTTTTTCTTTGAAGAAAATATAAAATTAAAAAAAATTAAAACATCAAAGACTCATCTACAAGTTATTATATTGCTACTAATAATATAAGTACTCTTTTTAAATATAAGCTATTAAAAATAAATACAGATAATATAATATTTTTTATTTTTATATCTAATTTTTTATTCATAAAAATTAGAAACAGCATCAATCACCCATACATACTGTCAAATCAAATCAGTTTGACATCAATAACTTAGTAACTGACGTAATATAATCTAAGATGAAATTTTAGTATAACCGTTTGATTTAAAAAAATAAAAATAGTAAATAAATTGAAATTATTTTCCAGCTCCTTTTGCTGTGAACTGAACAATGTGACTTTTTTATCAAAAGGGGGTAAAAATTTAACTTAATTATTTTTTGGGGATAAAAGTTTTTTTATTTTCCATATGGGATAAGTCGTTCTAGTTGACACGATTTTGCATTTGACATTTGTTTGTTGAATGTTCTTTTTTTTTAACTATTTTTAATTAAAGGATAATGGAAGTCGAAAATACATTTATGACTTTAAAATTGTAAATATATTTACGACTTCAAAGTCATACCAAATACCACAACTTCATTAATTTTTTTTAAATTAATTAAATAATATATTTAAAGTAATTATTTATTTAATTTAATAATTTAAAAAGAAATAATTTAAAAACGTTGTTACTAGTTTAATATAAATTTTTTATTATTTGATTAATTTGAAGAGGCAAATAAATTCGTTTATATATTGAGTAGGAAATTACAAATTTATATTCTTAAACAAAACTTAAAATTGTTAGTTAATTTATTTTAAAAAATATGCAATATTAAAAAACAATTTAACGTTGTTTAAAAATAAAAAATGAATAATTAAATTAAAAAGAAAAAAAAAGGAAAGTCGTGGAGCTCCATACGACTCCAAATAAAAAAGAAAAAGAAAGAAAAAAACAAAAAATGGAAAAACAAAAAATGAAAAAATTGAATAAAAGGAAAAAAATAGAAATATTGTTTGATTAATTTGTTTGGCTAATTTATTTAATAAATATAATAATTTTAGTTAATTATGATAATTAAATTTTATAGTAGTAGTTGTAAAATTAATATAAGATATAATTTTAAAAATGTTGTTGTTTAATTTAATATAATTTATATTTTTTTATAATTTCAGTAATTTGAAAAGGTAAATAAGTTTAATTTTTCTAATAACACATGTAAGTTTAATTTGAAAAATAAAATTTAAATTTTAGGTTGTTTGAAAATTAATAAACTCGATAGTTAAATAATTTAATAAATATATAAGTTTAATTATTATAATATATGAAATAATGATATTAAATTTGTTTGGTAGAACAAGAAGAACAAACCCAAACCCAAATCTAGCACATCAACATAAAATACCTCGACACGTATCTAGAAGAACTTGGTGTGGAACCTTGTCACATTATTAATATTTTATTTTAATGACTATGTAATTAATTTAAATTTATTTTTATAAATATATCTCTTTCGTGTGATGCTTCATGACTCCCTTTTTTATTTTCTTTTAAATTTAATTATTGAATTTTTTCTTTTTTAAACAACTTTATTTAATCTTTTAGGCAACATATTTAATTAATATTATGAAATTATTATATGTACTTTATTTGGTTTTAATATATCAACTATTCATCTAATATAATTTTAGATTAATTAACATAATGATATTTACCAAAATAAATAAATATATCTCTTATTTCATATAACAGAAAAATTCTACTGTTACATAAAAAATTATTCAAACAATATTTCTATCCAAATTAGAAATTTAAAGTTACTAACAATAATTAAAAAATTATTTTAAAAACTAATAAAATTAATATAATAAATTTAGTAACAATAGACTTTCATGTCTATTAATTTTCATATATTATAATAATTAAATTTAGATATTTATTAAATTATTTAGCTATCCTGTTTCTTAATTTTCAAACAACCTAAAATTTCTATTTTATTTTTCAAATTAAACTTACATGTTATTAAAAAAAATTAAATTTATTTGCCTTTTCAAATTACTGAAATTATAAAAAAAATATAAATTATATTAAATTAAACTTACAAAGTTTTCTAAATTATATCTTATATTAATTTTACAACTACTTATATAAAATTTAATCATCATAATTAAATAAAATTATTATATTTATTAAATAACTTAGACAAACAAATTAATCAAATAATATTTCTATTTTTTTTCCTTTTTTTCAATTTTTCCATTTTTGCTTTTTTTTCTTTTTTATTGGGAGTCGTGTGGAGCTTGACGACTTTGAAGTCATGTGATGCTCCATGACTTCCCTTTTTTTCTTTTTAATTTGATTATTCATTTTTTATTTTTTAAGCAACGTTAAATGGTTTTTTAAAATTGCATATTTTTTAAAATAAATTAACTAACAATTTTAAATTTTGTTTTAAGAATAAAAATTTGTAATTTCCTACTCAATATATAAATAAATTTATTTGTCTTTTCAAATTACTCAAATAATAAAAAAAATATTAAACTAATAACAACGTTTTTTAAATTATATTAAATTAAATAAATAATGACAGAGAAAAAAATATTTAATTAATTTGAAAAAAAATTAATGAAATCGTGGGATTTGGTACGACTTTAAAGTCGTAAATATAAAGTCGCAAATATTTTTCCGGCTTCCATTTTCCTTTAATTAAAAATAGTTAAAAAAAAACATGCGACAAAACAAATGTCAGATGCAAAGTCGTGTCAACCGGCACGACTTACCCACAATTGCGAAATAAAAAAACCTTTACCCCCAAAAAGTAATTAACTTAAATTTTTACGCCTTTTTGATAAAAAAAAAAAAAGTCGAACAATGTGCCCTTGTTCACTTGGGCTCACCCATCATAGTTTAAGTTTTTGGTGGATTGTAGTTGTCGGTTTCTCTTTCTCTCTCTCATATTTACTTATTTTAGAGCGACTGGTCCAACAAAACTATGAAATAAATTAAAAAATCTCATATACTGTGTAAATCTAACATAAATTAAGGTCTAATTTAAAAGTTTGGAGAAACTTTTTTATATAAAGAAAAAATAATATGTGAAGCTTTATAAACATCAATTTTGACTTTTTTTAGTTTAAAAAATTAATAACAAGACATAAAGTTCAACTTTTAGCTTAGCTAATATCCATATTTTGATTTCCACAGAAACTCTTACTCCAATCCCTTCTTCCACCATTTCATATTTCATGACAATTTGTTGAATCATTCAATTTAATTCTAACTTTGCTTATTAATACAACAAGAAAAGAAGAAATGGAGACGGTGAATCTGGGAATGCTTCATTACTTGATGCACCATAGCAGAATAAGCACGCCGTTCTATTCTGCCGGTGGGGCGGCACGAAGATGATCGGGCAGCTGTTTCCGGACGTGGCGGGTCAGAATTGTACCCCCTCTATTGTCCGACCCATTTGGATAACCATCTGGGAGACCAGAACGACTTCCTTGAAAGAAGAGGTGTTCAAGACCCCTTGTGGGGGTATGCTTCAGACACCATAAGCTTTTCTAATACACCATTAGTGTAATAGTGAGTTTTCGCAATTACCCTTGTGTATTAGGTTTATTATTTTAAAATCAATTGTGGCATTTTCTCTTGCACCGTGTTCTGCTTCTTACGGTCACTTCATCGCTTTCGTTCTTCGGTGCACCGTCGAGGTCCATGGTCACATTGGTTGGCGTTTGTGGTAGTTATCTTTTCCATTTGGTGGCAGCCCTGGTCAGGTGAGTTGTTTTTTGTTTTGGTCTATAAAACGGAATAAGTGAGAGGATACGAATTCGAGAATCCGTAAGGAGGAGAGGGCGTTACCAATCCGTATGAAGTTTACGGATTATGTAATCCATAAACTTCATACGGATTGATTAATCTGTATGAAGCTTACGGATTGTGTAATGATTTACATATTTTAAGTCCATATTTCAACTCAGGAATGCTTATTGACATGAATTGTTGAACAATTTGGATTAAGAATTTTCCTTGGCTTTTATAAACAATTTGTATAGTATGATTTGTTGTATTACATGAATTGAATACCTGTTATAGGTTGGTTTGGTTAGAATTGTATTTGTAAGGTGAGTATGTATGTGAATCAAAGTTGTTGAACCTGTTCATGATAAGGAAGTTGTGTATGATTTGAAATGGTTAAGTGTTGTTGTTGGCGTGGTTTGGTTTGAAGTGATAGAGTAACATGTAAACAAATGTTGTACAGATTATGACTAAGACCAAAGGAATGCGTAGGGCTCATGGAAGAGTTCTCGACCGAGCATAGGGTAGAAATGTTAGAGGTAACGAAGATGAAGCCCCTGAGCAGTGTAGGCCGACGACATCCATTCGTCGACAAAGGGCAGGTGTTGATGTTCCTGAGGATCCTTTGTGGAAAATAAGGAACACTTCACACTTAACCAAGAGGGGGGGTGAATTGGTTAGTCTTGGCAAATTAAAAATTTCTTTGATGAAAAACAGAGTTTCAAATCAGAGTTTTATTGCCCTTTGGATCTTTATCACAAAACCAAACAAGAATCTTTATTCCAAGATTAATCCAAGACTTGTTATGTCACAAGAACACACATGCAAAACAGAATTCACACAAGTATAATCAAATCTGCAGAATATAAATCAAAACACAAGATTTATACTGGTTCACCTCAAAACCTATGAGGCTACGTCCAACTTCTTCTACTCAACTCTAGAGTAGAGTTCCACTATTGCAAATATTGTTCTTACAAGTATTTACAAGCTTCTCTTCATCAACCCTAGATGAAGTTCAGAGATCTAAAACCCTATTAGAACCTTAGAAGTCACACCCACACTGAGAACACTACTCAGCTGTCCTTGGAGAAACCCTATCTCCACTTGCAAGAGAATCCACTTACAATAGAACCACAAATACAAAGATTTCAACAGAAAACTTTTACACCCATAAAGAGTAAGGAAAGAATTCACCTGATGATCCAAGAATGAAATGCATATGAATGAAAATCTCAGGTTGAATGCAAACCAATTATGCAGAACAGCTTTCCTTAGCCTTTGTGAAAGAGTAGCTTGCTTCACTAACACCTTAGTGACCCATGAATGAATCAATAGAAGCAAGACTTAATGAATCCAAGAGAATGACTTTGTGAATCCTTAGAAAGCTCTAACAATGCTTAGAATACGAAAATTTTAGTTCTGGTTGAATTCCTTTATCATAGAAGGCATGGGTTCAATTTATACAAATATACGTAACTGATTTAATCGATGAAAAGTGCTCCCCACGCTCCTGTAATCGATTAAAACGACCTGGGAAAGTTCAGGATTTCAGTTAACAAGTTAAATAATCGATTAACCCGACGCATAATCGATTAAACCAGTCTTGAACAAAAATCCTGTTTAAGTAAAATAATCGATTACATTCCACGGTAATCGATTAAGCCAGAGCAAGCTTAAATCTGGTTTGTGTAATATAATCGATTACAGTCCATGGTAATCGATTAAGCCAGCGTGAGTGCAAAACATGAATTGAACTATATAATCGATTACAAGGAGTGGTAATCGATTAAGGCAGAGTGACTGTATTTTCCAAATAAGTATGTAATCGATTACGAAACTATGGTAATCGATTAAACCAGTCACATAGCCAAATTCTAAGTATGCTAAGGTTCAAGTAATCGATTAATCCAATGATGTAATCGATTAAAGTGTTCATGATGATTTTCCATAAAGCGTATGAACAAAATAATCGATTCTTTCGATGCAATAATCGATTAAAACAGACTTAGCCTATTTTTCCAAAATACTTAGCTTCTTTTAAAGTTTTAAATCAATTACTTAGATTCTATATGATGCAATGCTTAAAATATATATGAATGATATGTATGCAAAGTTTAGATCATCATAGTGCTTTCAATCTCTTTACATTAAATCACAATCTTCCATCTTTTAAGCTTGAATCATGTTGAAAGCCAAAACATCCAAAACTTCACATGCTTGATTCTTCACTTGATCTTCATGTAGCTCCCCCTCAAATCAACATCCTTCTGTTCAGGAACCACATGTGGAGACTGATGTATCTGCAGCGGAGGATATAGGTACTGAGTATGATTTTTTTCTAGGAGGGCTAGAAGATTGTTCGGTGTTGACTGAGTACGTCGATCATGTGGCTCTTAGAGTTTGGGCAGGAGATGTATTAATATGATGAATTACATAGTATGTTGCAAAGTGATTATATTGTTCATGGCATCTCAAACAGTGCATAAATCTCTAAGACTATTCTGTAGTAGCCGCTTTAAGGTCCAATGGGCAGACTCAACTCTGCAGTTTATGATATGATCAATTAATTTCAAAGACATTAAACTTATGCAAATCATAATTTAAGCAATGTCAGACGTGAAAGTTACCTGTTAGTTGTAGTATTTCCAAAATGCATGACTTTATTTGTCCATGTTGTAACAAATTTTTCTTTGTGGGGATTCAACCAAGTGTCCTTCACATAATCAACAAATGTTGGCCACGATGCACATGCAACACCAAACTTCATAACACAATCATGATATTGCTTCTCAGTAGCACAATTAACAACACTTCCCCATGTTTCCATGACATAATCTCATGCGTTCTGCTGTCAAATATAAGTTTTACATTTTGCCTTAACATTCTTGTTAATGTGAAACCGACATAATAAATTGGTTGACTCTAGAAAAATAGTTTTCACAATATTGTCATACATCCACTCATCATTGTCCATCTTAACAAATTAAAATTTAATTTAATCATTAACAAAAACATACACACGCACAATAATAATAATAATATTACTAACATTAAATTCATAACATGAAACAAATTAAATTCAATAAAGTGTTCATCAAATAAATAATAACATATTTTAACAAATAATGAAAGTTTCAATAACACCATTTAAATAAAAAATCAAAAAATTAACTTATTGTATTTTCTCAATCAAATAATTTTTCAACTTAAAATCAATTTTAATACAATTATTGATTTTTTTAAAAAAATGATTTTTAGCTATACGGATTACCCAATCCGTATGATTCATACGGATTAAGTAATTCGTAAGAACCATATGGATTAGGCAATCCGTATGCTCCTTACGAATTGAACAATCCGTATGGTTCATACGAATTACTTAATCTGTAAGTATACAGATTGCCTAATCCGTATGGTTATTACGAATTACTTAATCGGTATGAATCATACAGATTGAGTAATCCGTATCATTCTTACGGATTAGGTAATCCATATCATACATACGGATTACCGAATATGGCAAAAAAACATAAACTTACCTCTGCAGCCACCACGATGCCACTCGCCACTCTGCAACCACCACGACGCCACTCCACTCCGACGAACCGAAAACAATGTCACCTAACTACCACCAATGCATAGCCTAACCCCAACAACTCAAATAAACAAAAACGAAGAACCAAAAAGCAATAACGTACAAGTATGAAGTGAACAACTAAAATAAGGAAGAAACCAGCCAAGGGTATTTTCGAATTTTCAAAAAAACCAAATGGTGTATTAGAAAACCAAATGGTGTATGAAGCACAACTCCCCCTTGTGATGACCACATGCTCGCTACATTGCCCCCCGAGAGCCACACTGCCAGAGTGTGTGGCCCCTCATAGGAGGACCTACATGTTTCATCTCGCATGTATCCTAAACCTTATACCATAAACCAGCCG
Organism: Glycine tomentella; assembly: GCA_007407185.1. Classification (NCBI taxonomy): domain Eukaryota; kingdom Viridiplantae; phylum Streptophyta; class Magnoliopsida; order Fabales; family Fabaceae; genus Glycine; species Glycine tomentella. The sequence continues at coordinate 158,229 of PYAF01000247.1, forward strand.
CAAACCTTGTTGATTTTGTTGTACTTGTTTGACAAATTATCTCGACAGCTCAAGGATAAAACAATTAAAACTTGGACTTTAATGCATGCTAACATTTATTATTAGTTTTTTAAAGTAAAAAATGTCACATATGTGACCTATAAATTTTGTAATTTAATGTAAAATTGATATTTAAAAATATAATTTATTATCAAATTGGTCTTAAACATTATAATTTAATGATAAAATGATTTCACAAATTTAACGATGGGACTAATTTATCGTATTTTTTACATATTTAAAGACTAAATTTATATTTTACATTTTTAGTGATTAATTTATCATCACGTCACACTTTTTAGGATTAATTTGACTATTTATCCTTTTTTTATAGTAAAAGAAGTATTTTTTATTTTTGCTTTAGGCCTCGCTTTCTGTTGGGTCGGCACTAATTACTGAATTTGAAGTTGCAAGTCAGTTGAACGAATGAATGAATGCATTTAGACTTGATGTTTTTTATTTGCTTGGCATGTATAAGAAAGTTTGGTCTTTAACTGAGCTAAGTGATATGATGCGTGTTATTAGTGTAAGTGTGTAACCAACCTCACCCGGGGGAATAACGGTTTGTTGTTGTATTGGGATTGGATATTTATTTGATACCGATTTTCTTGAATACTTATCACATATATGTATCTCACAAGTTGGTGTTAGACACCACCAAAAGCTTTCTAAAGCGAGGGTTGTTGTTTAGAGAATAAAGTGCGTTTATAAGAATTGATTAGAATCAATGGTTGAAGATTGTGGTGAAATCGAATACATATATAACAAAAACCTAAGTTAATTACAATCTCAATCATTGATTTTCACTTTATCCACTATAGTGCATTCTTTTCGCTTTAGGAGGAAATGAGAATGATATTGTTTTTGTTTGTGGACAGACAGCAGTTTATAATTTCTAGTTAGTTCCTTTGTTGGGGTAGTGATTTTCTTGACAATTGGATCATTTCTGGATATTTAACGGTAAGTGGAATGGAATGAAACAAAGTTCTCATTCAATTGTTTAGATATTTTTATGATGGATAGGAAAAAAAAGACTGGTTTCATCCCATACCTGCTGAATTCGAAAGGGAAGAAAAATAGGGCAATTGAATGAAATGCATTTCATCAATTCATCATGTTCTATTGCATTTCATCTGAATTTAAATAATCCAAAAACCTAGTATTATTTGAATCTCCCTTCATTTTATCCCTTGTTATCCTCAGGATTAAGATATAATCTGCTGCTACTTTTCTTATGTTTCAATGAGCAAAGAGAGATCGGAGGTGCACAGTTGTAATCGCATCCACTTGGTGACTGGGTAGACAAAATGTGATAGAGAAAAAAAAAAAAAAAAAACAGGCGAAAAAATTATAAGAGAATATCCTTCATCTAATTTGTTTTTGTTGAAAAAAATGACAGGAAAGGATTGTGTTTTGAGTTCACCTAGTTTTCCTGTTTAGGTTGCATAAGAGTTGAAACCACTAGCTAGTTTGATAACATTTGTGGGTGAAATTGCCGAGTTGATTTTCAACCTGTACATGGCTTGTTTCATTTTGACCTTAATATTTGAAAGAAATAGCAAAGGACGAAAAACGCATGGTGAGTGACGACTACTCTTGTTTAAGGAGAAATCTCATCTAAAGGAAACTTGTCTCTAAATTTTAGTAGGTTAAGATCACAATGCACTTTAATTAAATTAATGGTGGGATACATCTTTACTTATTTACTTTAGAGGCAAACTCACTTAAAGGAGCCTTAACCCTTCTTTTAACATTCTGTTTTCCCCTCACCTCTGAACAAATGATAGAAATCTATATTTAACCTATTATTTTTTAACCTTCATTTTTTCTTATAATACTCCTCACAAAGACCAACTTATCATGCAATTAATGTTAATCTGATGAGTTGCTTTTAGTACTAGGGTTTTAAATTTCAGTTGTGGTTTCATTACATATTGATACTAGGTTGATGTGGGCCTATGCCATTTGCGAATTGCAATCACCCTGTGATACATTGCAGCAGCCACTGCCACCATATGCTATTAAAACCCTGTTTATTTGCATTAGATTAATCTGATTTAGGAAGCTATATTAAATGTATACTGGCACTTATTCAACAAAGGCATCTTGTTATAGAATTTTACACTTGGGAAAAATATTCAGCAAGGATGAGTTTGGGAAAATGCTATGTTTTCTGGAATTGCAGGAAAACTATGAATAATCCGTTCCGTTGTTTATGTTGCTTTTGCTGTTATAGCTTTTTGGTTTATGTTATTGATCTTTTGAGAACTACACACGAAACCAAAAGATTAAGCTTCTCACAGGTGTGATTATGCCTTTTGCACTTTGTCATTTGGTTTTAAAAGTTTGTTTTTCCTGTTTATCTGCAGGAACTGGGGATCACTCGTTTGAAAGGAGACAGCGTCTTGGTGGACCATTGTTAAAGGAAAATATCGCAATCATGGTACTTGAGAGGTCAGGGTCAAATTCTATATGTACTTATTCTGAAACCAAAAGCAGTCACTTCTATGGACAAAGACGTCCAATGCTGCAGCGTGGTGTAAAACTTTTGTGTGTTAGTGACTTGCTTCTATTAGGAAAAGCAACCATTGAAGAGTCGCGCAGCCTCTTACACTGGATGGACTCTGAGGCAGGGTTTGGCAAGATGGGGGTTTTTGGACTTAGTATGCGTAAGACACATTTTAAATTCATGTTGGAACTCTAAATATTTGATGTGAACTTTCCTCTTTAACTGATTATGCCGCAGCATTTTTCAATTATAATATGCCACGAGAATTAAACTAGTGTTATTGCTTGAACTTAGTCTCAATTTGGACTTTTAGATGTCAAAAACACTGTGATCGATCACCCTATCAGTGGGATAAGTGGATAACCAAACAAAATAGTTTTTAACTTTTAGAACCATGTGGTTTCTCTGATCATATAACTTTATTTATATTATTAATAAGCTCAGGAGGAGTACATGCTGCAATGGTTGGATCACTTCACCCTACACCTGTTGCAACCTTCCCTTTTCTGTCCCCACATTCTGCTGTTGTCGCATTCTGTGAGGGGATTTTGAAGCATGGTACTGCCTGGGAGGCACTGAGAGGGGATCTTGCAGCTCAGAAGGCTGAAATGACTCTTGAGGAAGAGAGCGAGCGGCTACGGAATGTATTATCTCTAACAGATGAGACATGCTTTCCAATTCCCAAAAATTCCCAATGCTGTTATTTTTGTTGCTGCCACTGTAAGTTCCGAATCTCATTATCACCTTGTGAATATGCATTAAGTCATACTATGAAATTTGCTTCAGATACTTGTTTGTTTACATTACTTTTCCATTTCGGTGGTTGTTTGGACACTTGTGATGATTTGTTGTCAAATGAATATCCACAAGTTGGGATGGGCAAAAATACTATTACGAACCAAACTAGACTATTTTCAAACTGGAAAGGTAGAATTAGATATACAGAGGAGTTGTGCATCATTATGCAAAGAACAATTTCGAAGGTAAAAAGTATCTAACATATGACAGTTTGAAAAGGCTCAGCACGTCATTATCAGTTGTAGTAAATTTGACACAATCAAGATGCAGACTTTTTAACGTAGACAAGTACATAGATTTTGGAAGCACCATCACATACGGGTCATACTCTGTACATAGTTTAAGGGATGGCAACGACTAACAACAAAAGATTAAAGGGAGGGAGTCAAAAGTGGATGTGCCGGTTAAATCTATTTGCATCGTCAACCGCTGAACATCATATTTCATGACCATATCTAGGACTTCAGCCTAATTCAGACTCATAATAACAAGATTAAGTAGGGAAATAAGAGTGATCTCGACTAGACGGAATCCAAGGGAGAGAGATTTATTTCAGGAAGGGACTCTTTCCAGATTCAAACCATGACCAACAAGTCACAAAAATACAACTTTACTGTTATTCTATAAGTGAATAATATATCTGAAAAATATCGATAGGAAAAATTACAAGGGGCAATAGATTAATTTTCATGGATGGCATTTTTACAAATTATCACATGCATGAATTTTCTGCTTTTGCTGATATCATATCTCATACTGAAAGTATTGATCCACAACAATGTTAGGCATTTGTCAATTCCCCCACTGTTCAACTTCCAACTATTTTTTGTGTTCCTGGATGTTGTTGTTTTACTCTTAAGTCTTAATAGTTAAATAACTTTCATCATTATGTTTGGATTGGGAGTAGAGGGTGGAGTGGATGAAAAACATATACCATTGTTTTGGTTTATAAAAATAACGATGGGAGAGGATGGAAGAAGATGGCAACCAATGGATTCCATTCCACTGTTTAGTACTTTAGTTTGGTTTTCGCCCCCCTCAATTTGGAGTACAGAGGATGTAATCCAATTTTTTTAATTTATAAAATATTTAATTTAATCTTATTATTATATAACCGTCCACTATTCATTTCCAAGTTTTTCTTCTTTCCCGTTTTTTGGGTACTTTGCTTCACATTCGTGCCTTGGACTGTTAAACTTTCTCCTTTCACTTGTTGATACATTACTTTTTCCTTATGTTACTTCACGTACCAATTGTTGAGAAATTAAACAAATTTTCTATAATCAGATTTGTGAGAAATAGAATAATGTGGAATAATAACAAAATTGATAACGGAATTCAGGTAATTATGCCTACGTCTCTGGATTGCTGCATACCTTTTATTGAAAGAAAAGGAATCTAAAAGAAAATTTATTACAAAACACTCACATACCAATTACACCCAGAAAATACAGATAATATTTTCTCTCAACAAAGCTTTTCTCCCTCTCTGTTTTTCTCTCATTGGAATTCATAATAAACTTTCCAACGATGCTACTTATATAGGTACGGTAGAAGTTATCTTTCATATATTTTCTTTTTCCTATTTTTATGCTGACTATTTCTTCTGTAGTTTTCCTACCTTTTTTAAATGAAAGAAAAATGCTTCACTCATTTTTGTTGGATTTTGTAACCTTGTTTTGACCAACAATCTCTCACTTGATGATTGATTTCAATCTGTCTTCACAGTTTGATTAATGCAACAACCTTTTTCAATTTGTTACTCTAACAAGCCAAATGAAGTTGAACACAACTTCAGTTTGTTAATGATTACTACCTTTGTTAACATATCTGCTGTGTTCGTTCTTCCTAGGACCTTTCTCAATGTTAGCACCTCATCCTTAAGCAGATATTTGATGAAGTGATAACGAAGACCAATGTGTTTTGTTTTAGAATTAAATGTTGAATTCTTGTATTGCACTCTAACTATTACTATGCAAAACACTCTTCTCCTGTATGAATCCTAACTCTATTAACAATCCTTGAGTCCAAGCCATATCAATAGTCAGAGTGCAATACATCTGGTAAAGAATTCAACATTTCATTCTAGAACAAAGCACATTGGTCTCCATTGTTACTTCATCAGATATTTGCATGAGAATGAGATGCTAATATTGAGAAACATCCTAGGACATAAGAACCTGACAAATATGTTTAACAAAGGTGGTGATCATTGACAACCTGAAGTTGTGTTCAACTTCAGTTGACTTGCTAGAGTAACAAACTGAAGAAGGTTGTTGATTACTCAAAGTGTGAAGACAAATTGAAATCAATCTTCAAGTGGAAGATTGTTGATCAAAGCAAGGTTACACAATCCAACAACAAAAATGAGTGACATTTTTGTTTCATTGAGAAAAGGTAGGAAAACCAGAGAAGAAATAATTAGCATAAAAAATATATATGAAAAATAACTTCTATGTACCTATATAAGTAGCACCCGTTGGAAACTTTAATATGAATTCCAATAAGAGAAAAACAGAGAGGGAGAAAAGCTTTAGTGAGAGAAAATGTAATCTATATTTTCTAGGTGTAATTGAGTTTTAGAGTGTTTTGTAATAACTTTTCTCTTAGATTCCTTTTCTTTCAATAATAAAAGGTGTGTAGCAATCCGGAGATGTAGGCATAATTACTCAACTCCATTATCATGTTATTATTTCACATTTATTCTATTTCTCACAAATATGATTATATGAAATTTGTGTAATTTTTCGACAATAATCCGGTATGGAAGGTGTTAGATTTGTTCTCTTGGGATTTACATGCATTCTTTAATTAATTTTTTCAGCCGTATGATTTGTAAATGATGAGATTAACATGTGATATTGTCAATGATGGGATTATCATGTGATGTTGTCAACACTCAACACCAGCATGAAGTGCACATTGCAACTTTGCACTAATTCGAAACCAAGAAAAAATAAAGGCTCGAAAGAGTCACCAGGAAATTTCTAAATTTTATTTGTCCAAGAAGTAATAATTGGTATTTTCTTCGACCTTCAACATTATAGTAGTGGCGTCAGCCATGAACTTGAGAACACCAATAAACAAATATATAATACATAGAATAAAGTCACATTTCGAGTAATATGAAAAAATGAAAAGTTATAATTATTTCATTCCGATTTTTCTTTCTAAATGAAGTGAAATATTTGTTCTATTTTTTAAAAACTAGATAATACACGTGCTATGTATGGATAAATTTAGAGGATTTTTTTTAATTATATAAAAATTATATTGATAATTTTATTAATTTCTTATATTATTAAAAAATTAATTTAAATATCCTTAATATATAACTTATTTATTAATAAGAAATAATATAAGATAATTGAATGGGATTATTTTTAATATAATTATAAATTTAAATTTGACAATATTACTCTCATAAAGTCAAATAAATTTGTATAAGCAAATGAAATGATTGAGTTGT